>JBBMJY010000013.1:4890902-4933568 GCA_037833715.1 Toxotes lorentzi
TATATGCCAGTGAATGGTATAGACTTGTATTGTAGTAGACAAACCTGAGTTCAAGTCAATTAAATCATCTTTTTTCTTGTTTATTACTCAATACTGTGACATATTACAAGCAACAAAAACACTAATTCATCACAGCAGAGAGGAGCCTCGGAGGACATTGAATCAACATCATTTCATAACAGCACTGCTGTGGGAATATAAAACAAAGTATAGCAAGACAGACTCTCCAGGGATGTCGGTGAGCCAAAGTCATTACACTACAGTCAAACAAGCATGCAGCAGCTTAACTAGGCAATACATTCTTGAGTGTTTTGTCAAAGGTACTACATTATGAAGCATGTTATTATGTTAAGCCTGCTACTTTCAGTTTGAATACTCTTTAGCCAGAAAGCACAGCCAAAAGTGTCGGAGCTCCACTGTTGTAACTCATCTTTTTGCAGTGGTCCTTCCTGGCTGTCTTCATTTCCTGAAACAAGAGAGTTAACATGTTAAAATGTCTGCTCAGCCATCAGTTGTGTGTAGGAGGCAGCACCTAGACTGCACCAGTTTTTACCCCAAAAGTACCATTTCTAACTCTGAGAACCACATCAAAATCTAAAAGTTGAAAACATGACATGATGGGACATGATGAGCGATACCTCTGTGAGCCTCGGTTTCTGGATGCAGTGAACATAGGGCTTGGGGCTGGCTTCTATCTGGTCTGCTTGTATTTTGTAGCAAACGGCACAGTCCATCAGTGGCTGTGAAGTAAATGTAAAAAAAAAAAAAAAAGGAAGAGAATGAGGATGTTTTGATAAATGTGAAACGACTACTTCTCTTTTGGACATTTGCTCACTCTGTCATTCCTGAAGGGGCATCTCTGAGGGTTGGACTCGGTTGTCCCTTTGGCACACTTGGTGGGTTTCAGGTAAAAGTGGTGGTAGAGGTATCTCACACCGAATCCACCCTGCAGGAGAGCAGCAGAGGTTAATGTCAAAGTACTGTCTGGAAACCTTCTTTCAAGTCTTCTCATGTTAAGTTACTCTAATTGCAAACAGATTAAAGCTGCAGCAATGTTTATTTAATTTAATCTAAATATACCTCAGTCATTTGGAGGGTCAAATGATTAAAAAACAGAAAACAGAAACAAATAATGTATAAATCAGTCAAGCAAATAAATCAGTTACAGCTTGATATTTATTTGGAATGGAGCTGTTCTGGCTCAGCATGAAAACTCAGGGTCTCACCAAAGTCATCAGTATTCATCCTCCGCAGACAACAAACTGTGCAACACGTCATGGCCATAAATAAATACAGTTTCATCCCCCGCAGTGGCCGCTGCCAGGAAAATGTAGTTCCTCTCAGAAAGTTTCACTCAGTTAAAAATGCTGGTTTTTCTGTCCACATTATAAGCTAATCGTATTTTTTTTTTTTTTTTTTTTTACAGTTGCAGGACATTATGCACAAGCCAGACATGGCTCTGCAGCTTCATTTAAGTTCTGGGGAATAGAAAACACAACATGTGGTGCTCAGATACTGGCCAGTGGATGTGAGCAGATGTGAAATCCTGTCAACAAACTATCCAGTGACATTTGTACACAGTTCACCACCTGTCACTGTGTCCACAGTGTCCTTGTCCTTTGTAGCTCTAATGAAGACACAGTAATGTCGAAAACATTGGTCTGTGAAACGTGAATCAGTCAGTGTGGTCCAGTCTACAGCTACAACTCCCATGACTATTAGGTGTGTTATCAGAGCCCGATCAGCCTTTCAGAAAGGCAGATGAAAGAATCCTTCCATGGCAAAACACATGAATTAAAATGAAAAGACTGTGGGTGGTTTACAGGGATTTCTGGATAATGAAATTTAGATTTAAAAGTGCAGTTCTCTCTCGCTGCCCTTTGGACCCAACAGTCTAAACCCAGTCTACACAGCTGCCTAAAGCAGCTGAAAACAAGAAACAAAAAACTGCTCACGGTGGAAAATGAAAATCAATATTTAAATCATTGAAATCATCTTCTGCCTGATTTCGATTTTGATGTCAGCTCATATTTGTCTTTATTGCTTAAGAACTGTGTCAAAGAATCATCTAACTGTTGTGCAGCTGTTTCATATTTCAGTGGTGGCTTTTCTTCAAGCTGAAAACTAAATACATGAAAACCATAACTGCTGCCAATTTGCGCTGATTAATTTCTAAGTAACCGACTGAAGGACAGAGGGAATGTGACCTTTTTCTCGAAGACACACCTTATCAGGATTTTGTCTTGATAAAACCAAACCCCTGCTGGAAACATGTTGACTCAAAGCACACTTGACACAAAGCAGATGTGAAAACAGTCATGAACTGGAGTTCCCTGAAGGGAGAGTGAGAGTGCCAAACCCTCAATGCAGAGCGAACGAGTAAAGGAGACAAATCTGAACCAGAGCTTCAATCATTTCTCTCAATCTTTAAGATTACAGTTAAATATTTGACTGTTTAGTTTTAATGAAATATATAAATACAATCCTGAACACGTTTAGGACTCTTGCTGTGTCATCTTGTCCCACTGCGTTCAGATACTGATGTTCTGATTTTCATACATAACATTAAATAAACAAATATATCCCCCTTTATTCTTCATGTCAGCACCTGATAAAAAAAAAATCATGAACTCAGATGTCGAGTTTACCTCAATGTCGGACTTTTCCACACTTCTCAAGAAGCGAAAATGGTGGATCACCCCAGCATGGGAGTTAAGCTGCTCGAACGCCAGATCCACTCCCTTCTTGTAGTCATCAGGCAGCACATCGTAAGTGTCCTGGGCTTCGGCAGAATAAAACGCAGCCCCAGCACAAACCAGCAACAGCAAGCCAGCAGCCATCTTCCTCGAGTGTGTGAGGAGAGCAGCTGGTCTCAGAGGATAAACTCCCTCCTTTCCCTGAAAGATTGATGATCACATTTAAAAAAAAACAAAAAAACAAGTCCTATTTTGGCTGCAGAAGTAACAGCCTAGAAGAAGTGAAACTAAACACAGCAAGACTGACCAGGCCTGCCACTGTTTACTTTTTATGCCCCAGTTCCCGTAATACCCCAGCGGACACAGAATAAAGCTCTTATTAGGAAAAGACACTCTCAGTGGGGGATATCTGCAGGAAAAACTTTCCTGTGGATACCCTCCTTTCCAGAAATGGAATTACTCTTATCCATTTATGTTATTACAATAAAGGATTAGTAATCCAGGTCCTGGAAACAAGCCCAACATGCAGTGAAAAACCGTTGGCCCCAGGACAAATATAAAGGTCAGCAGCAACCAGTGGGTGAATGAACTTTTTTGGCTCCACCTCATCAGCTCTCTTGTTGCATAAACAGGAAAGAAGGTCACTTATGGGAAACTGAGTTTTGCTTTCAATCTCAGCTGATGAAATGAAGCAGACAAAGCAGAAAAACCTCCATAACCCTGATGCGTTTTCTGACTTGTTGCAGCCAGTTGAGTTGGAACTAGTTTTACCTACTTTGTGTTCAGTTCACCAGTTTAAACCTGTGGTTCCCAAACTAGGAGTTACACACAGACAGAGACGGTTTTGGGCTTTTAATTGGATTTCATGGGAACAATAATCAATTCAAATACTCACTTCAGTCAAAGTAGGAGCTGCACACACATACACACAAAACTCTCGATTGGTTTCAAAACTAAACTTTATTATTTTTTTGTGTAACTGAGTCTATATTCTAACAGAATGGCATAGAAATAAAGAACAAATTGCTGAAGACGTGACACAAAAATCTCAGTCAAATGTAACAAAAATGAGCATAATTCAGAAAGAATTAGTTAGTTAACTGCTCCTGGTAAAAAAAAGTCTTCAAAAAGACCGAAACCTCGAAAGATACCACAGTACACACTAAATGATCCGCACATGTTTTCAGAACAAAGTGTTCACTTAGTTTGTCTTGATGCCAGTAGAGTCGGAGATCCACTGCTGTAACCCATTCTGTTGCAGTGCTCTACTCTCTGCCCCTTCATCTCCTGTCATTCAGAAATATGGGATGAAAAAAGTCAGAAACGTGATAATTCTTTGCAGTGTGGTTTTGGTATCTACAATAAAAGAGACTGACACAAGAAGGGACTGTAAGTAAGTTAAAAGTGGAACAGACGAACCTCCGTGAGGGCCGGTTTGTGGATGCAGTGAAAGTACGGTTTGGGCTCTTGTTCAATTTCTTCTCCAAATGTTTTGTAACAGACTGCACAGTCTACCAGCGGCTGCATGAATGCACACAAACAAAACAGCAGAGGCAAGTTAGAACAGGCAGTCGCCCTCGCAGCTCGCATTTTTTTGGGTCAGTAACGCCGCTCGAAATCAGACAAAACTCACTCTGTCGTTCCTGAACTGACACTCTGTGGCGTCAACTGTTCCTTTTTGGCACCTGGTGGCTTTAAGGTAGAAGTGGTGGTAGATGTAGCTCACATCAAACCCAGACTGAGGAGAAAGAAAGAGAAAGAAGGAGGGTTAGAAGTGAACAGGTCACAAAAATCCCCCTGATGACTCTCGCTGAGAAATCACCTCAGTATTTCATGATTAGAGATCTTCCAGAGGATATAACTCACCGTTAATCACAGGAACCCCCCCCCCCTCTCAGGGATAAGCAAGCACACCACAGCAAATGGTAAACTCAGCCATACTGTTCAATACCTCAATGTCTGACTTTGTGACGCTTCTCAAGAAGAGAAAATGGTTCTGGATTCCAGGATGAGAGTTGAGTTTCTCCAGAGCCAGATCCACTCCCTTCCTGTAGGTTTCAGGGAGATTTTTGTAGGCCCCCTGTGCATTGGAAGAAAAGAGAAAAGCTCCGACGCTCAACAGCAGCAGCAACAAAGCAGCCATCTTTTTGCATGTGTCTGTAACAGTGGGGGCGGTGGGATAGTGCAACAAACCACCCACTTTGTTCTGTTTTCCAGGAGAAGAACATCCAGCCCCCCTTTTTTTTTACTGGGAGGAAAGAGCCTGGAAACACAAACTTAGTCAGGTCTCGATTTTAATACACAAATGATGTCACCAAGAGAACAATCTCTTTCATGAGTGTGATCCTTGAAAAAACAACAACAAAGTTTTCCATCAGCCTAACTGTAATCTAGTGATCAGTCTGGGTTATGTCGTGATCACTGAGACAGTTTTTTATTAAAGTTTCAAATTCTTTGCCACTGATACTGTGCATCACAAAAGATTGTTGGACAGACTGTTTTACCCTGTGGAAACTTGAATATGAATTGTGCTCTCCTTCTTCCAAGTTGCTGAAATCATAACGGAACAACAGCCAGGATAAATAGAAAATAACTTTTATTTGTCATCAATATTTGAACCATTAATGTACAAGGGAACATCAGCAATAGCCTCTCGGACTTTGTATTGCTTTTGAAATGGATCAACATATCAGATCAGCATTTCACGATTCGACAAACACTTTGACATAACACAGACTACCTTCACTTCATCCACAGGCACAACAAGCAGACATAAAACCGACACTGTACTCCACTGCCTCCCCCTCATAAATATCCCCTTGGTTGTCATGGCCATGGTGCAGCCAAATGTGTGTGCACATTAGAAAGAAAGAAAAAAATGACATACTTTTATGACATACCCCAAATAAATCTTCAAAACAAAAAAAAAAACAACAGCAATAATGCCTCATATTGCAACAGATGTTTGATTTATGAGCGTCTCAAAAGTGCAAACTATTGTAACGTGTATCGCCCTTACAAACACCTGTAGCTGATCACTCCATGGTCCCACAGGCACTTGAGATTTTGTGCAACTTTGAGAAACAGGCACAAGATCACAGCGTCAGTCAGGCCGAGATGGGGCAGTTCAGAGGGAAACGTAGTGTCTGACATACGCACTCGAGAGTAACAGAGGACCGAAAATTTAAGTTATTTAACAGCATCAAAGCTTTAACCAATTCATGTGACAATGATACAACATGACATAAAAAAAAACATTACATATGTTTTTATTTTAAAAGCCTTCCCTCTCAGTCATGCATGAATAATGAGATTGTCTACACAGCTTGTGTGGAATTTGGTCGACCAAGTTCATGAGTGTAAATGAAATGTTTGAAAAACAAAACACAAAAAACTGTGATAAACCAAGGAATGTTATACTATGAAAAATGTGTTAATTAGGCTGAAACTCCTTCATACACATTACAGTAAGGAGATCTGAGATGACTGAACTGCAGCTTATTGTTCTGACCGCTAAACTATTTACACGAGACACAATTTGGCACTTGGATAAAGACACCAATAAATTACAGCGATTCCCATACACCAAACACACCAAGTGAGACCTCGAAGCAGACTCTACATCAGTACATTAGTGCCCTAAACATGTGCATGGAGACCCTTAGAGTATATTTATTATGCCACTGTGTGAAACATGATGTCATGGAATTAATGTAATGAGATTTTTTTTCTTTTTTTTTTGGTACATCATCATCATGATCATCGTCATCATCATCATCGTCATCACAGTCCTGCAAGATCTCCCTCTGCTGGTGATCTCAATGTACTACAGGTACAGAAGTTGACATAAAAGCCCAACTGTTATCTAAACTGCTGCATCAGAGTACAAAAACATGAACGGTTAAAGAAGGACAGGCTAAAAAAAAAAAAAAAAATCAATCAAAGATTTAAGAAGCAAACTAAAGCAACACTGATATTTAAGGGATTTAAGAGGACGCTAAGGAGATAAAATGATTAGATAAAATACAGTCATTGTTCAGATTTGGTGTCTTAATAAAAGTGCTACGAGCTTCAGGAGGTGGGTAAAGTGATTGGCTGTCTACAATAAGACAAAATGAGGAAAAAAACCCTCTTAGTATACCTTTTTACTTCCTTCATAAGGCGCTTGGTGAGCTTAAAAAAGCAACAAATTAGAGCAATAACTATAGCATGATAACATAAAGGAATGTATCCCATATATTCTCCACATATTCAATGTGAATCAGAGCAACCTTTCAGGGCTAAAAATGAATCAGTCTTGCAAATCTATCTATTGCTATCACATAATTTTGAGCTTGAGATCACATCATTTGATTTGGAATCTCCTGTCCCCTGAAATATATGTTTTAAAAAAGTATATTATGAGTGAACGCACACTGACGACAGTTTGATCTCCTCAGTACGATCAAACTGTCGCTACTTAATTAGTGAAAAGTTTGAGCCAAGTAACAACCAACCACACCCCTGGCGTACTGTACGTTCATGTCCTGGTGATGAAGAAGGCTGGTGGTGCACAGTGATGTGGCATCAAATTCCTCGGTGAGTGTTTCAAGTTGGTTACGTGTTAATGTGAGGGCTCGTCGTGGGTTACACAGGCATGTGCATCTCAGAGTACTCGTCATGACACTCGCGTTCGTCAAACTTTGGCTCTGCGTCGTCTGCATCCAGCTGGAGGAAGCAGAGAGACATCAGATTGTGCACAATTAAATACAGGAATAAAGAAAATACATGTTATTTTCTTTAACTTAGTTTTCGAACCACAGTGCTGAAATTATAGCCACATTGCTGCAGCTGCAGAGGTGGAGCAGGTGCATGAAGCTGCAAACTGCCCTCTTCTGTAGCAAACTTACACATGCCGTCTCTCTGACGGTGAAGATGCGGCGCAGCAGGAACATCTTGACAGGAATGGTGAGTATGAGGACGAAGGGGAAAGCCAGAGACGCCTGTGTGGACATAACAGCCCAGAGAACTGCCAAACACACCAGCTGGATGCAGGTGAACAGATGCATGCGCAGTGTACGGACCTGCAGGAAACGAAACCCGCAGCAATTTGACAACATTTAGTCAACCTTACTTTGGACGCCAGGAAATTGTTTTCCGCAACATTTAGTCAACGAAACCATTAAAAAGTTAACTATTAACTACATTAGGCTTTTAAAGCTTTCATATAAATTACATTTGAAATCACCACGTGCGTCTCACCTTGCGCACATAGGTGTGGTCAGGGTGATACTTTGGCGGCATAAGCAGCAGCATCATTCGCTCTGTTAGCTGGATGCCATTGAGAGACATCACTCCCATGTAGAGGAAGATACCAAACAGCACAGCCAGGGGGATCTGACGCAGCAGGTCGCCTATTACAATGGATAAGCCTGCACAAAAAATAAAGAAAGAAGGAAAGAAAAAGAAAAATGCAGTTTTAAAGGAAGTTTAAAGTTTAAAATGCAACCAGGACTCAAGTGATAAAGAAAAAAGAAGTAATGAGACTTCAGTGTCTGCCACTCACCAACCATGATGGCGACCAGGAGCCCAGTGACCCTCTGCTCCTTCACCTCCTGGATGCGGGGCTTGTCTCCAGGGGCGACGGCCTTGCTCATGACAGTGAGCGCGTTGACGTGGGTCACTGAGCGGACAGTTGCAGCGGCCATCCACGGCAGGCCGAACAGTGCAGAGCTGCCACCCAGCACCACGATCAGCAGCAGGTCCAGATGGAAACCAGAGCCCTTCACCAGCATCCGCTCCTTCTTACTCACAATCAGACTGCAGGAAGTCGGGGGGAAACACAGACGTAAACAACAGGGTCTGGATACATTATCATGTGGAGTACGACTGAAAAAGCACCTGTAGGTTTAAGGTTGTAAGGCAGAATGCAGTCAGGTTTGGTGAACGCACAAATCATCGGAAAGCACATTTGCCTTTTTGTTTTTTGAGTTAGTGACTTAACGTTTGACGTGACTGCAGGGTTACTCACGTGGTGATCTGAGTCTCCATGAAGATGAGGATGAAAACCAGCAGAGCAGGCAAACAGCAAGCAAACATCATCCAGATGGGGAAGTTGCCGTCCGAACCCAGAGGACTGATGATCCAGCCACGTTTACTGGGACTCGTCACTGAGAAACCTTTGGGAACGCTCAGTTTCTACACAGAGGATGAGGACGGGACTGAGTATGATGTGATAATGAATGTGTGTATTGTGAAAAGTCAAAGGCCAAACATTTACATGAAGATTCAGAGGCAGCATTTGAGTCTTACTTGAGTGTATGTGTCGTCTATGCTGTAATCTACCAGAACCATGATGAGGATGGCGATGGGCACCCCAAAATCTCCAATAATCCTGCGAAACTGTATGACAACAACAAATAAAGAATATATAAAAAGAATATATAAATCACATCATTCTTCTTCTTGACAAAAGCAACTGACAATCAAAAAAGCAGAGGATGCTTTCTGTTTTTACTTTGAAGAGGTTTGGATGCAGGAACTGACGGCACTGACGACATGTATCCTCAGTGTATGATGATGGGAGGTTAAATAAATATGGGGGTTAATATTGCAGGACTGGTGTTTTAAGGTGATTTTAGATCCTTACCCTTCCAGGGAAGAACGCACTGTTCTTGAACTTGCGCAGGTAGAAAGCAATGAAAAACGTTCCGGCCATGAGGACCAGAGAGAGCAGAGCAGTGTTGGGCTCGCCTCGGTCCTTCACCATCACAGGCAGGCTGCTGTTGCTCAGTGCGAGGGTGATATTGTCTGTTGAGGTGCCCTCCACTGTGCTGTTGTCAAGGGAGCAGCGTCTCAGTGGGTGCTCCTTGAAAATCTGTCCGATGACACAGAGGGTTCAAATTAACCTGCAAGACTTCACCAATGTACACGCACAGACGTAAACCCGCTGTCACCCGCTGTGATTTTTGCCACAGCCAAACTTTCTGGAAAATGAAATTAGCTCATAGCCAAATGGCTTTCAAGTCTGTGCCATAAAACTCTAAAAATAGCACGCCCTCCAAAACCATAAGCCTGGATAATAGTTAAACTCTCAATCCATTTAACTTTCAAGGCCAATCAATCACAGAGGATTTCAGGTGCACTTGTTAGAAAAACATACTCATTTCGACCCCGAGTTTTGAATATCGTCCAAAGATTAGTCTGCTCAGTTTAGTGTCAGGGAAGTAATCCCCCAGCATGCCAACAAAAAGTTTTTGTAATCAGGAGTTGTTATTTCAAGTCTCAGGTGTACCCTGCCAAGCTTGATGAAGGTCTCGCAGATGAAGATGAGGGAGATGAGGAAGGAGAAGATCTCTTGGGTGAAGCGGGAGACGAAGCGGACCAGAAAGCTGCCTTCGAAGGCCACCATGACGACCACGATGACGATGAGCCAAAACCCGATCCAGACACGACCAGTCAGGTACTCAATCTCATTCCATTTGCAGAACTGTGAAGACACAGAGCTATTAAACATGATTTATGCTTTATTTATGAGTTTTGGGGTTTTTAAAGGAATAGTTGACATTGTTGTCATTGCGTAGAGACACTGTTTATAAACCTACACTGAAAAAGGCCTCCTCAAAAACTAGTAAGGGTCCGGAGAAGCCCACAACCAGCAGTGGCTGAGCTCCGAGCAGGCAGAAGATCACACCCTGCACTGCTGTCGACACAATCAGCTCAGAAACACCAATCAGACCTTCCGTCTTCTCACCTAGCAACAGACACACACAACTCATTAACGCCACGATGAAGACAATGGTTCATCAACACATTGTTAACTGAACCATCATTATAAAAACATGAAAGGGATTTGCCACCAGACAAAAAAAGGGATAGTTGAGTTTCCCCACGTGCAACTCACCCAGTAGGCCTCCGAATGTTATGGCTGGAGAGAGGGCAGCAAAGTAGATAAAGATAACAGCAGCCATGCACTGACTGTTCAGGGCATCCCTGAAGTCGCTGACATACTTCGGATAACGTCGCCGCACGTCTCGTATCAGCCCACCAAAGGGGCGTCCTGTGCGCTCCAAAGGGTCGTCTGATGTTTTCAAAGGTGTGAGGAGGGCCTCTGGGTGACGGGAGAGAGCAGATTATCAGTTACATTTAAAATGTCAGAAAGTCACCTGACAGAAGGTGACATTTCCTGAGGAGAAGTTTACCTTTTTCTTCAAGGCTTTTAGGTTCTTTGGCCAACAGTTTGACCTCCTGCTCCTCCCTCTTGCGCAGCATCTCCCTCTGGAAGCGAGCGACAGAGCGCAGCAGCTCATCTCCTCCCATCTCAGACGGCGGCAGCACGATGCTGCAGTCCAGGAAGCTGTTGATGGCGTTCAGCAGGTCCTGCCGGTCGTCCGCCAGGTAGGCTGCCTCGTGGAATTGCTGGATGGAAATTCAGCCACAAATGTAAGCTATGTGCATGAAGTCAACACATTATATAGGCAGAAAAACAAAAAAAAATCCCTCTGTGTGTGTGCCTCGCTCACCTTGTCAGACATCAGCGTGGAGATGGAGCGTCCTATCTGGTGGTAGTCCATGCTGGTGGTGGGGGGTCCCAGCAGAACAAAGAGGAACCTGACGGGCACAGGGACCTCTAAGACGGACTCCAGCTCCACCGCTTCCTGCAGTCGCACAAACGCCATGGTGGGCTGCTCCAGGAAGTCCACACTGCCTAGAAGACAGCGAGACACAACAGTCAAATGAAATATGAAGGAATCCAAGTAATTTTAAGTTGTTCGGGAGTGATTTAAGTGGTAGTATGTGTTCAAATGGGATGCTTTATTTCTTTTAAGGTGTTAGTAACTCACCCACAAGGACAACCGTGGCCTCCGCATTTTCAGGAATCTTCTCCAGCAGCTTCAGCTCATGTTTGGACTTGGACCGATGCATACCGGGCACCAAGGTCGGCTCCTTTTGCTGAAAACGAGCAACACAGGAAGTGAAATCAGGTGAAAGAAGATTACTTGTAATTGTCATTTTTGGAAAACACGAGACTTACCTGTACCTCATTCTTCTCCATGTCGATGTGGGTGTCTGTGTCCCCCGTAGCCTGGACGGTGCCCATGAGTGGGTCGGTGACAGACGGCTCCGGCTGATGGGTGTGGTTGGCACTGTGGTGGTGTGTTATCAGACTGCCGAGGCTGGCTGCCGAGATGTTCCTGGGGAAAGGGCTGCTGTGCTCTTTCTCATCGCTCGGGTGACTAGGGGAGGCAGGGAGAGGTAGAGAGAGGGTGAGCAGGAGGAAGAGAGGCAGTGACCAGGCATGAAGCCATCTAGTAGCAGGAAGTGTGTGGCAGTGAGAGAAAAGACAACTTAACATCCGTTCATCAGAATTAGCTTTGAAAGCTTTGTAGCTTTAGCTTTGTGTTATATTTTTTAACTAATACTGTAAATTAAAGGCAAAAATGTCCAACAATCACCTGAAAAAGTACCAACTGACAATTTTTCTTATTATTGATTAATTTGACAATTGTTTAGTCTATGAAACAGCACAAAAAATTGTCAAAAATTTTGAAAGCAACAGCTTCAAATGTCCTGTTTTATTCGTCCAAAAGTTAATATAATGTAATATTAATATAATAACAAATGACAAAAAAAAAAAAGAGAATGCAAATCTTCTCTTTTGAGAGCCTGGAATCTACAGGTTTTCTTGAGAAATTACTGAAATGATTAACCGATTATCAAAATAGCTTCTGACAATACCAATCAATGGGCTGATCGTTTCAGCTCCAGGCTGACGCTGTAAGTCACCTGTGTTTAAGCAGCAGGGCCCTCAGGACGTTGGCTCGGTCCTCAGCTTTGATCTGATCAGAGATGATCATCTGCTCCACCACCTGATGGGCGATGCCAGGCAGTGTCTTCTGGTCCAGGTCCAGCAGCACCGCACCTGACAACACACACACACACATTGAGCTCAGTACCCTATGAACTGGACCACTGACTTTTTGGCTTTAAAAATGACATGTGCACACTGAACTCTGACACTGAGTTTCTGTTTCTTACCGTGTGAGATGGTCTTTCTGAGCTCCAGCAAACTGCGGAAAGACAGAGAAGCAACGTGAGGTTTCCCCCAGCGATCCGTCTCCTCCTCCACATCTTCCTCAAACTTGATCCAACGAGCCGTTTCCTTCCACTGCATCTCCTGGTTCTTGTCCATGGTCAGCTCGTTCAGCTCCACAAACACCTGGAAGCATCACACAGGATCACACACAGGTGTAGGTGAGATTCGGATACAGAGAACATCCACAGTGTCCAGACCGAACAACATGCGTGATCAAGTATGTGCCAAATATTCAGCTTCATAGTGAAAGCACTTTGTATTTCGCCAGTTGATTCAGTCAATCTTGGTTTAGTGGTGATGGCCCAAAATCAGAGCTCCATGCTTACTGGGATATAAGTGATTTATTTAAATTCACTCAACACGGAAGAGAGGGATACTTTCCTTGTTCCTAATGTTCAACTCAGAAAAAGTTTCATAAAAACACAGAAAAACAGCCAATGACACCTGAAAAAAACTTACTACGAAAAAGGCAGAGGAGAGACAATCATCTGCTGTGCATCTCTCAACTCTGTCAGCATCAAATATCTGTTAACGAGTTATTCACTGAACACCATGCAGGTCAGTCACAATCCTGTGTGGAATGACAATCAAAAAAAAAACAAAAAACAACAGGCCGGGAAATCCCCTAATTTGGCGTCATGTGCCATTATGCACCTGCTGCATGCCTGTGAAATCACGCTCACACGAGTCAGACCTGACTCTGGCTGGTTCACCCAGCCTCACCTTCTGGTACCGAGCCATTTGACCGGAGTCCATGTCCAGCAGGATGCCTTCTGGCCGCGAGGCAGAGCGGTACAGAACCACCGGTAACGACTGGAGGAGCGAGACAGCGCAGGAGAGGACTCAAACACTGATACAGTCGACAGCCGCATAAAGGATGGGACCCCCACTTTTACACACAGGTAATTCTTCCACATGACACACACACACACCTGACAGGGACCTGTTGTTTACCTGGGCTGCCGGGGGCTCAGAGCGCTGTATGAGAATGTGTGTGTGTTAATAAAACATAACTCTCCCTCTCTCAGGAGCTCCCAGTGTCTGGTTACCTAAGCTCCTCACTCCCCGCTTTTTTCCTTTCCGCGTGTGAAAGGAAAGAACTCATTCATTCATTTTTAATTGTGTCCTTCCCTCCCTGTCCCATCCACAAAAGAGAGAGGGCTGCGCTAAAACTGGCAGGAGGAAAAGACGGGAAACATTTCCCAGGACTTGCTATGATTTATGGTCATTTGTGTGGAAGTGGAAAATTAAGATTAAAATAAAAAGTTTGACTTTTTTTCCTCATCAATTGATCAATCAGAAAAGTATTCCTAATGCTTTACTTCATTGTAAACTGAATGTTTTGGACAGTTGGTCACAAAGAATAGTTTTTAGTAATTATTTCACCTTTAGAAAAGCGAGATATTTAATAGACTAAACAAATAATTAGAAAAAAACGTCAGCTTCAATCTCAGTTTAGAATTTGGTGGTATTTTTATTTTACATCAGGATCATGGATTGTACCTTTAATGTCAGCTGACATTAAGTTATGCACGTCTTGGCTTAATTTCTACAGAGGATGGATGACAAGTGAGGAATGTCTCACCTCATGTGGGGTTCGGTCCTGCTTGCGGCTGCGAGTGGTCGGCTCTTTGTGGTCTTTACCAGTGTGCACCACCTGTCCCTTAGTGCTCTTTCTGACCAGGTGTCTGCGGACGCCGGGAACATCTTCAAAACGATGACCTGGTGGAGCACAGCAGAGGGGAGAGGAGGGGTGAGATGTGCTGTAGAATACAGCTGAGAAACACACATCACGTCACCCTGCAACATGTTGACCTTTCACCTTAAGTTCAATTCTCAGCCCACCAAGTCACACAGGGCAAAGTGACTTTGTTTCTGTGGACCCACAGCAGGGAGTAGGGTTACTCATGCTGGCAGCACACCAGACATCGAAAAGGACGTGGAGAGAGACACTGGATGGCACAGATACGACACTACACTGTTGTCCTATCAGGTCATAAGTTCAAAGATCAATGCTGCTCTGACTGTGATCATAAAAACTGAGCCTGTAAATATAACAATATCAGGAGGACACAAAAGCTGAGAAGCAAGAACAGAATGAGAAAATCCTCTCATCAACACCGGGTCTCTTACCTTTATCACTGGCTGTAAATATTACGTAACAAAGACTGAAGCTTTTGAGGGTCCTCATCAATGTTTTAACTCATTATCTGTAAACCAGATACTTGCACAAACTCTTCAACTCTTTCTGAGAGGGTCCATTGTCAAGTCGCTCCATGATGTGTTTGCTGGTGTGTGAGAAGTTCGGGGCAGAATCCGGAGTAAAATGGTGCCTGATTGAAATGTAGCTCTAGAAGGTGGAGGAGAGTTCGTGGCTGCCGTTGGCACGGCCATCTGACTACGTGACCCCCTTGCTGCTCGAACTGGAGTGTGTGACTTGTGCTAAAGTTTTGACAAATCGGAAAAAGTTGCAATTTCTTGACCGGCTTCTGACCCCGCGGGGTCTGAAACTATCAGAATGCATCAGCGAACAAGAGGTGTTCATTCGCTTGGGTCGAACAAAAGGGGAGGGACAGTGATCTAATAATTCCTATTGTTGAGCAGCAGCCAGAGACAGAGTCTTTCCCAGGATGATTTACAGTGGCGGGGAGCAGATGAAAGAAGACAGAGAATAACTGGAGATGAACCTGTGGGGAGGCTCGACTCATCGTCACTAAGCCTCATGATGACCAGGCGCTGTGTGTAGACGTTATCGAGCCAATAGCTCAATCCACAGCCTCTTTATTTTGCCTCTGAGTCTACTTAACTCTTCCCCTTGTTTCGCTGCTCTAATAAAAAGGTTTTGAACTTAGATCCAGGTTTCACAATTAGCTACCATGATGGCTCGGGCCTGGGTCCAGGGGCCTCAGCTGACAGCGGGAACGGCTAATTTAATAATGCCTTGTCTGCCACACTCTCTGATAAGCTGCTGCTCTCTGCTGAGGGGTCGGCTCCCTGACGTAAATCTTGCCGGCCCTGAACACAACCCCACGCTGGGCCGGGGGCCCGGGAACGTCACAGGGCAGCGGGGAGCAGACTGCAATGTAGAAGGGACTTGAGGTGGCCCCTGCCCTAACACTGACATTTCTGGAGGAATCTGGGCATCGACACAGCCAAGACTTCATTACTGTTGCTGTCTAATCGCACAACAACAGCACAGAGGTAATGAAGCTATAAAGAGCGATATAAAATACACAAAACACCATCAGAAAGCCACACATGCTGGAAAAACTGCTGCGACAGGCAGGTAGCACACTATGCATTTTTAGCAACAGTACAGTAACGTTATTGGCCGAACCAGGTCGAACCAAAGCAATGAGCTGAAAGACACTAAAACGCTGAGTAGAGCTGAGGGGAACTGCAGAGCTGGGTGATAATTAACATGACTTCCTTCTCACATAAAGGATTTAAGGTGACAAGTTAAAAACTAGTCAGAAAATTTCGAACATATTTCACATAAAATCACAGTTTTAAGTTTATTTATTATTTATTTATACAAACAACACTGCTGTTACACAAAATATAGAGACTGTAAAATCGGTCAAGTGACATTTCATCTACACTCACTCTTGATGCCGTCCAGGTCAGCGGAGGCCAGTGTCTGAGCCTCGCTCTCATCAGTGGGAATACGCTGGTACTTGGCCTGCTCAGCTCCCGTCATGTTGCCAGTACGCCGGCGCTCTTGCAGATCGTAGCTGCGGCTGGCGGATGACACCCGGGCCAGCGGTATGTGTTCAGGTGGCACTGGCTGGGGAGAGGGGCTGGAGGCCTCGGATAAGACGGGCTTACTGGATGAAGCAGAAAAACAAGACAAAGCGGCAGCTCAGAGTTTGTTTTTATGCTTATTTTTCTTTAGCTGATTAACTATTTTCCCCAAACATACCTTACCTTACACGTACCTTAAAAAATGTCAGGTTACAAACTGTACAGATAAAAAAATGACTTTTCAAAAAGTATTACATGCCTTAAAACCAGACACACACCTTTACTGCTCTTCTTTATAGTTCATTTCTTTCTTTCCTTAACACACACTCATTTAAATGTCACAGGAACAGTACCTCTGCTCTTTAGTTGCACTGACTGGCTGGTTACCATCATTTGATCCAGGTATTAGACTCGTCTATCGATGCTCCTTATAAAATATACTTGCTTCTCACAGTTTCTAAAATTAAAATACTCAAAAAAAGACAAATCCTTTAAAGCACTTGGAAAATAAACAGAATAAACTCACCGTCCTTTAAGTATCAGTTCTCTTTTTCCAAAAACTACTTTTTCCCTCAACTTTCCTCCTTTTTTATCAGGATGTTTCCTACATACAAATCCTCTGCGACTGCATCGCTCTCCGACTGACTGAAAACGTGTGTAAACGCAGCTTTATCCCAGCTCAGATTAAACCTTCATTAAGTGGAAAAGTAAATGTCATCGGCGGATCCTGGGGCAGCGGAGGTGTGTTGTGTTGTCTAGAGCGACAGGTGATATATGGGTCTGTGAGGAGGAGATTACTCTGGTACAACAGATCACTCCCAGCAGGCCCACTGGATGCCTGAGACATGGTAACGTACTGTGTGTACCTCTCTGACCAATTAAACATGTGCCTGAGTGAGTCTAGCCCAATCAGAACAGCTGTGAGGACACTTCAGCAACATGGCAAAAACATGCATTATGCAACCACTGCAGGTGAAGCACGATTATAAACCTTGCAGTCTCTCGCAGCAACACTTCTGTTTGTTATTTACTCCAAGAACAAGGCTCGACTCACTCTGTGGAGGTCGAATCTTCAGTATCTGCTCCGACACCAGACTGTGGTACAATATCAAGCTCTCGAGCTGAGTGGGGGCTCTCTTTGCCAGGTTTGGTCACATGGTCTTCATCCGAAAGAAAGAACTGTGGAGGGGAAGCCAAAATTCAAATCAAGAACCTCTGTGGATCCTGTTCATTATCATTAAGCTTATATTATTAATAAAGCCAGTCTGCAAACTAAATTTCCTTCAGTATAAAAATGTTTGTTTTCTCCTTTCCTGTGGTAAAATGCATTTAAACTACAACAAATACAAAGTGAAAAACATTAGAACAGACAGTGAAACAGAAGCTGGAGCGAAATGATACTCAAAAAGATACAAGGACAGTTAAATGAAAGATGAGCCGCTTATCTCACATATGTTCTATAAATTATGCAGCTGTGAATACTATTTCATTACATTCTGATCAGGTTAAATCTGGTCCTGTTTTGAGAATTACCGTAATAACAGCCAAACATGAAACCCACTGATGAATGATTAAGACTATACTGAAATATTCATAGAGGAAAATATGGTGATACTACAACAGTGAGTGAGAAGGTTGGGCATCAGAGTGTGGACTATGGCTGTCTGTACCGCAGCACATTCCTGAACGCTCATTCACCCACATCTTAATGCAAATTGCCGCAGAAATAAACGGCTGCTTTGACTCCTGCTCTTTATACCCGCATTAGTAAGCTTTCTCATTAGCATACGGAAAGTCAGTACATAAAAGCAAGCCAGACTAGAGCTTGACCAATATATCAGAGGTGTTTTTATCTGCTAATTACAGTGCAATTGGACAATAAGTGGAATTACAGAACATGACACACACACATGACAATACTCTGAAGAAATTGCAGCCTGAAAAAGATACTGAGAATATTTTTACTCCAAGATACAGAGTAAAAAGACTAAGGCAGTCAAATAACTACCTCCACATCTTTGACTCTCTCTGAATCAGACGGAGCAGAAGTCTCCGTCCCTTCCTCCTCCTCTTCCTCTTCATCCTCTCCTTCCTCTATGGGGCCACTGGTGGGAACAAGGCTGCTTTTGTGGTCTTTGTCCTTCTTCCTTTTCTTGCTGCTCTTCTTCCTGCGTCCCTCGGGGGGCAGTTTGGACAGAGGTCGGTGGATGTGGTGAGAGGAGTGACGGTGGTCTGCGAGGAAGATGGATCAGAAATACAACACAAAGATGAGCTGCTGTCAGTTGTGTTTTTTTTTTTTTTTTTAATTTGACACATGTCTAACTTTGAAGCTTCTGAGTGCTTACATTCGATGTCCTCCTCATGGTAGTTGTGGTGCTGCTCATCAGGTACGACAGCGGCAGGACTGAGGATCTGCTGGAAGCGCTGGACTCCCAAAGCTTTGTTCAGGTCCCCATCATCGTCTTCTTCTGAGCGCGGAGTCCCGTGCAGTGATGAAGCAGCAGGAGCCTCTGGCTGCAAAACAAACAACAACAACATAACAAACAAATGAATAAACAGAAACACAAAATTAAAACAATGAAAATCCACTGGTTGATCAGGAAGGTGTTCAACACTGAATAAATAAACTGGACATTAGAAATGCAGACAAATACACAATATAACCACAAAATTGTGAAACAATTCGAGCTCAATATTATGAAAGGTTACAGTTTATTGTAGGTAATTTTTTTTTCAACACACCATTTACTCAAAACCTGGGACACAGCATGTGTTTGCCTTTAAATTAAACCAACACTAGAGGGAGTTGTGGTGCTGTGAATCCTCCACAGTCAGGGCCTCATATGACGAGTCCTCTCATGCATGCATTCTGGAAAATAAGCTTTAAATTGGAAACAATAGCCATGTGCTTTGATCAGTTTACTCTTTTTCCATGCTGTGGTGTGACAGGGATCATGTGGGTGATAAGAGATCTGTTTGCTTGCAGCAGGACACGGTGACCTGCTGCGCCCTGCTCTGCCGGTGGGATGTTGTGACAAGGATTGTCTGGAACGATACAGCAAGTGGATCTACTCCGGCTAACAGGATTCTGCCATAGACACCTGACAGCGGAGCAAATGTTGCTATGACTACTGCGCAGGTGCCTCAGATCCTGCGGCGGACCCTTCCTGTGGCAAAACTCAGGGGCCACAAGTCAGCTGATGCTCCCTCAAGTGGTTCTCAGGACGCCCAACATATCAGTCATATATTAGGTTTTCCTCAGAGCTGCAGGGAGCTGCAGAGAGCACGTGATGAAATATAAGTACTCCTCTCCCACCTGCAGCTCCTGCTTAGTTTTGTGTCAAACTCTTCAATACTCAATACTCAATACTTCAATTCCAGCTACAAAAAAAAAAAACCCACACAAATAAACTGTAATGCATTCACAACTGTAGCGGTAGACAGTAATTAAATAGATATACTTAAGTGCTGCACTTAAGTATAATTTTGAGATACTTGCTCTTTTCTCAGGTATTTCCATTTTACAGTAAGGAACTATACAATTTTATTCCACATTTCACAGGGAAGATTTTCACTTACCCCGTTTCATTTATTTGACTGATCTATTTACCTGTTTCTTTTAATGTTAATTTTACACAAAACAGACAAGAAACAAGGAAATAAAATCCAAAACATTCTCAATGATTAAACCAGTGGCTCCTGATCTTTTTGGCTTGTGACCCCTTATGAAAAAATCAGTTATTAGCGTGAGATTTCAGCTCTAAACTTCACAGATAGTTTCATTTAAATAGCTGTTTGTGACCCAAAGAGGTAAACTTATCCAATGTTTCACCAAAAACGCAAAGATTAGAGAAAACTCCAAAAGATGAATATGAATTTGTGCAGCAGGAATTTGTTTTTCCTTCTTTCCTCTCCCAATCCCACAGGCTGGGACCCACTGGCCTAAACAAGGCAACTGTATATAATGTAGTGTAGGTGCATCAGTATAAATATAATCTAATAATGTAAAGTTAATCAGCCAGAGGAATCATTTTTCTGCAGAACTTGTACTTTCACTTCCTGATACGACTTTCATACTGTTACTTTTTCATAAGATCACATTTCTTTTTTTGTAACAAAATCATTTTCATTTGTGATATTTTACAAAAAGTGAGACCAGTTGTATCAAGAGATAAAAATAAATCTGTAACAAATACAATTAATCAAAATCACGTTGCATAAGGAACAAAAACTGGGAGCTACACACACATGATTCAAACCAGCTTTATATTGTTCACATCTCCTTCTCTATAGCTTCAGATACCAATGTGTCACGTACAAAAGTCCTGTATGTTCCACTTTTAACACATTAAGCTCATCAAATCCATCAAGACAAGAAAACGTAATGCTCAACACATGTTCATGAATTAAAGTGTGAAAAACTGATTCACATGACCCACACGACCGTGCAGTTTTTAACTCTGACCTGCTTTTACATGCCACACACAGGTGATAGAAGCAGAGACTTATGAGTAAAAGGAGACAGGTCAGCTACACATTCAATATTGACCCAAGGTTCAATAGCTTTTTTTTCTCTGACAGATCAACAAGAGACTCAAAAAGAGGAGTGAACAAACTCTATATCTCAGTGATCTCCAGAACAAACCCCAAAGACAATTCGGCTCTTTATAGCAGACCTAAAGTGGAAGAGCAGATTTCTCTGAATGGAGTTCAAATTTAAAATGGCCTAAATGGAAAATGTGAATCTTTTAAACTCCGGACATCGAGCTAAAATTAAAAAAATGAAAATAAACTTTAAATTTCTGTAATTAGTTTTCAACCTGCGTCCACATCACTACCTCAATACTTCAATATTTAATTAGATGACTGAAAAAGTTGGAGTCCACGTATCCTCACCGTATGACTGAAACCCTCAGAGTGCTGCTACACAATCCGCCAGTTTATTTTTATAGAGCTCTCATTCATATCATGGTTTCAGAGTGAATCCCTAGAGGTGGGAGAGATGTGTGAGGGATCCTCAAGGAGGTGAGAGAATTTTCCACAACCAAAACCATGTGCAAAAACAAGCAGAGGAGAGCCGAGTAAAAACAAAACTGACCAGATGACGAAGAAACCTCTGACTATAAGCATTATTTTCTGATTTGAGCAAGGAGTTTCAGAGACTTACCTCGCTCATGGCAACGTGAGCTTATTCACAGTCAGTGGTTTTTGGTGGCAACAAGCGTCAGAGCCCTCCACCATGACAAGACTGAAGCTCTGACCCTCAGCACCTCTATTAAGAACCGCAGGCAGGAGAAATCCCTGTCCCCCTGCTTATCAAAGCCTCGTGATACCCTAATCAGAGCCCATATCGGCCAACCTGCCACCTTCTCCAGTCTGCTCATTGTGCTAGGGCAGAATAAACAAGACTGTCATTCTGGCTTTGAGGACAAACGCTGCGCGAAAGGACAAGCCGTGTTTGTACAGCCAGGAACAAAACCTCACATTGACATTCATCTCCACATTTTAACTTTGCCACATGAAGCCTAAATATTGACCGAGGTGCTTTTAGTCAATGTGCCTTGAAGGGCAATGTGAATGCAATTAGAACTAAACATCTCACACTTAGCAAAGGATGTGTTTTTGATGGCTAATATTGACCAAAGACATATTCAGTAACTGGAATGAAATGTCATTATAATGTTGTGTGCCCCACTGAGGTAAAACCACAGATGATTAACTTCTACATGACAAATGGCTAAAAAAAAATATTTGAGCTTGATGAGTTGATCAGTGAACATAAGCACTAAATTGCTTAACTACAATAAGTCATAAACCAAATACAACAGATTAAAATTAACAGTCAGACATATTCAGCCTAATTTTCCGCAATTATCCAATAGATACATATGATAAAAAAAAAAAAAGTATCATGCAATCATGCTTTTGAAGTTTTAAAGAGGGGCATGCATGTGCAGCGGCCACGCTGTTTCACGGGGTGGACACTCGACAGCGTGTGGAGGCTGCAGAGGGGATTATCTGTGTCGTGAGGTAGGCTCAAATCCCACACAGTCAGCATCGGAGGGGAGAGGGTGAGACAGGCCGGGAATGTTGTGGTGATCATGCCGTACTGCGTGGCAGATGAGTCACTGCATTGCTGCATATCTTAACATAAGTCTGCGAGGAGATCCGAGTGCACAATATGCTCAGGGTTCCTGATAAAAATGATAAGCAAGGGAGTTGTAACCCAGTTCTGTCCTGGGCCAGCTGTGCAACCTTCCTATTACATCATGATTTAAAAGGCATGTTTTCCACTATTTGCTCTGCTAAAAAGAGCTTCCAAAATATGTCTCCAATTCTTCTTGTCTAGAGATACCCTTTGATTATATTTGTGTTGGAAATTGGGCTTTTAGCTTTAGCATTTCATGTTATGCAAACAGGGTTTTCAGCAGTCAAACAAGGTCAGATATTTGCCTGAGATAGTGTTTTCACTCCATAGCTATATTTAATTTGAAGACGTGCATCTGATCTTCTTAAGTCTTAAAATTGAGTAAGAAGGTTTCTGCGGAGGTGGCCAGATGCACGTCACAGGAAGTACATGAGGTTAGAGAAGTAATAATGTGTAACAGGGGTGAGGTGGTGTAAACCTCCACCCTATCAGAGGTGTGAAAGCTCACTTCCAGACAAAGACAGTCTCACTGAGAATCACTGATACACTATACTATATATGGATAGGGACATGATGACAGCATGTTTTCCATATTTTAAGCGCATGACATGATGAGGGCCAGTAGTTCCCAAGCTGGGGGTCGCAAGACCTCCCTAAAAGGGTTCAGTTTGTCTGGCAAAACACAATTACTGGCAATTTGTCTCTTTTCGTATATGGAAAAAAAAACCTGCTGAAGTTTTATCTGAAGATTATCATGATATTTTCGCTGGTTGATTAAAAAAAAAAAAGGGGAAGAAACGTCTACCACAAGTGCTCAGTGCTCCCTTGTCAGGAAATCTTTCGTAATCCACCTGCTGACATTAGAGGGTCTGTAATTAGTGACACATTAAGATGACATTAGGTAGTAATTATTACCTTGGATTTCTAATACCTGGGAAAAGTCATTTCTGAGCTGTTTACAAAGTAAAAGTGCATCTCAAAAGTTCAAGAACTGGACTGAACATTAACCAGCTACAGAGTTCGTTTTGAGGTTAAATTTACCGCTTAAGAAACAAAGTCAGGCTGCATATAGGCTCAGAAAATCTCTATTTGGACTGTTCAGGATTACGAGCAATGACAGACTGGGGGTGATAAGAGAAACACTAAATGTCTCACACACAAACAGAAAGCAAACCGTGCTTTGGACCCGCATTTTACGTTGAGTCCTCTATGCTCAAACTGAATAAACTCACCTTAACTGCATACAGATAGTCCATCAACTTACACACAGTATTGCTGCAGCCTAAAATACAGCAAGGTCGCTATAAAGTATTTGTTTTTTCCAGTGTCTAAAGTAAAAGCTGGCAGCGGCCACTTTTATGGAACCTGTTTCCCAGTTCAGTTAGCCCCCGTCACATGACCGGGGCAGATCTTCAGAGTAGGAAGAAGACGTTACTGAGTTTCACAGTGTTAGCCCTTAAATCCAAACAGGATTATCTGAACTCTCTCTGACCACGCATGCACAAAAACACACATTGTTAAGGAGATAATAATTAACTTGACTGAGTTGGAGGCAAGAGGACAGCCAATAACTGCTGAGGGACTGTCATACAGCAAACAGCTTTATCTTTACTGAGCTTCTTGATCACCAGGCTACCTGTTGGCAAGCCTTACTATTGCAAAGTCATATTCTAGTTCGCTATATCTCAGAAAGTTTTATGGCAGTTATTTCTGGCTGTAATTAGCAATCAAGACATGCAGCTTCTGAGCAGGCTCAACAGCTTTAGGATGGATCAGCGCCTGTAAATATACACCATATGACTTCTTTGTGTGTGACTGCTTTAAGATGAAAATTAAGAAAATAAGGGGGGCAAAAAAGGCCACACACAATAACAATTTTGAGAAATTTAAAGCTAAGAAGTGGCTGTTATTTTGTATTAAAACAGAGTAAAACAAAGCATTAGACATACTGCAATCCAACTCTGTGGCCTTTCTGTCATTCTGCACATCTTCCTCACATTTGCATTCCTCACATTCTCTGCCTTAACTGCTGGGGTTAGATTTCAGACTTGGACAGCACTTATTTTGTTTATGTCCAGCGAGGAAGCCCCTTCCAGACTCCATGCAGGTACTGTATATGCAGGGGTTGTCAGCGCAGTCACACAGTTGTGCAATGGAAAAGGAAGGACCTGACAGAACACTGACAAAAATGCAAAGCAAAGGAAAAGCAGGCATTTCCTAGATTGGCGCTGCAGTGAAGAACAGAGCAGCACTGCTGCAGCCAACTGAACATCAGGACTTTTTGAATAACAATATGCACTCTCACTTTATCTCTCCGCAGTACAAGAAAACGTGAAACTCATGAAAGGCCCCTCTGAGAAGTCTCTACCACCTGTCTATTTTTTTCCCCAACAGCGTGCAACAAACATCACTATTTCCACTCACCTACACATTCAGCCCACAGCACGGTGAACTATCATCAACTTAGACTGTTGAAAGCCATTCTGGGAAACGTAGCGAATCCTTAACTCGAGTAAAAGAACACGAGAAAGGTTGAGAAATGTGGGTAAATCAGTAAAAAAAAAAAGATGCAATACGTATAATTCCTGGAATAAAATTGAGCATAATAATTCCAGGAATTCATTAACCATTGCAAACTCATGATATGAGGCAATATGAAACTATTCATCTGTGGATTTTTCCTTTAAGCCTGTGATATTTTCTGCTTCAGGATCTTAATGATCCTGAGATGAGCTCGTTGAGAAGCTCTTGAGTCGAGGAATGCTGCTTTCTTTGGCTGCTGACCAGCTGCCCTCCCGACTGCCAGTCATATTTATCACATCAATCCCACCAGCAGCCATGCAATTATGTTTTTCATTATCATGTGCCAGGATTATTTTAGAGTTTCCAACACCGGCAACCCGTCGACTTAAAGAAAAGAGGAAGAAAACCGTTTTAGTTGTGGAACCGTTGACGTTCTCCAGTGCTCTAATGAAAAAGGGGATTTCAAAGGGAGCAGCTTCCTGCGCACATCTGAAGTGTTCTTGAGCTATTCTGAACTTTTTTATTTTTACAGTCAGAAGTGCATAGGCAGGGAATTGGCCCCACGATGTGACTAGATTTGTACACACACATAGCTCTGGAGGGAACAGTCCAAAATACACACTCCAATGCCAGAGAGGACAGAGAGAGCTGATGCAGCAGAAATGTGGGAGAATGTGAACTAAAGTAAAGGCAAGTTTGGAACTGAACGGCCACAGTCTCATACATGGAAAGACCATAATCTGGTAATTGTGAGTGTTATCTCCTCCTCAACAGCATGTAACCTGGTTTGCCACCAGGGTCACCTACTCTGCCTCATGTGGCTGATGTAGCTGACCGGACAGACCGAAGATCTTCTGTGTGTGGTCGTGTGGACTTACACTGTGAATAACCGCTGCCACAGCATCTGTGATCTGGTTGGGAGCGCTGGGGTTGCTCATGGTTCCGCAGTGGAGTCGCTGCTGGTGAGGATCTGGAAAGCTGGGTTTGGATCAGTGTGGCTTTAGCCCTTCTCTTTCTCACTGGGACTCAGACAGCTTTTGGGCAGCATAACCTGGAGACACACAGAGATCCAGGAGTTAGTTCACATGAAGCTGGAGACTTACAACTCGAGGCAAACAAGAGTGAAATAGTTGTGGGCAGTAATCTCTGAATATGAAGTACAGCCAGAAAAATACAAGAGCTACAGTTCTTGAGGGCTATGATTCATACACAGTTTATCTGACTTGGATGTAGCTATCATCACCAAAATACAAAACACAAAGCAACATGCTTCATTGTCCTAACACTGTCTGTACTGTTGCATGTTGTCTAACTAAGGAGTAATCCACAGTTGAAGCCTGACAAGTACCTTTGAGTCCCCTGAACCCCACTTAAGTAACACTAATGGCTTGAACTGCAGGTCATATTTGCGATGCTGTGGAAAAACTAGAGACAGTTACATTATACCTAAGACATAATGGCAACAGTGGCAGAAGAGGTACATACCAACAGGTTTTTATAAACAATGACACTCTCATTTTTCATTTGTAGGATTCATTGCAGCACATTCTCACTGCCATTCAAGGTCATTAACCATTAGGGTCAGATAAGAGCCCGATAACGCAGCACTACTGAGCAGAGGACCCTTTGATAAGCAGCGGCACGTGCCCCAGCCAACCTCCACCTGTCAGTCTAAGTTATATGACACATAACTAACATGACTACAAGAATCCAAGAGCAATTGTCATTCATTTTTACTACTACTACTAAAGACGAATAACTGTCTTATTAATTGTTAATAAAAATAATTGTTGATATAATCGAACTCAGGCTGCAAGGATCAATAGAATTAGCAGAAGCATATAAATTGGTGTAGTTCAAATGACATGCACCATGCATGGTTCTGACAAACTGTCCTGAAATCTTACTCAAAGTGTCTCACGAGCAACATTATTAACAGAACAACGATTTTCCTTCAGTCTAAAAGCAGAGGAGGGCCCTCCTTCGGTTCACTTTTCAGAGTCACAGTTTGAAATCCTGTTGTGCCAAAGGCTCTAACTGGCTCTCTGACAGCAGCTATCAAAGACGCGATAACCATAATCATATCATTGACCTTGCTGACAGCAAGGCAGTTTTACAAATTATGTTTCACTGAAGTACAATCACTGACAAAAGATGCAGGAGTGTGGGAGCCGGACAGAAAGAACTTGTATTCTGACGTGGATTAAACAAAGACATTACCAGAGAGACCTGAAATTGAGAGCAGACTACACACTGTTTTGGCAACACTCTTCGTTTGATCTGCCAAACTGCTTGTCACTCGACCAAATGTTAATTACATATCATCAGCTGTTCAACTACTACATAACAACTTTAAATGGCCTGGGACATTGCAAACCGTGCAGTAAAATCAATAAAGGAGTCTACTGGCGTTAGCTCTGTGTGCTTGAGGATTACTTTCTCAGTAAACCTAGACCCCACCACTGTGGAAGAGGCTGGGCTGGCTACACAGGGATAAAGTTACAGAACCCTGGGATCCTGGGCAAAAACCATGGGAACCAGCTTTTCTACCTCAGGGCATGTCTGTAATAATACCGTTAGGATAACAATAATGATCGGAAGAAGAAAAAACCCATGCCAACTGCAATTGCCTTAGTAGGCAAGTAGATTTAAAACCATGCCACCCCCAAAAAAACGATCTAAATGTTTTGTCTGAAGTCAGGTACAATCAGTCTGTCAGGCGGCCGAATAAAAAGGAACTGGTTGTTCCTTGTGTAATAACCGAATTGCCCAAAAGGCTGTGGATGAGTGCTGACAGTGCAAGAGGAAGTAAGGACAAGATGCTCTGCCTTTGTCCTGGCTGGAAGAAGTTCATCACGTCTTCCCAGAGTCATCCAGGGGTCCAGTACCTCGCAAACTGTCCCTAAAAGAAGACGAGGAGTGTGGAATTTATTTTCCCAATCTTCAAAACTTTTCCATACTGGATTTAGTCACAGCCTCAATTGTGAGCATACAAGACTTTGGGAAAACTATGGTTCTGGGAGGAAGTAAGTATGAAAACAGGAAGAAGGTAACTGCTACAGACTGACGCCTGTCAGGAGTAGCTATATTATAAAAAATGGAAACTTGGGAGTCTTTCTTGTATATAGTCTATAATGTCAGACCCTTGAAAGAGTTAACCGTGAAGCATGTGTATGCATGGACCTGGACCTATATTCCAGAGCTTATCGGGGTTAATACAGAATTATTAACCTATAATGTATAATGTCTACCCTGTGGTATTACAGGTTAACTCAACTTGTCACAGCATAACAAGCTGTTATCTTCATCTGTCCCTCCTACAGACAGTGAAGACACTGAGAGCAAAGTATACAATCACATCAAGTGTGTAAAGATGCTACTTTATGCCTCAGAAACTCAGTCATCTGCTGCAAATAAACACCAACTACAACACCTACAACTGTACCAGTCACACATCTAATTATACAAGAAAAAACATCTCTCTTAAAGTATGAAATAAGGAGTCTAGGTTTCCTGTTTGACTGACTTGACAGCTGACAGTGTGCAACCTGCTGTTTATAGCTTCTGTGATGTAACATTGCACTGATTCTGTGGAACTAACATTTCCCATTTCCTCGGCTGCTATCTTCAGGCTTATTACGTTAAGTCTAGGTAAACCTATCTAGTTTGAAATTAATCTGAATATCACCAAAACGTTGACATTTGAGTCAAATCTTCAGAGATAGGACTTTTTTTCTGATCTGTTGGTGATGAGTCATCTGTCCCATGGAGGAAAATAACCTGACAAAGTCTCTTTGGTGTGTTGTAAATTTCCAATATTGATAAAAAACGCCCTGATGACTTCCCAAGGGGAGCGATTTCCTGCTGTTATTAAGAATGTCAGGTACATTATAGACACTTGAAAAGGGAAAAAGAGGACAGAATTTGAGAAAAAAACATGAAAAATTTGCCTGGCACTTTCATTATGGTGTTTTTTTTCTCAGTTTCAGGACAGCTCTGCATTAGGAGCCTTAAACAGTGATGAGTTAGCACAAAATCTCCACCGAACATGGCTTTTCAATCTAAAGCAAGACCTGTATGCCAGACAGGTTGATTTTGTTCTTCTCTTTTACTGTTGTCTCATGACCTTTTGGGTGAGAGATAGAATAGATAGATAAAAGGTTAAAAAAAATTTCTCCTCATAATGACATTAACGGAAAGGAGTGAGACAGTCAGGCGACTGTGCAGAGATTACGAGCCAGACTTGAACTCACGACTCAAGCCCACATGCGTCTAAAACCAGTGATCTGCAAGGACGCCCCGGCCGGGCCCGACTTCAGTCGGCAGCTTGGCACGTGAGTGACGACCACAGACTGCATGCTCATCTACAAATTCTATCGAAAAGGCATAATTAAAGAACAGTTCAATAAAATATACAAACGGACAATAAAAATGCCTGTCCAGAAATAGAAGCTTGATCACAATGTCCAAACCTCAACCAACAGACAGGCCTGTACTTATAAAAGCAGGACAATGACAGAGAGGAAAGGAGCAGTTTAAGTTTTCATTAGAGAACTGGGTTTAAAAATAAGACAGTGAGTGATGTATTTGTTTGTTTAGCAGACAGTGAATAAAAAAAAGATTTTATAGTTGCGATAGTCCCAAGTGACATGGAGATCATTTTTATCCTTTTTATCGAACACAATAACACACTGTAAAAATTCTGAATGCTGCTGTAAATTCACAGAATTTCATCACCATCTGGTGAAGACACAGGCAAGAGCTGAGATAAAAGAAAATAAGTCTGTGCTTCAGTCAGGTCAGTTCTGAACAAACCACAGCACTTAGAGAACCGCCACTTCCCAAAACAGGGACTTTAAAGGCTTTATAACAGTACAACTTTATAACAGTGGAAGCAGGTTTTCTGCTGCTTAACCTGTGGAAATCAGCAGGATTTGTTTACAGCTGTCCATGCTATGGACACAGACCATCAGGGTCCAAGACTGACTCAGCTCTGCTCCTTCCCCAAGTCAAAGGGATATTTAGAAAGTGTGACACTAAACAGGAAGAATCTTGTTATGTTTGATTAGACCTGGCCTGACAAACAATGGCTCTGGTCACCCAATTAAGGACTAACCCACATAAACAATGAATTAAAAACACAATAAATTCAACTGAAAAACAACAAGCAGTACAAAGTGACAAAAAAAGAACAACTTGAAAACATGACATCTGCTCAAGAAATACAAGAGGCCCATGATCGCACCTTACCTTTGTGTGCTTACTGCAGAGAAGCCACCGCAGACATTGTAGTGCAATTCTGAACTCTGCTGTGAAGAGCGACCCGGTGCTGGTCAGAGTGCAGGAAAAAAGCAAACAGAGGGGGGAAAGAGAGATAGGGAGACAAAAGAAAGGAGAGTTAGAGATGTGGAGTGTGCGCGCCGGCCGATCATGTGCTGTCCAGCCTCTCGTCGAGCTGAGTGCTCTCTCAGACCAACATGCACCGACTGATAACAGCAGCCTTCCTCCTCAGGATTATGTTTCCTCCTCCAGCCTGCTGACAAGTAGCCATGTGACTCCAGGCCCCTTCAACACTGAGTCAGAGGCTGCTGCTCAGACACACAAATCTATGTATCACTCTCACACACACACACACACACACACACACACACACACACACAAATGACATCAAGCATAAGGCAGAAATTCAACCCCAATGATAAATATTTGTCTATTATGAACCATAACAGTGGCTTTGTACGTCTTAGACCAGTGGTTCCAGCCACCTTTCTGGTTTTGTCCCTGAATAATTATACACAATTTAGAGATCAGAGGCCAGTTTGAAAATCTAATAATAATTTGGTGTAGAAATATGTTTTTTTCTGCTTTCCCCCACTCATCTCACAGCTAGTGTGACATGCTGATTTCAATGCTAACCTCTGCATGCTAACATGCTCTCAATAACAAGGCTAACTCGCTGAGACTTAGCAGGTATGGTTATGGGAAGGTCATTAGCTTTGCAGATGTTAGGTCATAATCCAAAGTGTTAGACAAATTAATATTTTGACCTGAGAGAAAAATTTTAATTTTAAATTTAATTAAAATTAAAATCAAATAAATGTTGATACATTTCACTTAAAAGCCACATGCATTATTATTATTATTTATTTTTTGTAAAAAAAGGTGCTTTAGAAATCGCCTGGCAGTAAAAATGGGTTAAAACATGCTGATTTCCACAGGTTGATGTATGGTCCTTTAATCACATAAGGATTACACACAGTGGAAATACAAGTATATATTCTGAAACTGGTCTTTTACAATCCATGACAGTGACATAAATTCCTGTTGTGACACAGACAACACGTGACAGCCCGGTAAAGAAAAGGATTTTTATATTAAAAAGTGGAAGGCAACATGAAAGAGTGCCACAAAAGGCTGGTTTACCACCTCATACAGGCAAATGAATGACATCTCTCATTTCAAATAATGCAGACGGCAGGAGAGGGAGTGAGTCATTATGGACTTGCTTTCTTTGGAACATTGGGCAACTTTACTTCTCATGGAGGGCAGTACAACTTTGCCAGGAAGCCTTTGAGCATCTTTATTGTGGTGAATAAGTTATCAACATTGGGAAATAAGCAATGGTTAATGGGGCTGCATTCATCTCAACACACATCAACTTTGGATGTGTTTATAAATCTGCACAGGATGTTTATTCTGTCCATGAAATGACCAGGAACAGCATTAACATGTTGCCTAATATGTCTTTAATTATTAACTGGTAATGACTTTAGATATATTTGTGGATGCTGAATGGACGCTGCATTCCTCAGTGTTTCAGGTTTAAATATTTTTGTTGCAGTTCACCTGGATTATCTGCTCGTTCTGGTAACGTGTCAGTTTTGGGGTGAATTCAGGATAAAATACACACTGGCATGCCACAGGTTCTTAGTAGTATTTGGCAATGGAAAAAAAAACTTGTCATGTCATGGAGGAATCAACACTATTACACAATTAATTCCACCTAAAGTCATAAAAGACGCCGGATTAATTGTGTTTTGCAGCGAACAAAGAACAGTCCTGTGATCTAAACAAGTTGCTTACCCGTCGGCCAAATAATCGAGCGCTGCATTCCACATCAGCTTACATGAGCCTTAGGGCTAAAGAAATACCCAGCCCGCAGAGCAGCCTGAGTGTGTATGCATGTGTGTGAGATATAAGTGTTTGTCCCCAGGGTTGTGGGATCACTGTGGAGTCACATGCGTGTCTTGCGGGGAAAAGAAACGCAGTCAAAGCCACAAGCGGCTAAAACTGAAGTCCACTTCAAAGTCTGGGGGCTTTCCTCAATCCCAACACTGTGCTGATAATAGCATTATCCACTGGGGTCAACTATATAAAAAGGTGTGACTTCATTTGTGGAAGGACAAGTGGTAACTTTTTCTTAACCATGACCAACAGCTTTAGTGTTTCATTTCACAACCTGCACAGAACATAGACACTGTCTTCATTCTTGCTGCTTTGTGAGATTTTAAATTAAGCTGTTGCACCAGTGTGAAGGTTTTGGCTTGAATTTTTCAGCTAAATAAAGCATTCTGCACTTCATCCAAACCAATTTGTGCAGATTTCAAAAACAAGCTTCCCCCACTGAAAGAAATAAAAAGATAAAAATAGAATTTAACAAGATTTTGTACACAAAAACATCCTGCATTCAGATTTTCTTGCTTTTATCTAAAGTGTTAACACAGCTCGGAAACTCTCCCTCCAACTTCCTGTTATTCTTCTCTTCCTTCATGTCTAAAACCAGGCCATTTTCCTAGACATAAAGAAGTGCTGCAGCCCTGGGCAAACGGTTCACTGTTAAGAGAACAAAATAAGAGCAGGTGACCATAAGGGGGTAAAAACTGCACAGCCTAACTTCAAACTTCCAAAACGTGAATTGAGACAAACTCACCACAACCATGCCCAGTGACCTCACACAGTCAAGTCTCCTGTGTGGCCTGCAAATGCAAAGGCTGACTGCGATGTAGCTGTATACCTCTGACAGCAGCCCTGTTTGTGGATCTCTATGGAGATTTGGTGGCGGTGTATGCTGATAGCTGTGCTTCTGTTGCCTCTGAGTGCTTCAGCTTGAAATAGCTCAGCAGTTTAGAAGTCACCCAGCCACGTCCTGAGCCTTTCAACATGCAGACATCTCTGCCTCCCCTGCGCTGCTCTTCACAGCCCAGTGGCCACACCAGCTTCACTCAGGGTTTGGCAAGGTCCAGCACTTCAGCATGACTGTGCTAAGTTATGTGCACACAGTCTCTGGAGCAGGTCCAGTCTCACACAGCTAACAGCTGCACTCAGTCAATGTATGCCCATCTCGCTCTTTGTTCTGTCACAGGCCTCAGGCAGCAGCGGCTGTGCTTAGGGCTAAGACAGCACCTGTCTTTGGGGTGAAGAGGGATTGAAGGGGCAGCTAAATCCTGGCAGCTTACATAATGCCTGACTGTCCTCTCCTCCAGAAAAGAAAAAGCACTCACCAGTCAAGCATTTTTATACCTCCAGGGTACCAGGGTTATGGAGTGGTAGGCCAATACATATTTTGAAACAGAAACAAATTTACAACCTTTTCCAATGGAAAAGTTCTCAAGAGACCCACTGCTATCGAGTCGGTCAGATCCTTTTTTGGTGAATCCCTATTCATTATACAGCTGTAAAATATCTGACGTCATTACATCTCCATGTCTTTAAAAACCAAACTGATGTGGTCTGTAGCAAAACATTAAAACCATTTTATTAATTTAAATCAGTCGTGCTGTGATAAAAAAAACCTTGACTAATGCTGAGACTGCGTTCTTCTGATACTGTTCCTGTAAACTCTACAGTCTGCAGAAGAATTACACCATGATACATCACCCAAAGAAATTCTGCATCTACCCAAAGAAATCTGATCCTCCTGTTTTTTATTAACGCAACAGTACAAGGTGAACAGAACAGGACATTTAGTCACTTGTTTTCAACATCCACTGATTGGACTTTTTTTTTTTTTTTTTGCTATCACCAATGACTGATCCAGTCCAGCTCCAGCAGTGTTAGGATGTGGCACTTCTGCTCAAATCTACATCCAGGGCTGCTCAGGTTGCACCAGTTGCACAAAAGGTAAAACCATGTTCTCACAGAAACGTGGTAATTGTGAAGTTTAGACCGGCTGCGCTTGTAATTACTGTATTTACTCTCATGAGACTGGGACAGGAATAAAATATCCTCCGGGCTCCCAGAACCCAAACAAAGGCCTAAAATCTCATACTGCGGTCAAATACAAATCAGCCATTTATCCATTTCCTGGGAAACAACGTAATGTGATTACGTTTGTGCAGCAGGCAGCACAACCTCTGCTGTAGTAAAGACTGAGAAAAGCCATGAGTTTAACCTTATACCCCCATGGGAATGGATGAAAACAGTGAAGGTGGATGTAGGGGGAGTAGGCCTGACTACATCTTATGTAGTCGAGTATATAATTAGATGCTCTAAAGACAAACTGCAGACAGCTCAATGGGTTTTAATGTGAGAGAGAGCCCAAACTATGCACGTTCCAAGGTGTACTGCCAAAGCGCTTAATGGTAATTAAATGCAACTTAGTAGGCTAGAGCAGAGCAACAGCCAAGGAAGGAAACTGAATTGTGGACAATAATGTGACTCCACAATCTCTAACTAATAGTAAACAGGCCTAAAGTAATAGTGTTTAGTTTAAGATGGATCTTTGAGGCTTGATGTGTTTACAGACAAAATATTGGGTCGGTTTATCTGCAGAGGGGAAGGTAAAATAAACATGAAGAACCGAGGAAAAAAAAAAAAAAAGCTTATTATCTACCTCTTTTCCTTCCTTCTCTTCTGCATGCCCAAGCAATTCACAACAGGAATGTGGAGAAGCTCTGCTGAACTGTTTGTTCTTTGACATTTTTTCTGTCCAGGAAAACACAGTACTGTTGTCACAAATCAGATCACAATAAGTCTGTTTGACAAATTCCACTGAGGCGAGGGAAAACAAATAAAAGCTGAGACTGTGATCCCGGAGATAAGATGGATCTATCTGATGTGTTCAAGCACCGCACCGGATTGTGCGACAAAAGAAAGCCGAGCAGCTTTGGAATTTCAAAGCATATTTCTTTCAAAGATTGAACAAGGTCAGAGTCAGAGAGACAAACGTTTCAGATTCCGCTGTCTTACGAGTCCCTGAAGTGCTCAGGTTTTGTAAAGTAAAAGAAAATGTCACGGTGGTTTATTTCACATAGATTTCATAATCTCTACGAAAAGATAATCACTTCATCCTGTGTCTCGGCTTTACATCAAAGTAAAATATCTCCTCAAATAACCTGGAGTGAACACGGAGATCATATTGGTGAGTCAGCAGAGGAGACACATCCTTCCTCTATCCTGCCAGAGGACGTATCCTGACATCTATTAGCCATGTGACAGATAAACAATCATGGGGCGATGGTTCCCAAACCGGGGGGCTGTAGGGATCCCAGAGGGGCCCATTGAACAAATAATCATCGGTTACAGCTAGAGCTGAAGTAATCCAGCGATTAATCAACTGATGTGGATTAGTTTTGGTGATGATAGATTAAAGCGTGGTTCAAAGACCTTTTCTGTCACATCTCCCTTTGGAAGCTAAAAAACCAAAATCCTCCCCAGCCCATAAAGCGATTGGATTCTCATCAATCAATAACAATATTAGGGCAAACGTTTCACCAAAGGAGCCAAGTTGAATTTTCTCAGTGGTTTCTGTTGTGAACCTGCAAGTTTCTGCAAGTGAACCTTTGCCCAGATTGTCCAGAGTTTCTATCACAGTATTGACAGTGAACTCGAGAGCAAGAAAACCTTCTTCATATTTGGGATTTTACTGATTTAATGAGCATCTGTGGATTTGCTGTCTGAAAAAACAGCTAACCATCCACCATGTTTTTTTTTTTTTTTTGTTTTTTTTTAGGAGATAAACTGACTTGTCAGAGCAGGAAAGGAGCAGGTGGAACTACCAGCATTAACAATGGTTCCATTCCAGTAATTACTCCTGAGCAGCAATCAATAGTGTGATTAGTTACATCTGTGCTCCATTCAATTTTATCACAATTTTATTCCCAGGTCATGTGCATACCCTAGTGTAGGACACATTGAATTAGGCCAAAGACATTGAAAAGGTAAAAACACTGAGACCTTGCTGGTCACTGCACACAACTTCATATATGAAATGTTTGTGTTTGTTTTATATAATTATAAACAGAGTCCTCGTTAGTGTGTCCCATGTTATCAAATCTACAGTACACAACAAAAATGTCAGAAATGTTGTGTCATCTTCAAATGCCCTAATCCTGAAGATGTTCAGTCTACGGCAATGAAAGACCAAGGAAACCTGAAAATATTCAGAAGCTGGAGCTACAGCACAAAAAAGAAGAAGTATCAATGACTTGATTATTTGATTAAATAGCCACTGATTCATTTTCTGTCAAGCAACTAACTGATTAATCAACTAATGCCCACACACATAACTAACATGGGAGTATACCTAGGGATTTCTCAATGAAAAACTTTTTGAATGAGTTTTTATAATATATCAGCCAGCTGACAACTGATCAATCATGCAGGTTATAAATAATATTCACTTTCCTATTCACACTTGCCAGTGACAGATTTCGGTACTCCTGTCACCCTGTGACCTCAGAAACAAAAGACATGCAAAGCTGCTCACTCACCGCAGTGAGCAATGAATGAATGATGAATGAATGAGTAAAGCTGACCACACCCCCAGTCTCTGCACTGCCCTGTTGAATGCCTCGTTTAAGACATTAAGTATAAAAGAAACACGACCCTGGAGCTTTGAAGCAGACTAACCAGCACATTTCCACACTGTAGCTGCTGTCAGGAGGAGGCACCGTTAGCTCGCCACGAAGCGAAACTCTAACATTAAGTGAGAGGATCCCAGGGGAGACACTTTAACCACAAGTCCGAACATATCTCCGCTGTTCTTCCCTTATGAATCACCTGGTTAACAAGTTGGGAATCAAAGCGAAGTCGCCCACAAGCAGCAGCAGCAGCAGCGGATACATGCATGCATGTGTGGCAGTTATATTATAGCGGCTGTCACTGCCGTCTCCCCTCACAGAAACAAGTCAACAACCGAGACCGGTTCACGACCTTCAGAATGTGGCCGCTTCAAATGAAACACACGTTTCCAAAAAGCGAAATTCTCTGGGAGGCTCGCAAAACACACACAGATTATGGCTTATTTACTCACCGGTGCCTGGTACTCGCCTCAAACTCTCCCTGAATGACTTGCTCAACAACCGGTATCAACACGCATTAATAAAAACATTTTCATATCCGGTGGAAAATTTCAAATCAAAATCAAAGTGTGGAATGTGGAAGTTTTCTTTAGAGGAAATGTCAACAATTTAATCTTTAACAGTGTGTTATGTTTTATGAGAATATCATATGGCTTCTTAATGCTAAAATCTTAATCTGAAAATTAACCACAGCTTTCAGATAAAGGTAGTGGAGTAGAAGTATGAAGTAAAATAAATTACTCAAGTACAGTATAAGTAAAGCAAAACTGTACTTAAGTACAGCACTTGAGATTGTGTGACTACATTTACCACTGTAAAAAACAATAATATTATGTTTAAAGATGATCTTATAATAAATAGAATATACCAAAATATCATCTACATGTAAATCTAAATGATACGGATATATTGTGCCTTTATTATGAAGGTGACATCAACCGAAATCCGGTGTGACTCTCATCATTTCTGTTACATTGTCGCACTTTTCTTCAGCCGTGAGTCGCTGCGCCTGCGTAAATGATGATTCAGATTTTAGATGAAGGCCTGGGGAGGGCGACGGCCGGTTAGGTTGCCCGTGACCTCGACTGTAAACAGACAAATGCATTAAACGGCAATTAAACGTTTTCATGTTCTTTGTCATGTCATAATGTAGAAAGGAGCTGCGGAAATGTAAAACGAAGTTTGCTCCAGTTGCTATGAGAGAATGCAGGTGAGACCCAGTAAAAAAAAAAAAGAAAGAAAAAGTCAGACTGGAGGACTGACAGGCATTATCATCACTGTCATGAACTCATGAACATCAGTACATTCATAGTTCATACATTATTCATGACATCATTCCTTCCCCGACCAGTAGTGCTTCGACACAACAGACTAACTATTGTGTTTCGTAGCCTCATGCTGACCTTTTTTTTTTTGTTTTTATCTGGCTGCTTCCTTTTCGGACTTACCTGCAGTTGCTCACTGTCTACCTGTTGCCAAGCCTGTATTTGAACAAAGACTAACTGACTAACTTTTTTTTTTCCTTGGAGGTCCCCCAAGCATCTTACACCTTTACGGCCTGCATACTGCATACACCCAATCTGGCACTGGGTGATATGCTAGGATAAAATAACTGTACAGACATTTTAATTTCTCATGGCAGGAAAAGCAGGTGAAACCAGTACTTTCAAGGACAGCTCACTTCCTTTAAGTGCAGCAGTGCATCCTTCCAGTGAGCTGCAAAAAGATTTACCAGATGATATAAATTATAATTTAAAGTATACTATAATTGGATTAACTGAATTATACCTTTTCCCATTTTTACAAATTTTTTAAAGTCAGATGAAATCATAGTGATACATGTAGAGTCTTTAATTTTACACAAATGATTTGTGTTGTTCCCTAGATATTTAGTTTCCTATCCATCATACAGTACCATCAGGGAGGCTTGTGATTGGTCCTGGATTAATTCTGCTGCATGACAGCCACTCTAGTTCTACCTAGACCTTAGTTTATTTATTTTCTGTTTAATTTTTTTATTTACTATTGCACTTATTATTGTTAATTAATCAATAAAAAGCATCCATGACATTGTTTCTGAAAGTCACCACACCTTACTTTTAGTGCCTGGAACTTTTTCTCTGTACTGTAGGTTGCCAGAGTTGGCTGGGCCAATGAAGTTTCATATTTTGCCAATGATTTGCAGCATACATTCTGCAAAAGATTAAAATCAGTATGCAACAAGAGCGACCCCTATCGGTGGTTTACTGCTACTGAAGCCAGAAGTTATATCTATTAAATTAAATTATATCACAGTCTTTCTTTCTTTCTCTATTTCTAATTTTGAAATGATCTGCTTGGTGTCCGGGAAGGTTTCCCGTTAGTTTTCACTCCCTGCCTCGGTTTAATCTGTCAGGCAGAATTTACTGCTAAACTGTGTCAAAATAAAAGCCGTTCCCACAGATTATACGGATATGCTTGGTCATAGATGATAGCGGTTGGGGTTTGGAGCTGTCAGTCACTGAGAAGTGGTACAGGATTTGTACAGTGTGGAAGGTCTCGGCTCTCCGCTGTGTTGATAGGCTGGTTTGTTGTTGATATTCTGTCAATCAGCAAGTCAAAGGGGGGGTGAGGTCAGTGTGGCTAGCATAGCAAGCTGCGCTGCACAGCCATCAGGAAGTCAACAAAGTTGCTAATCAACATCAGTTTCACTTTATTGTTTTATCTTTTCTACAGTAAAGTTGAAACAGCGGTATGAGTTCTGCTGCCTCTCCGGTAAGCTGCAAATTACCTGCCTGCCTTTGACATGACATTGCACTGTGCAAAAACATTAGCTCGCTAGCTGCTTTAGCTGTAGCCTCGCCGTCGTTCTCCCTCAGCTAACTGTTAGCCGTCACGCTAACGGTGTTTGTTGACAGCCCTCACTGTACCAAAGGCATAACAACAGACCCGGAGCTAGCTTTGCGCTAGCTTGTTATCTCTGCTATCAATTTAAGTCGTGGACTTTACTCTGAATTAATGCATTTAGCTTAACACAGGCTAACTACCAACTACTGAAAACTTCATGAACCAACATTAACTTAGAATAGAAGAGTTTAAAGGCAAAACTGTGGATCAGCCCTAGTCACATTAACTGAAAGACAAACATTATTCATAAGAGTTTAGGTTCAGCACCTACTATAGGAGACAACATTGTTATTAATTTATATCTTAATAACCCAGTTTATTTGCAGGTGTCAAAGTAGAGCTACTTTTATAACACAATAGTAACAAACTGTACATTTGTAATGTATTTTAGTAGTATAAGACAGTAGCTAATATTAAATATTGTAAAATTAATTGCAGTAATATCCTTGGATATTGAAAAAAGAATTAACTGCCCTTGTGTACTACAGTAGAACTCACTGAATAATTAATTGATTAATTGGATACTGGTATTGGCATTCTTACAAACTCTAAGTGTAAGATCAAACAAAGCAGTAGTTAAACTAGAATAGAGACCATTGTCTCTAGTCTTAAGGCCATATAGGAAAATTTGTTTGAATGTTATTGAAGTTATAAAGACATTATGAGCTGCACAAACTGCTGCAGTAGACTTTGTGTCTGATATCACTGATAAAGGGAAAAACAACAACAAAGGTAGTTTGGTCAGCCCTTGTTTACATGCCTTTTTTGATTTGTTAGACAGCTGTTCAGTGTTTGATTTTGTTTTGCAGACTATAGGGGAGTTATTCCTCATCCTCAGTGAGATGGGTTTCACAGAGGAACAGATCCAGGCGGCCATACAGGCAGGGCATTTTTCTGTGCCAGAGGCAGCCGAGTGGTGAGATGACCCAGCACTTTTTCTCACTTCCACGTGGTTATTACCATTCAGTGATGGCCTTTTCATTTCTAAAAGATAACATCATCGAGTAAATTCTGTGTCCCTCTCTCGTGTTAATAGGCTCTTACAGGGTCAGTATCCACGGCACAGGTTGGTCAAGCAGTCATCACAGCCAGCTGAAACAGCATTTTCTGCTTTTAACCCACCCAAAGAAGCAGCAAGTACTTCAGAGTCACATACATCTCCCACCGGAAGTAGAGGTATGGCACCAAACACTTTTGACTATACAATATGAAAAATGTTTGCCTATTTTAGTGCATCACTTGGATCATAAGTAAAGTTTGGCAAAGGGAAATCCTTTATAGTTATACAGCCTTGTAAAGACTGCTTGCTCTTACGTATAGTTTCATGTGTAAATGTATTCCATAATTGTAATTTCTTAAAAATATGACTTGTCGTGTCAGATGGTTTGGAATTGACGGTTTTGGATGCAAAATTATCTCATTGGACTGTCTCTGACTTTTGCAGCGTGCCCTCCATTGGTGCTCAGACCATCACAATCATGTAACCTGTCCCCAGAACCACTACCAGTTGAGTCGCGAATCAAACAAGACAAGAGTGACTTTGAAGAGCAAGAAAGAAAACGTGTTGCTCAAGAAGCCAGAGCAGAGAGAAGACAAAAGAAACAGGTCAGCAGTAGTGAAAAGAAGAACAGTTCTAACTCAGCTGGACTGGCAATTTGTTTGTTATCACATGGAGAACAAAATCTTTTAAGCCTAGTGTCTGATTCTTAATCTGAGAAGAGAACATCTTGTCTTATGTGTTTTGAACTGCCAGGAGCGTGAACTGGTGTTAAAGCGGATAGCTGAGGATCGGAGGAGCATGCAGGAGAAGATTCAGACCAGCGCTGTCACACAGACGTCTCCTCCCCATGGTCAAGGGCAGAAGCTTGGTGGAAAGATTCAGACAAATGTTGACAACAACTGCATCCTCATGGTGAGGCTATGAAGAACCTTTCTTTTTTCTGATTACGTTTGTGAGAAATATAAACAGTCAAATTACGAAATTGCAGTTGTTTGAACTTAAAATTTTTCATGTTTTGCTGCAGATTCGGCTGCCATCTGGTGAGTCAATGCGTGAACGCTTCCCAGCTGATGCTCCTCTGCGCAGCGTCGTGGAGCACATCACCGGACGTCATCCCTCCCTGCCCTCTTTTTCTCTCCTCCAGGGTTTCCCTCGGAAACGCTTTGGGGAGGCGGAACTTGCTTGCTCACTCCACTCTCTTGGCCTCACGCCCAATGCTGCACTGTGTATTGAGACCACTCCTCCAGAAACACCTCAGGATCCTCCGAGTCCTGAGAATCCACCATTAGCAGGACAGAATGAGCCGTCTCTGTGTCCTGTGCCTCCTCAGCCTCATATCCCTGTTCTGCAGGGGGCAGGAGGGCAGAACCTCGTTCTTCCACCTCCACTACCCAACCAGCTGTGGGAAGAGGCAGTGAATTATGCAGGGATCCCCGGAGTTGGACCTTCACTGTCTGGGCCATCTCACTTTTGGGGTATGACATTTTTGGATATTAGATTTACAACCAAATTTTCTGTTGTACCTCACAAATGTTTTTATAATCAAAAGGGCGAGGCCAGAGGCTGGTTCCCGGTGATCCCGAGGAAGCCGCTGGTATAGAGATTGATGAAGAACAGGAAGGAGAGGAAGAACCACCTGACATGCTTAACGGTATAGCTCCCTTTGTTTGGAGTTGTTATAGACATTTCATCCCTCCCTTGAGGTACATTTAAAGAGGGGGGAGGGGGGGGGGAGGGGGGGGGGGGGGGGGGGGGGGGGGGGGGGGGGGGGGGGGGGGGGGGGGGGAGGGGGG
>JBBMJY010000013.1:4952375-5002858 GCA_037833715.1 Toxotes lorentzi
TATATATAATTTACATCCCAGTGATACTGAAAGACTATTTCTTCAGTTTAAGAAGGAACATTTGAGTTTCGAAAAATATCACTCTGGGCTGTTGAGCTCAGTTCAATACAGTAAGTTAATATGCAGGTTTTTTGCAGCAAAGCACAAAAAAATGTATTCACATTGTGTTCCTATAGAGGGAACCTGGGATCTGAGTAAAGTTTCTGTGATCTGTTGTGTGCACAGGCAGGCGTCTACACATACGAATGGCTATGAGTCATAAAAGTGACAAAGACAGACTTTACATCTCATGGCATTTACAAACTTTGGCAAGCGCTTCTTTATTTACATCCAGGCTGTCTCGCAATGTCACAGCTGTTTTCCCTTTTTTTTTTCTCTTTTTGTTGAATGTAATCACCAAACAAGTTTTGCTCTTTACAGATATACAGTATTATGTATACTATAATCTTCCTGTCGGTGACCCTCTGACAACAGTGTAAACAGAGAGAAAGAGCAGTTCCCGCTCTTCAGAAACACATGCAGGGAGTGGGACAAACATGTCAACAGTATGCCAGGGTTTAGTAACAGGAGACACAGTAGTCTGTTAACGTTTTGTCAAAATACGCTGCTCACAGCTGAGGTCACTCAGGAGTTGCAGTGTCTAGTTTCCTCCACAAGAGGGCGCTAGTGATTCAGTGACAACTATGTGAATGCCCTGGCCATACAAAGAAAACTCACTCTGGGTCAGACGCAGAACTGAGATACTACCAATGACTACTGTTTCTCCTCTAATGAGTGCAGTTAATATAACTTAGTCCTAGTAACAAAAACACAGTTCAGAAAAATCACACCTACAGTTAGTTGCTGGTAGGGCATATCATTTTTGGCAAAAAAGTTTCCAGAAGGCATTTCAACAAATGTGATGAGTCTTTTTTTTCCCCCCTCCTCACACAGGCTGCTATGCCAGCTTTTTATATTTACACAAACCGTCTCATCAGATGTATTAATTAATGTCCGTGGAGCATGCATAGGTCATTGTGAAGTCATCCAATCACTTTTTGTGTATGCTGGGATAATAAAGAGGGTCTCACCCGTAACGAAGAGAGAGTCCCGGCAAAAAAGTTACAGCACAGTGCAAAGAAACCCAGAAAAGGTTCCAGCTAGAAACTGACTGCTGAGAGAACAAAAAATTCCTTCATCTGACATTACAACATATACATACAAGTCAAGTGTCATTAAAAAAAAAAGTGTAAAATGAGACCGGTGCAGATTATATCGTGTGTTACAGCTACTGAGATTCAAAGTGAGGGAGGTCGTTCTTTGTTGCTGCTCCAAGCTCCCACGATAGATACGAGATGGACCTAAAATAAACCACCCCAACCCAAGATAGTACACAGAGGAACACTAACATTCCTGCTCTACTAATTCAAAACTCATGGAGCCCCATACTGCACCATGTAACTCACCCACCCCCCCTTACCCAAACCCCCCCCAAAACAAACACACACAAATAGTTTGTTGTATACTGTACAGTTGGCCCTCTTAAGGGGAAAAAAAGAACCTTATTTACATTCACATCTCTAGAAAAGAAAAAAAAAAAATCAGTTTTCTTCTTCATGTAACATAAAAATGTAGAAATGGACAAAGCTCTCCAAACCTGGGCTTAAGTGTTTATTGCAATAATAGATTTAGAGTTTGTTTTAAACAACTCGAGGCCCAATTGGCTACAGAGAAAAACGCGTGGGAGTAAGTTCTCTCTAAAACCACCCAAATTGTTTGGATTGATTTACCGTAAAGGACATTTTTGCAATTTCTTTTAAACCCAGATCGAGGATTTTTTTGCCCATTTCTGTTTCAGTGATCATGTTCTCTTCTTCTTGTTGCAACCTTTGGTAAGACCTTCAAAACATTAACTGGCAAAATACTACACAAAGAAGAGGCAGTGAGTGACTCGAAACAAATCAGTCAACAAGTCTCAACATGTATAGGCATATTTGTCATTTTGCTATGATTAAGGGAAGAAAAGCTATTATTAGGATGATGATCAATACTTGTTTTCTCCTTCATTAAAACACTACTCTTGCTATAAACGGACACGGAGCTGTTAATGTGATAATACTTTAGTTCAGTTAATTTAGCTAATACTGTAGTTGGAATTACTCTAAAAAGAGAAGTCAGTTTACTGGCAAATAAAACTAAACAGTGACACACTGGCAGCTGTCCAGTCGATCCACTCAAACCTGAAAATGACTGAAATCCACACCTCAGGTTTATAGATAGCATTGATTCCCTGCAACCACTCAATTTATCACGCTGTAATCTCGACTTTGCTGGTGTAATTAATAAGTCTTTCATAAACACTCACAGTCACACTTACAATCACACCTCCCATAAAAAAAAAAAAAAAAAATCATAAACAGTTTTAAAAAGAGTCGGAAAACAGAAAATACGAAGACTTATCCAGAGCGCTGTGAGGATTGACTGTGACACCGGGTTACATCATGTACGTTTCTGTCGGACACAGCAGCAAAATCTTTGAGATGAGTATCCAAAGACGGTGTGAGCAGCCACTTCAGAGTTTATCTTCACATGGAGAGAAGGGGTTCGCCAGTGACATATTTACAAAGCAGGGAGTAGTGATGAAAAGGGAAGTTTTGTTTATCAGGCAGCGAGTCTGAGGATGTTTGTGGTCCGAGGGGTCGACCTCTGATGGGATGACCACGCAGCTGAATACATGGGATGAGCGACGGTGTCCTCACAGTCCTGCACAAAATGGAACAAATACGCGGTGGACGCACATGTGCGTCGAGATCTGGTTTCCACGCGTGCACATCGCTGCTGTCCTGTGAAAAAACCCCTCACTCTGATTTCAAATTTCCTTTCAACACATTGGACAAACCTCGGAAATTTCGTTGCTATCACAAGTTGCCGACATTTTTAGAGGTATTAGGTTTCAGCAGACTACAGCGATGGCCTCACACACATCCAAACAAACACACACACAAACACACACGGCTCTGAAATCAGATGCAGAGATTCAGGAGGGCCTTGGTTTAGGTGTTGCGGACAGCTAAGGCCTGTTCCAGCTCCTGTCTCCTCTGCTGGATCTGTTGGGGTGGGGACATGAATATCTCACCTGAGCATTTAGAAGCAGAGCTACAGGATATTTTAGAATATAAAAAGGCGCCATTTCCTCACCTTGCAGTAGAAATAGCGACTCACAGCCTCCTGGGACCAAGGCTCGTGGTAAAACGCCGCCCTCCTCTCTTCCTCAGGGTTCCCCACCACATCTGTCATTAACTACAGACAGGAAGAGATCGAGATGAATCTTTTTTCAGGAGCATTTGTTGCACGTCATTTCCCATCTCTCTATCCTCGTTTCCTGTCATCTCTGTACTATCCCATGTGTGTGTCTTTATAGATTACCTCATACTTTATCAAAAAAACAATGAAGTCATCACTTTTAAACGTCCCGCCATCAGTTTCATTGGTTATATTTATGACTCCTTCTGCGTTTTTATTTTCCACCCCAACATCTAGAATGTATTTCAGATAATGGCAGCAATGTGTTGTTTCAGCAGAAAGTTAAGTTATGAGGGGGGTGACCGTGTGTGTGTGTGTGTGTGCATGCAAATAGAAACAGTAATATCAGACCTTAAGGTCTCGGCTCTGGGATTTGAGCCAGTCCTGGATGTAGCCCTTGGGATCTCTGGAGAAACTGAGCATGAAGTCCCTCTGGATCTTCAGCTGGTTGATGGACTCAATGGTCTCATGTATCTGAAAGAGGAACAGGAATATTGTGTACATAAAAGAAAAAAAACAACACAAATTTCAGTGTTACACACAGTTTCAACAAAAACAAAGAGGGTACAACTGCACCAGCTAAAGCTATATATGTTTATGTGTAATCTATATATCCTGATACAAATATCCAAACCTGGTAGAACTGATAATATATCATCTCTCAGAACTATTCCTCAGGAAATGACGGGTTTGTGGGTTCTCAAATATGCAATTGCACAGTCTTATTTGTGTGACTGAGTCGGAAAATATTCTCCTTAATAAGTGAAATATATATTTTTAAAAGGCATCAATTCAATGCTTCATTTTTTCCAAGTCTGAATCCATTTTGACCTTTACCCCGATGAAGGGCTAGTGACCTAAAGCTAAGGCTGCCTTCCTCCATATTTGATTTTTTATCGTGTCTCGCACCTTAGCACGTTGTGGTGAGTGTGAGGAAGTTCTCAAAAGTGTTGCTAAATGGAAAGACAAAGTGTGTCACACAGAAACAGGTAAAACTTTTTCTCTCATTCTCTCAGGAGAATGTATTTCTGAACCTTATCTGTCCCACCCTTCCTTCCTGCTCAACCACAGCAACCTGCCGTGGACGAAAATGTCAGCCAAAAAGTTCAAATGTGTCTTGGTCAAACATTAATAGCTCCTTCGTTTAAAAGAACACGGTGTGAAATCCATTGTGGGCGAACTACTGCAATAAAATAACAGCTCCGGTTGAAAATATGAGCAATAAAAACGGCTGTTCCCACGAGACAGCTTACTTATCACCTCAGAGTGACATACAACATCAAAGTCAAATAAAATCAGTTCAGAGTGTGTGTGTGACGCTGATCTCACCTTGTTGTCGAGTGAGGCAATTTCCTGTTGATTGGCGGTGGACAGGAGGAAGCTGCTCATCTGGCTCTTCAGGGGGTCTTCCACCTCCACGTCGATGTCGTAGCAGGCCGTCTTCTTCTGGTCGTTGGGGTCCACGCTGACAGGAAGAATGTAAAGAGAGTGAGATTAACAAACAGAGCGTTGAGGTGAACTGCGAAACATTCATCGGTGCAGAAGTGGCAGGTGTGAGTGAGAGATGTGTTTGAGAAATTCATTTCAGCCTAAAAAGAAACCTTTCAATAAGTCCTTGAAAGCACCTTCTCTTGGTGCCTGCAGGATTACTGACCCACGAAGCCCTCACACCTTTTGTTCCCTAATTAGATGTTTTTTTCCCCTTGCGGTGAAGTGTAATTATGTAGATTTAATAATAACTGTCCTGATGTATTAGTAAGTTTCTGTTAAAAACACAAAAACATTAATCTGCTGCCTCAGACGCGATTTGCGTTGCGGTTTATTTAATTCTAAAATAGTTTATTTTTTTTAAACATTCAACTTCATTTTTAGTAATAAAGTAAATTTAAAAAAAAAATGGAGTAAAAAAGGAAAAATTTACTTTTTTTATCTTAAAAATAGAAAAAGCTTGAAAAAACATTTTCAAAGTCTTGAGGTTACTCTAAGAAAACAAAATTCTGTGGTTTCAGATTTATAGCACTTTAAAATAGCACTGTTTTCCCCTACAGTGCCAGAATAAAAGGTCTCCCGAAGAACATCATAAATACAGTATGACACAAATGGCAAAGGAGAGGAACGTGCAAAACATATCATAAAAACTGTTCTTTATAAATACATGGACATCTGCTGATCTCAGCAGGCCCACTCATGAAGAGGAGATTTTTAGAAGTTAGATAATGTTTATATGGAGTAAAACAGGAGTTTACCTGATAACATGGTTGATGACGATGGGGTCAGGGGGCAGGAGGAGGTTGGTGAGGCGCTGAGGGATCTCGGAGAACTTCAGCCGTGGGCAATCAAAAATCTGTAGGAAAAAAAAAACAGTGAGAGAACAGAATGTAAAGAACTCACCGCCTCCACTTGTTTGATTTTACTAAAACGTTTGACACGTGTGGACAAAAATGTTTGTAGTGTAGTTTGCATACAACTGCAACAACAATTTCTTTATGAAAAAATTTGTAAACTGCTGTTTTCCAAGTAAAATCAGGTTTCCACGGACATCGATACTAATATTTATGCATCTGCAGTTGTGCTCTGTAGCACACTGACAGTCCCATACCCATACCTGTTGGAAGTACTTGTCACAGTTGATGTACTCCTTGTCATGGGAGTCCTGCAGCTTGTTGGTCTTGACGTACTGCCAGAGGGCCTGGATGATGCAGGAGCGAGTCTGAGTGTGAATGCCAAGCAGGCGAGCCAGGCGAGGGTCCAGCTTAAACTGGGGAGGCTGCGGAGACGACATAATTGCATTACAACACTTTTTACAACCGCCCACCTCAGAGCCTTTACATCTGCTCCATCACATCTCACATCCTTATCGTATTTCACGGATGTCGGGTTTGAAATGGAGTCTGTAATGCGCTCGTGTTTCAGTGGAGCAGTGGTTTATCAGTGACGTGAGGCCTGCAGGTTGTCACTGCAACAGCTGATTGCATTGCATGCATTAGTCACACAGTTGTAACAGAGGAGAGTCTATTTTTGGGACAGTGATGTGAGACCGTGTGGTGCACCCACCTGGTAGTCCAGCATCAGCAGCAGAGTGCAGCGCACGCTCACGTCACCTGGCCTTTTCACCTGGAAGCCGTCTGTCTCCTGGGTGGTGGGCGTGCGGTGCCACTGAAAAAGCAAACACAAACCACCGCGTATTGACTACACACCTCAAACTGAGCTGGTTTGTTCAGACTCAGAGTTTAACATTCAGTAATCTAGAGAAATACCAGAGATTTTCAGAGCTTTTAAGGGAAGTTGCTCAGACTGTAAGCAACGGACGAATCAAACAATAAAACAAATGTGCAAATGACAACAAAGAAGTCATCTGAATGCACCTGTATCAAGTGTGCCTTGATCTCGACCTGCAGTGCTAAGCCTGTGGTTTGGTGAGAGGCAGAGTTCTGCAAACTAGCCATGCACAGTGCTGCTGAGAAACCACGATAGCAAGAGGTTAACCCTGTGGCTGTGCAGCTGAATGTTATCACACTCACGATCGCACAATCAGCGGAGACTTAAAATGAAGCAAACTACAACCACCGCCATAAGATTGTGTGTTCCAGCCTTTGTGTTTATACCGAGACCTATTTAACAGCAGATCTTATTTACATCTCCATTTTATCTTAACTGCTCAGCAAACTGAAAAGAAAAGCACTTTAAACACCATCTTCAGTACAGCGGACTGAAGTAACTTGGCATGCTATACGGCGTAATGTTTTCCTTCAACTCTTCAGCTGACTCAGAACACATTAAGTACTGATTGTACCTCAAGGCACAGAAAAATTTCTTTTGATGGAAAATCATTTAAAGTGAAGCACCTGAGTGCCTTGCTCAAATATGCTCTTAAAAGGAAGAACCTTGAGAAGTCATAATTTTTGCTCCGAAACTGCTAAGGTGTTTTTTTTTTCTTCTTTTTTTAAAGTCAATACATTTTGTGAAGATACAAAGTCAAGGGCAGTTTATGCATGTTAAAACAACCTTAAACCTTTCTGTTGTTGGAGAAAATCAAGTTATTAAAAAAAAAAGAGAGAGGGCAGTCCACTCTCTCTCTTTCTATTTATTTATTAATTTCATTTCATTTATTTATTTTGAATTAAAAAAACAAACAAACGGGGACACAAAAAAGGAGCAGGTTGGTCAGGGTGGCTGTAGCTCAAGATTTAACCAGACATCACAAAATAACAGTTTTAAGTGAAAGTCTCTCCTCTGCATGATGAAGAGGTCGTCACTGACCCTGACTGCATGGCTGAACAGCCCGATTCTCTGATATGTTTGATTTGATCTTTATTGCTAATGGATGTGATCTCAAACGAAGGCACTGGCCAACAAGGTGACCAAAAGGCAAACTGAATGTGAATGTGAATGTGAATGTGAAGACAAAAAAATCCAGAAGAAACTGCGTCTTGATTTACCACTGTGCGATGAAATAACAGCTACTTTATTTCTCTGCTACACAAAATCTCAGAGGTAAACATTATAATTTGTTTTATGTCTAATACATTTATTTGATGGACGTGATGAGCGTCTAAAATTCAGCACATCGTTAAAGATTAAACTGGTGGCTCTAGTGAAGAAACTTTTCTCCTATGATTATTTGCTGATTATACCTAGATACTTTTACCTTCTTAATTTGAATATTTATACCTGCAGTGGTGTATTCGCACACTGTTGTATTGGTATTTCCTGAAGCAAAGGATCTGAATACTTCACTGAATACAGCTGCCGTCCTCTGCGAAGTCGTAAACCACAAACTTTTTAGTCATCGTTCAAGCTTTCCAGTTGAAGTATTTCATAAAAAAAGAATGTCTGTGTTTTTACCCTCATGGTTTTATGTCAAATCGACTGTGCTGGTTATTTGCAGCTAAAAAGAAGATGTAGAGAATCCCCACTGATCTGATCCCCACTGTTTATCTATGTTATGTACAGAAACACTGATTATCATGACAAGACCTAACATGTCTGCAGTCATGTGGTTAGTGCAGGTTAAAGGTTGATCACACGTCGGGTCTTAAAACAAGCCTCTTCGTCTGAGCAGAGAGGGCCGGCGGCCATGTTGGAACTGACCTCGACCAGGTGGTTGTCAGGACCGTACAGGTCTTTGTCCAGCTCGATCACCAAGCTCTTAAAAAACGAAGAGAACTTCTTCTTCTGCTTCCCCGGCTGCAGAACAGAGAGAGACAGACACACGTGGTCAGATGATGTCTAAAATGAAACAAACACAAACACAGACATATGTAAACACATATCAACTACATAAAAGTATACAAATACAAACAATCATCTTCATGTCATTGCTTGTAGCAACATAACTAATCAAAAACCCACAAGAGGCTGAGTGAGATCACAAAGAAAGTGAGACACTAGACGTTCTCAGGGTCCACTTCCTCCGAGCTCAACCAGAAATATTTGTGGTTTGTGAAACCTAAATGCTTCCTACTGCTGTAAAATGACGGCCTTGCCCCGGACTGCTGAGAACATCAGAGCCTTCTGACGAAACGCTCACAGCACAGAAACAAATGTAGGATCACTCTGTTTTTCATGCTGCATCTACACTCCCTCTCTCTCTCTCTCTCTATAAACACTTTTCACATCATCAATCATTCATTTTTAAATTCTGAGCCAGACGACAGTTTTCTGTCCGAAGCCGTTTGAGCACATCATTACCAAGCATGACTGCAGGCCAAAAACGACCCAGAGCGGCTCCAGGATCAAAGAGTGGCACACTTTCATACGCAATGGGAAGACGATGATTTCAGTTATTTAAATAAGCAGCTATTTCCCTCACACTGAATTAATCCGCCAGAGATGACTACATACTAAATCCTACAGCAGATCAGAATCACAGAGGCCGTATGTTTTAAAAGTTATTTCATGCTCAAATAGCCTGTGTGAAACAGCGAGCATGTGTATTATTAAAATACAGGTGTGAAATAAGAAATAAAAGGTGCGCTGTGTAACAAAACTCACGTCATCCAGCAACTTCCCCTCTACCCGCAGCTCCCATGATGCAATGCTGCCGTCAGAGTCGTCGGCGTCAGGTCTGGCTGGGTTGAAGGTGTTGGATATGTAAAGCCTCAGTTTACGCTTTTGCTGCTGACACAAGGGCATATTAAAAATCCCACAGTTTAAAGGGACATTTCACAAAATGTCAAGATGAAATTCAAGTCACAGACAGAAGTGTGAAAAAGTCAAATGAGTCTTTTAAAGGACTTTTTTGTGTTTTAATATAAGACGAAAGTAAAAAAGGTGAAAAATAAAAAACCTCCTCTGAAAGGTACAGTTTTATGACCCTTCGATAACTGCTAAGGAGAAAAAATTTTTACTTGCCATTCTGGACTCGTACGTGGAGGTCAGCAGTGGGCCATGATTTCTTTTCCTTACCTTCATTGGTCTCTTCAGTGCTTCCTGGATGTCCACACGTTTGCGCATGATGGTCTGGTCCAGTTTGCGCTCAAACGCCAACAGATCCATGTAGGCCTGAGACTCGGGGACCAGCTCGCGGATCTGCTCAGAGAGGGAGAGGACAGACTGGCTTTAAAATCTTTAGATGGACGACTGCAACATTACACACACTGGATTATGAAGTCAGACTGTCTTCGCATATACCATCTGAATATCACTAAAGCGCTTAAGCAGATTAGCTGTCTGTCCTGCCTTGGTAGGGGGTCCGCTGTCCTGTTTCAAGGACATTTTAGCCTCATGCATCCAGTTTCCTGTAATTTCCCCTCTAAGTAGCTTTAAGGTTGGGATAAAGGCAACAAAGCCGACGGTTAAGATTAGAACAAACCTTGATGGTAAAGAGATAAAGCTAATGTAGCAAGCATTATCTAGCAAAATGGCTGACTTGTAATTTAAATGAAGCCTTTATTTGACATAAAGTACAAAGGATTTGAAAAATTTTTTTTTAGCTGTACAACACCAGCTTGTCCTGACTGACCCTGGTGGCTTAGAGATTTATACCTTCCGATCCCATAAAGAAACTTCATCTCGGATTCATATTATTAGAGTATATCAAGTAAAATTAACTGTGCCAGATAATTATACATCTGTATGAGATGTAATTATTCTCAAAAGCTTGTTATCTTTTACTTATAAAAAGGTGATATAAGTGGAAATATCCCTTTGCTGCGGCCCAGTCCATCATTAAAAAGGTAGTCCACACCATCCTGGGTGCACTGGGGGATAAAAATGAGATGCAGTGTGTGCAGCCAACCAGCCAGGACTCAGACATTACCATGCCGATGAAAGTCCTCAGAGCTTCAAGGGCTGCTGCTTACCAAACTGTGCACACACACTCCTATAGTTCGCTCCATCTCCTCCCTCCCTCTTCTTTCCTTTTTCATGTTTCCCTCTAAATGGCTGCTTTCATTGTTGCCTCTCATTCCTTCTCTATCTGAATCTCACTGCCTTTCACCGGGCTGAGGTGCTGGGCAGACGGATGAGCGTGGCAGACATTCCCTGTCCCTGACTCATTATTGTGGAGTGGCGCCCCAGCCATGCCTGCTGCTATCTCCCTGTCTGGGTTATGCTAGGGGATAAGACCTGAGTCTGGAGACGCTCACAGTCTCCAGACATCCATAGTTTCAGTGTGAAAGCCCTCTCTGTGCTGGCCAGGGCGAGGTGAGGTTATGGCATGGCACAGGGCCGAAAACTGAGACCACGGGATGAAAATCAAACCTCAGTCGGCACAGGCTCACCTGTGGCAACGTGGTGATTCTGCCGCCTCTTTCGGTTCTACCTGTGGTTTTTGTCTCTGCCATATCCCGCTGACTATTCCAATTTAAATCAATAAGCCACCATCCAAATAACAGAATGAAACCCTAAAAAAGAAACCCTACAACCTCCTGATCGCTCCCCTCATCCTCTCTCTTATCATTTGGAAATAGCACATAATCATCTGGCCCTCTGCGCCTTCCAAGAACCCCTGGCATCAAAAACCGACCAGGATTTTTCTGTTCTGCACACAAAAGATAATAACACACACACAAATACACAGAAAAAACAGAGCAACAAAGGTAAAAATATGCAGCCTCACCCTTTGTGGAAGAATCTTGTCTGCCATTTTCCTTCTCTTAGCACTAGAGAGAGGGAGAGAAAGACAGAGAGAAAGAGGAAAAAGAGAGCATGTTACTATGGTGACTGATAGCGTAGCTCCCAGGCCATCTGCTAAAATGCTGGGCCATATCCAGCACCCCAGCGTCCCAGCTGTGTGTGTGTGTGTGTTCGTGCGTTTGTGTGTGCATACGTGTGTGTATGCGCTCGTGTGTTCTCTGAAATGCAGCGGTCCACCTGGAGAGCCAGAGCCTCTAACAGCCAAAAAAGTGTCACATCACACGTCTCTTGCCTGACATGTATTCACTGCACTCATGTAACACACACACACACACACACACACACACACTCTGCAGATTCACTGGGGCCGCTGCAGCAGGACTTGGATGGTGACAGGATGTGTGTTAAGGAGCTTTTAGGAATGCAGGGTCTTCGAGAGTCTCACAGAGGAGAGCGTATGTGTGTGTGGGTAAATATTTAAATTCATGAATCTCAGGCATTTCCTGCTGTGTGAAAACAACATTCGTTTACTGATTGACATTCGTTTTTTTTGGTCTTATACTCACCAAGGAGGGACTAAGAACAATAACACAATCGGTGCCGAGCCGATGCCTCTGTCAGAACTTTCTTTTGAGGTGACACTCATTACAAAAGCAACGCCACGGCTTCCTGCTCTATTCAAATTTGCTTAAATATTTCATCGACATCTGTGGACGCCTGTGATATGTGGAGCACCCATGTAAATTCATGCAAGTGTTCTGTTGTTGGTGTCTGCAGAGGGACACTGCCTGAAAAAACACCTAAATGGCACTACACTGCAAAAATAGCAATTCAAAAAAAAGTGTTGGAATTACTTATTTTAGGATGATTTAATCTTACTTTTCTCATCAAAGGGAAATAATTTGCCTTGGAAGTTTTTTCATCCTCCTGGTGAAGCTTTGAAAGGTGTAAATAAGCAGAGGAATTTATATCTCAGGGTTTTCAGATCCTTTCTGTTCTACTGTTTTAAGATATTAACACCTAAAGTGAGCTGAAAAACACTGTAATATCAAAACACATTTACCACAAATTTCTTTTTTTTTTTACTCTTTTAAAGTAACAGTTTAACATTTTGGAAAATATTCTGATTTACCTTCTTGCTGAGAGATAGATGAGAAGATTGATGTCACGTCTACGCTAAATTTAAGGTTGCTGTCAGCAGGTGGTTAGCTTAGCTTAACAACATGAATGAAAACAGAGGGAAACAGCTAGCCTTGTCTACCAGCACCTCTGAAACTCACCAATTAACTTTCTGTAACCAATGTTATTTCTTGTTTATCTTATACACAAAAAAGGAGTTATGTGCTAGACTCTTTCTTGGCATGGAGCTTTCACAGTATAGATAATATACTGGTATTTACATATATGTATATACACATTTATCAATAAAAGTTAAAGTGTTTGTGGTATTTTGGAAACCCAACCCAGTTTTATAGCAGTAATATTCTATTAGATTACAGCTTGTTTAGATTTTTTTTTTTTTGCAATGTAGACAAATTTTCTATCACAGAGCTCTGTAATGATCTGTGAAGCAGTATGTTACATCAGCATGCCAAATACTGAAACAAGCCTGCTGCAAGGAGAATTGAAAGATCCGGGGGTGCATTGCAAAGGAAAACACAAACCTGCATCACAACAATCCGCCATTTTCCACTAATTCAAAAGGGTTTCACAAAGGATTCTACGTTATTTTTATGCTCTACCTGCAAAAAACTGTTCCCATCATGCCATGCTCCAGTCCAAAGCATGCACCACTACATGTTAGGAGTCTGCTTCTAGGCCTGTACGTAGGTTTGGCCAAAACAGCTCATTCAGGGAGTGCTGGGCTCAGGTGAAAGGCTACATAGGCCAGAGTCATCAAACGTAAGAAAATGGACATGCAGCAGAATAAACTCCTACTTTGATCCGAGCGTGGGATCTGATTGGGGCTCTCTCATGTCCATCTGCCTCGCCGGCATCTCACTGGCTCCGGGGAATCCGACTGGCTTCCTAAGAATTGGTGAGGATTCGAAGGTTGTCCGATTAGAGTTGTGACGAGACACACACTCACTGGCAGCAAGTAGAGGAGCAACACCTGGTGGTTCTGGCTGTCTGTATGTGTTGGATGTGTGTGAAGTTCAAGGGTCTGTTAGTAGGTGCGTACTCTAAACTCAGACAAGGGCAGGCACTGGGATGGGTGTGTAACTTGTGTCCATGCACGCACAAAGTGCAGCAAAGGAGGACCTGGGAGGCGTCCTGCTCATCTGAGGGACGCGCTCATTCAACAAAGTTTCTCAGTGAACCATAACAATCATGCTTCACACACAGACAGACAATACACTGATAACGGACACACTGTGAACTTGTGGATCACAGGGAAGGGAGCAGACAAGCAGTGTGCGAGTTTAGCTCTCCGGTTCAGCTCCGGATGGCTCTGAATTGCAAATATGGATGTTGCTTTGATGTGGTAATGTGCAATGGGTTCTCAGGTGCAGATGAAGGCAACATGCACACTACTCACAACTTTTTATTTAGATCCACGAACCAAATCTCAAACCTTTCTGAGCATTTCTACTCCCCCCAAACCCGGCTCTCGACCAGAAAATTCATCCCGGATCAGCACCTTAAACCTGCTGGTCCTGCACTGAGAAACCAGTCTCATTACCGCATAAACCTCACAACGTTCCTAAGCAACCTGAAGTGGTTTGAGTAACCACGTGTTGTTGGCAGTGAGGAAGGATTTTAGGTTTGACTTCAAGGACTAAGATTAAAATCAATAGCAAAAACCAAGGTTCAGAGGTTCGTATAAAAGATCAGGGCTTTAGAAATAATGTGGTTTTAGAGGGAAATGAAAAATAAAATTTAAAGCTCTGTGCAAACCAAAATATATAAGGCGACAAGTGAATACGGGCTCTCAAGAAGAAAGAAGAAGCTCGTTCAAGAGTAACAGCATCAGCTGGAAATCTGGAAATCTGTTAATACATGAATGTGCTTCCTACTTTACAGTTAGAAATATGTTTCCCCACAAAACGTCTTTGGGAAAACAAATTAGTAGTATATGAACATAATTTCCAGGACACAGGGTTGAGTATTTATACCACTTTATGCAAAGCAAAACAGAATTAAGTCCTATTTTTAGCTGCAGCTTTGCATAGGACAGCGTTTGCTCTGTAGAGCAAGTGTAGCTGGGACCATAAGGTCTCAATGACACTGCAAACACAGGTGGCTCACCCTCAGCTGGCAGCAGCGAGGGGCCTGAGCCGGAGCGCCAACTTGTTTGCCAAAGGACGAAACACTCTCACAAAGCAACAGAGAGCGAAAGAGACACCTGGACGGGTCACCCTGGCCCATTGATCAGGCGTCGCACAGCCAGCCGGGCCGCTTGGGGGCTGAGGCACCGACGCAGGACAACATTTCCCCTGACCTGTTCGACAAGCTCGCTTAATTGTAAGTGGATCAATTGTGCTGCAGATACTGGGAGAATGAAACGGAGAAAGACAAAGGTCCACTGAGTGTGCATACTGATCACTTTTCTAACGACCACACCTGCCACACATTCGTCCTTATAGACTTCCATCCACTGTGTGTGTGTGTGTGTTTGTGTGTGTGTGTGTGTGTGTGTGTCTTTGTGTGCCTGGTAAACTGATGTTCAGATCTTTTGTTCACGGTAGTCGAATAGCTGAGAATAGATAACGTAACAATACGCCAAAGCACACACAAGAGTCTGAACGTGTGCAGGCAGATGTGTGGATGCCACATCGATGTGACAGAGCCACCAGACTCTGAAGACGCATAAAGATTGAACAGAGAGGAAACACTCAGTCATGGCAGTGATTGGGATGATCAGAGTGGATGCACAGGGTAAGCAGAAAGTGGAGCAATGGGCTTGAAAGCTTGAAAACTGCAAACAAAAACTGAAATGAAAGCTGAAAGGAGACACGCAAAGGTCATGGTTTCACTTCTCATCAGTGCAATTTTTTTAGATCAGATTTTCAAAAACAGATTTTAGGAAAGTATGGAAAGGAGCGTGGAAATGTTGTACACAGGTAAATCTGCTGTGCAAGGGATGACTGATTCGTTTATTCTCTTGTTTTAAGAGTTTGTGATTGTTTCATCTACACAGCGTCACAAAACAGAAGAAAAAAAATGCCCATCACAATCTCCAATAGCTTAAGGTGGTGTCTTTAAATAGCTTGTTTTATCTGACAAAACTGAAAAATGTTCCATTTGCAGTGACAAAGAACAGAGAAAAACAGCAAATGCTCAAATTTTGAGAAGCTGGAAATAACAAATATTTGGCATTTTTTTGATTAGCTGGATGAGAATGTTTGTTGGTTAGTCCACCACTGCAGTGTACACTGAAATATCTCAACAACTGCTGCGTGGATTGGCTTGAAATTTCATACAGACATTCATGGTCTCCTCAGGATGAACTGGCACATCCAAAATTTTCTCCACTACCTGTAAAACCAAAGGTATTTCTACCAATCTCACCTTTACTATAACTCAAATTAGTAAATGTTAGCCTGCTAACATGCTACACTAAGATGGTGAACATGGCTTGTTAACACTGTCACTGTCAGCATGTTCAGCACTATTGCCAAAATTACTGAGATTTGGTACTGAGACCATTTTACAGTGCTTCCAACAAGATTCAAGGCCAGATCCATACTTCCATAAAATATGAGCAAAGTCAGGTTTGTTGTTCATCCCGACTTGTTAAGTGTAACCACAGCTGTTGCTGTCTTCGCAATCTTACGGATAAGACACATAAGGAGTTGCTGTATGCAAGCCATGCGGTAGTTAGGTGCTGGCTGGAGTTCAGCTGGATTCAGACTCACTTTCTGGCCCGGTTCTGAACGGCCTGCTGTTGCTGCTGCTGCTGTTGCTGCTGCTGCTGCTGCTGGACCTGCTGGGAGGGGGCAGGCCTCTTACGACTGGGCTCCATCACTGGGGAGGGCAGGCCGGGCCGCACCGCCGGGCTCCCTCCGTACGGTGGGCCGGGGGGGCCCATGGGAGCTCCCTGGTGGGGCATCCTCGCTCCAGACGGCATGCCAGGACGCTGGGAAGAATCCAGAAAGAGAAGGGGTCACATGCGTGCATAAAACATTCTCTACTGAGTCTTCTGATTAATTATAATCACAAATTAGTTCTTCTAAAAATACAACAAAGGAAACGTTAGATCAGTTGTAACTTTTATGCATTTCACACTAGTGGATTCAAGGTGAGAATTTTTTTGTAATCGCACCCATCCTGTGTGACAAAATCATGAAGCAGAGCTGCAACAAACACCAGCTCCTAATCCAGACCTCACAGATATTTCCTATTTAAAATAAAACTGTGGTGCCAACTTGAAACTGAAGATCAAAATACAAAGAGCAAACTCGCCATACAACATATTTTACCTTTCTCCTACCTACAACCCTCGGTAACCTTTTAGCAATCAAACTACAGCTGGGTTGGTAAACAAGAATATGCTTTGCACAATTTAGTGACGTCAATTTACTTGATTTCTGCTTTCAGATGTTTTGTGTTCAACCGCTTTGTGAAGCTCTGAATCTAGTTCAGTCCAATGTGTGATTTGTCATTGTTAGACATTGTTGTGACATTAGAGAGGAACAGTAAATATGCAGCATGTGATTTAGGCAACTTTTCAGACCCAAAATCTGAGAGACAGAGTTAGATTGAGGCATTTCAGCCGGACACAAATCATTTAGCATTCAAAAACATAAATAAATCAGCTGATTCTAGAGCAGCAGTCTGCCTTATTTCGTCTTGTTTAAAAATACTAACAGTCATTTCCAGAAAATGGAGTAAACAAGAGCAGCTGTAGCGAGAACGAGCATAATATTTGTGTTTCTGTCTTGTTTTCACGTCTCCTTTAAAACGAAAATCAGGTTTGACTCCTGAAAAATAGACTAAATGAAGATTTGTCGCCGCATGCCAACTCTGTCTCACACACACACCCATACACACACACACACACACACACACCTCATAAACAATGCAAACAGTGTCAGAAGCCACAGTCCCACACTCCCGTCTTTGACGCCTGGGAACAACTGGGGAACTCTCACCTGTGCTTGTCACTCCCATGGCAACAGCTGCCTCCTGCCTCAGTTTATTGTCTGAAACCAGGCAGGGGTTTGTGAGACAGACAGAAATCCTTTCACTTCATCCAGAGCACAGACCTCCGACCAGAAAGCTCAGCACTTCCACAGAGAGTAACCAGTCCTCTAATTAAAATGTCATTACTTTAAATGTATCAGTGATGGAGGAAGTAACCAGATCCATTTACTTACAATAGAAATAGTCCACTGTAAAAACACTCCATTAGAAGTCCTATATTAAGTAAAACTACTTAGGTATAAGCAGTAAAATGCACCTTAAGTACTGAAGGAAAATGTACTGCAGGAGAATGGCTCCTGTCAGAGTTAGTGCTATTATCTCATATATTATATTATTGTATTTTTAATATAATGTAAGATAGATGTGTGGCAGCTGACTTGACGCCTATTAGATTATTAGATTATCTTTGTGCACTTGTGGATAGTAGCAAACACGAATACATTTTTGTTTGCTCAAATTAAAAATTTCTTCGCCTGATAATAATTTCTCTACAAAACAAACCTTGTTGTTTAGGCAGGTACGTTCATACCAGAGCATCTGCTGGGCCATGACACAAAGGGCCCAGACTTCACCATCACCATGAAAAAACTAAACATAATGTCTCAGCCCAAACTGGCACAGAACGTGCCTGTTACAACTCCTCACGTACGCTCATGTTTTCCCAACATTTCACAGTTTGTCACCTCTAAATGTGGATAAGTGTGCACACAAACACACATCTAATGTGATCTTTAGACCGTCCACAAACACACGCATACACACACAAACACACAAAAATAAAAACCCAGAGAACAAACATAGAACAAGATAATAAACAACAGGGATGGCACAATAAAAACAAACATTAAACTGTGTTAAAATGTAAATGCATGTATTCACAGGGAGATTTAATAACTCAGAACACACTATAACAGCGTTCGACAGGCTAAGACTGACATATAATGTGCCCTTTGAAATGGTGACCAAGCACAGATCCTGGGATAAGAAGGCCGAACAGGCGCTGCTGTCACTCTGGCCGGGAGATTATTGGTGGGGGTGGGGGTGGGGGTAGGGGGGACTAATGGGCAACTGAGAAGGGTCTCCAAATGGGAGAGAATAAAACAACATGTGATCGGGGCCTCCTGCCTGAATGCTGGCACCTTATGGAGTCTTAAGAGACCCCCTTCTTCTTCGTCTACTTCCTACCTAAGCCTGACAGCAACAGCCAAACACACATCAGACCAGACTTACAGCAACCAGACCCACCCAGACAGACACCGCTACTGTTACAGCCGGCTGTCTGGAGAATTGAAGCTTTTCAGACAACAGATACAGAAAGCAATAGCTGGATGATGTGTAAGATGAATTTCCCCTAAATCCACACACACAATGAGTTGTACTCTATAATCTGACCTGCTGAACCAACTCCAACGCTCTGCCCGGAGCTCTGCCAGCCAGCCAGCCAGCCAGCAATCGAATCTGCCATGTGGATGGATATCTGAGAAGTGCGTTGGCATCTCTGGGAAGGCTGGAGGGATTTGAAGAGGCCAAACTTAACCCACACTGTACTAAACATATGAATCTGTGGGTTGTTACATGGATGGTCCCTCAAAGGCTTCGACTGGCGCCTTGAAATCTATTAAAAAAAACTGAGGATGAGGTTCCTTCATTGGAGCATGACTCATTCTTAAAGGGCTCAGACTAAAGATCATTTTCATTATTGATTTATTGCTTAATATATCAAGTGTCAGAAAACAGTGACAAATGTCAAGCGTTACCTCCAAAAACCCCAAATATTTGTTTATTTCATTAGATATTCAGACAAAGTCAATCACTATTTTTTATAACATGCTACTTCATGTTATTTTGAATATGACGATCAATAGTGTAAGTCATGTATATATTATTTATTGAAGTCTCAGGTTTTATTATGGCCATTCCCATCACAGTCAACGATTCATTTTATATAATACGTCCAGATTTTTATCTTATTCCTGTAATTATGGACATAATATTGTACATTATGACTCTGGGACCTTGTGAGGAACTTTTTTTTTTCTTCACTCTTTTTTTTTTACGTTTTATAGATCAAATAATAAATCGACTAATTGAGAAAATAATCAGCAGACACTTCATGCCCCTTGGTGAAACAGTTCATCGCACTGAGCATCAATCTTATCATTTTACATAGGATTTTTATTGATAATGATTGAGACATATATTCATATCAATACCACAGTATTGATTTTAACCACAGGAACAATAACCAGCTCTGATCGAGGGAATTTTAACCCATGTTTATCTGTTACAAAGGAATCAAATAGGTCGGGGACTTTGATTTAGATTTTTCAGACTCTTCACCATCAGGTCTTTTTATGCCGGATGCCCTTCCTGATAACAACTTTGGTAAAAGAAATTACATTAATTATTATATAATTATTATTATTACTTTCTTATTTACCTCTTGTGGTATTTAAGCAAACAGTGTTGATTTTTTGTGCTGGATTTAACAGATATCCATCTCTGGTATATCTTCCTCCACCCTAGTATAACGGAGGTAAATGAGATCACAACTGTCCTGCTCAAAAGGAACAGCTCACTCTACTCCAGTTAATCCGCAAACCTCACCGTGGACGAGTTTTGTCCGAAAGAAAGTTTACAGAAAGTAATTTCAATGAAAACTGATAATGGCAAGGTCTGTGGATTATCCAGGACACTGTGTTTTGGAAAGACAAGTGGCCGCTGAATTTTTTTAAATTTACTTTTCAATGCTGTGAGCAGCACAGACGAAATCTCTTTGACCTCTATTGTTATTGAGGTGGAGGCAGGAAAGTGGAAAGAAATCTCAAAACCTGAGCAAATAAGACGGAAATCTGCGTGGTCTGCTACACACCATCATTGGAAATTTGGGTGGACTAACCCTGTTAGCGAGCGATCCAGGCAATCCAGATGTGAGCATAAAGGTGAAGTCTGTGTTCAAAGGTCCTATCGCTCGCTTACACAAACACCTTCAGAATTACAGATGACAAAGTTACAGTGTGTCGTATCATGTTTTGGCTTACTGGGGTTTCCCATGCAGAGCGCTGGAAGGCTTTTCTTATCACCGCAGCCCTCGCCGACCTCCAAACACACACACACACACTCACACGAGGCAGAGAAGTAACACAGCAAGGGGAGGTAAGGCACAGAAAGAGGAAGAGACCTCAGCCAGGCCTTCAGCCCACCCATCAGTCCTAGAACCAGACCTCGGCCAAATTCTCTCTCCCACAACACACACACTGCCGCTTTGAGGCTGGAACACTACGACCTCTGATAACCACAACAATGTGTGCATATGCTGTATTTACATATATTTTTGTGTGCGCATATGCATCTACGTGTGTGTTTCTGTGTGTCTAAACGCTTGCTTTGCTTCAGTCAGCCATGTGGGGAAAGCAAACGTCATCCCTCGCCACAAGCTAACAAACTGCGCCAAATCATCCCCATATCCCCATACTATAAATATTTCTCCATTCTGCAGTATACACAACGAGGAACCTGCCACAACTATTATAACAGGACTTTTCCATCTTAAAATGTGGGGGAGAGACAGAGGAAAGAGGAGAGGCACGCATGAGAGAAAATAAGCACGGGGAAATATTTGGCTTGGAGCAGCCAGAGCCTCATCAAGGTTAATTGGTCTGTTGAGAGGACACACTCATCTGGCTCATGAATCACCTGGTCCATTGTATCCTAAAGTCCGTCTCTGTGAGCAGGGCTTTAGCACCAAAGCCCCTGTGGTGACTGCTCCTGTCAGAGAGACAATGCCTCATCTTGTTTCAGTGCATAAATCTACCTGCTGTCGCTACGCCGAACATCAGCACTGATTAAAACGGAGTTATGTCCAAAAACCAGAGCTCAGTGGAGCGAGTTCTGGGATTTTAAGACACAGAAAGATTTGAGAAACAAATACCATAAAGTCTTTTTGACCTTCTCAGTGTACATGAGGATTAAGAGTTGATACCAAGTTTCAGTATCAGTGCAAAGGTGAAAGGTGAAACAGCTCAGCAGAAAGTAGAAACTACAGCATAAAAAGGACTCAAGAATTAGGTCTGCATCTTATTAATTCCAACACTGGTTATTAGACTGATTATTAGCTCAGAGAATAGTGAGAAATTGCCATCACATTTTCCTAAAACCCAAGTTCACACATACCTGAATTGCAAATATTCACATTTAAGAAGGCACAACCAGTAAATTATTGACATTTAAGCTCAAAACACATGAGTTAAGCATTACATGAACTATGAAAATAGTCTGACTGACTAATTAATTAATCTACAAAGTGTTTCAGCTGTAGAAATAGATCTAGAAATACTTTGTAACCCCACACGCAGTCACAAGAATAATAAAATAATAATAATAAAATAATAAAAGTGGCTGTCGGATGATTTTTGGGGTAGAAAAGGAGAAATTCACTTCAACTTAATCAGGAAGTAGAAGCCATGCGGACATGAAATAATACTTACGATGAAATGATGCTTTCCAGCACGAAGGTCGAGACCCCAAAGCATGAATCTAAGTGGTCACCAGAGGACTGTCGGGGTTGGAGATAGTAAAAGAAATTGTGCTGTATAAAAGTTTCCCTGTGCCATTCTGTATAGATTCCTCTCTTTCCTTTTACTTCCTATCATCGCTCTTCTCAAATAAAAGCACAAAATGCTCCCAAAAATACTGAAGAAATAACAGAGCTGAAAGCTTAAGTCCTTCGATGGAGAAATTATCAACAAATATTTGGATAAAAGGCTGATTGTTCTGGCCGTTTTTTTCAAGCACAAATAGATATTCTCAGTTTCCAGTTTCTCCAGTTTGAGGACTTTCTGCTCTTCTTTATCACGTATCATTGTAAACTGAACTTCTTTGGGTTTGATGTTTTTGGACGGACAAAACAAGACATCTGAAGAAGTCACCTTGAGCATTTGCGAAGTTGTTTAAGGAATTTGTTTTTTTTTTTGTTTTTTTTTTAAAACACTGCACTTGACTATTGATCTCTAAGCTAAATAATTTCTCGTTGCAGATGTAATTGAATGTAATTGAAATGGAACAACGTGAGGAGGTAAAATCACCCTGATGGTTGAGCTGATCGATGTGAGATGGGGGTCACAAAGACGTGGCTTTGTTTTAAGGTTGGTAAGAGCCCAAAAAAAAAAAAAGGTTTGGAAAAACTGGAACTTGAGTCGATGTCAAAGTCACATCTGCTAAAACTTTCAACAGCAAAGTGTCACTTACAAAGACTTTTACATGAGCCTCAGCACCCTAATTCATTCAGCCCATTAGGAAGACAAACCACTTCTGTACTCCCTGTTCTGTTGTTAATGTGCAGTATGGGGGCTCATGGTAATAGTTGCCTAACCTCTAACCATGAGCAACACTTGACTTGACATTTCATGCTAGCTTCACATGAATGGGCTGATTGTTCTGCATGATTTCCAGGATTGGCCGTCTGCCTCAGCTCCGTCTACGATACTACATCCGTTCGTCTCGTGACCTTACAGGTTCAAATCCTTCCACCAACCTACAGCACGCCGCCTGGAAGGCTACTCTGACTGTGTTGTTATGAGTGGACTCGTCATTTCCCCCCTCTGTCTGTGACTCCCAGGGAAGCATGCTCAGTGTGCTCCTCTGTTAGCCAAAGGGGGAGCTGGCTGCTTTCTGCTGCTGCCGCTTAGCTTCTATTTCTACAATTATCCTTTTTTTTGTGTGTGTGTTGTATCTGTGTGTGTATATGTGTGTGTTAGAAATCCTCTGCTCCTCATCCTTCTCCCTGCTCAGCTCCATCCATTCATGCTGCTCCACTTCTTGTTCTCTCAAGCCATCTCCTAACAGGCTGGGATCCAGGGGGCTGGAAATAACCTTCACATGGCCAGCTTTACCCAGCTATCTCTCACACACAGACCGCTGCTGCTGCTGCTGCTGCTGCGCCGACTCATGCACACACATGCACACACACACAGACACACACTGGAGCACACACAGACGCACACACAGATGCATGCCAGAGCCCAGCTCCTTTCACGGGAATGACGGACAGCGCCACTCACCACTCCATGGACCAGGAACTCAAACAGTTTGCTCTTGGTGGCTTTCCTGGCTCCCCCCGCCGTCTCCTCCGTAGCCATTTGCTCAGTCCCCTCCGTTCACCCTGCTATGTCTCCCCTCTCCTTCTTTTGTCTTTCCCTCTCCCTTCACCCAGCCTCCTGTTCCCCTCCCCTGCTCCACTTTCCTTCTCTTTGTGCTCTCCTTTTCAGCACTGCCTGTCCCTGACTCTCCTTCTCTCTCTCTCTCTCTCTTCCCTCCCTCTCCCTCTATTTTGAATGTGCAGCAGCCCTGCCGAGTCTCTCACTGTGTCTAGCTCACTTTTTAGTTGAGCTGCCTTTCAGGAGCCCGGCACGTCCCTTGGAGGTGGTGGTGGTGGTGAGGGGGGAGCTGTGCGGGGGTCTGGCAGGGGGGTTTCAGCCAGCCCACCCTGCTGCTCCTCCACACAGCTGTTGCATTCCATTGGTAGATAAGGGCATGCGACGGGGAGAGGCTGCCGTTTGGTCTAAACAGGGGCTGGGGAGGTTAGAATCAGTTAGCCATTCCTCTTCTACAGCTTCCCCCTGGTGACCAACCCAGAGGCCACGGTCAGCACACACAGAGCTCAGAGTTTGGACTCATTCTCAAAAAAGGACATTGGGCTCTTAAAGGGACCGCGCTGCATATCATTAACGCATGTTTACACACAGAAACTGCCATATATGATGGAGTTATTGTTATGTTGATGATGGTGATGAGGAGGAGAGTGATGTTATTTTCTCAACTGAAAAGCAAAGCCACTCAAATCAGCCTCATTATATTTGACTGTTTGCCTTTGAGTGCAGAGCCAGCCTCACAATGGGTGAGCTAATGTGCTCTAAAGCCACTTCACAAAAGGAGAAGGCCACGTCAAGAGCACCTTCATTTCCTATGTTTCTGCGCTGGGCTTTGTCAAAGTGCATTCATAGGTTACGAGTATTTCCTCCACTCGCCTCATTAGCTTTACCTTTCACCCACTAGTCGGCCCAGAGGCTACATTCAGGCTGTGGCTACAGTGTAATGGCAAACAAACAGGCTGGTCTGCACAGCAAGGTGACTGTGTCACTTGACACGTGTAATTAGGCTCTGTTGTGATTTCTCACAGGCGGCTTTCTTAAAGCTTTCTCCACAAAATACTGGAAACTAAAAGCCCAAAAAAAAAAGAAAAGAAAAGAGGTGAAAACACACACACACACACACACACACCATCCCCTCAAGGACAGAAGAATGTGATGTGAGGAATAAAGAAAAGACTTAGCTTAGTGAATCACGGCTGAATTACACACACTGACTGTTTCTGTGTGCGTGTGCTGTGATTTTTAAGGTTATGATGTGACATGCTGTCTCACACTCCAATTACACACAAGCCCGAGCTTCGCCACACAGGTCGTTACTCTGACTAAAAGCATGCCGAAGATTATGACTCTTTCCCTCCCTCCCCTTCTTCTTCCAGCCGTCAGATCAGGGCAGTGAAATATTCATGAGGTTATTTGAATGACAAAGGAGGTGAAGTGGGGCAGATTCACAGGGGGCTTGGCTTGTTCAGTGTAAACAGTCAAAGCCGACATAACGAAGGGTCTTCTTAATGGCAATGTAAGGGGATCTCTGTTTAAAAGAGGCAAGCGTTTCCTCCTCCTCTGCTCTCCTGGTGTGAAAACGGCAGAAGAGTGTCGAACCAGGTGTCAGAGTGGAAAGGAAAAACGATCCTCTACAGTAAATGGAAATCAGTTCTTCAGTTATCAGCACATTCTGACAAACTTACAAACCAAATATATGTTAGAAAAGGGGATCGTGTTCTGAGAGGAAAACTCTGCAGTTATTTTGTGACCTCTAGTCCAGCAGTCATGACCTTGTGCCTCAGAGGCATCTAAACAAGCCCAGACCTTTTTTTTTTTTTTTTTTAATGAATGCTTAACACTTATTACCCATGATGCAAAGACGCGAAGTAAAGTAAAGAAAAGAGCAGGAGTAATCTAAAAGTCAAAACCCACTTCCTTCACACCCATGATTATCGGAATTGACTTATTGATAGACAAATGTTGGCCCTCCCATCCACTGCTTACAGCTCTCAGCATTAGTTTGCTTGGTGGTGACACCTGCTGTTGAGATGAGTGTACTGCTGCTGTAATTTAATCAGTCTGGGAGGCTTTGAGAAACATCAGATCCCGAACCGTCAGAGTAAGATTTCTTACGACCCCCCGCAATTCATCTGTGTCCCCTCCGCAGTCAAGAAACTGCCGCATCAGTGTCAGTCCACGCTGACATTATGCATCAGATTAACCTTCTATTACATAACATATGACACAGGCTTTAAGTGCATTAATCACACGGACACACAAAGTGCCCGACTCAGTTTCCCACAAGGTCAAAAGCTCAACCCGCTGAGCTTGTCCATGTAGATTCTGAGACTGTGCCAATCCCCCATTTCTCCGGCAACGGCACGTGGGCATTCAACGATAACAAAGAGATCCGGCAGCTCAGGCGATGCAAAAGAGAGCCTTGAGTGCGGGAGTACCCCCTGCCGGAGCCCTACCGTCTCCTCACCAAAGCCAGTCAGTCTCACCAAATGGTAATGTCCCAGTGTGTAGCAGACAGGGGGGTAGAGGGGGGCAAACAGGGGGTAAGGGAGCAGCAGTAGTATCATTAATGACCAAGAGAGGGAGCAAACAGCCAGGCAGGGAGGTGCTGACTGTCTGAACGGAAGGAGGGATCCATGTTCAGGGGACTGGCAGCAGTAAGCATACACATTACAAAAATGGCAAAGTAATGTTTAAAGATTTAATGGCTGAGTGATTTTTCTTGGAGCCAAATTGTAATCACTAATTTAATTTCCTAAGCATCCTCATGGGTTTTTTTTTTCTTCACTTCCTTATTTGGCCACAAGAGGGCTACACAGAGCTCATACTCAGATTCATGCTTCACACAGTACAGAGTGCAGAGTGCAGACCGTCTGGCCGGTTTTCTATGCTGCAATATTGGCTGCATCATCAGTTTAAAGTTTCAGGCAGTGGTTCTTAATCCATGGTGGCATCTTTGGTAGTTTTGTTTCCTCTCACCAACAGCCCAAAACCCAAAGATGCTTAGTCCACAGTGATATAAAACTGAGAAGGGCAGAAATGCTCACACACTTTATGATGGAATTAGGTAACCTTTGGCATTTTTGCCTGAAAAGTGAGTTAAACATTTAATCGATAATAAAAAATTGTTGTTGCAGCTCTACTGTGATCCCTTGATGACATGAACTGATGACAGTTCATGTCTAAACTGTCTACACACACGTGGCGAGGGGTCACATGTAGACTTTGCTGCATTTTAAAGGCCCAGAAGACACTTTCCCCAAAAGCATTTCCCTACAACGTTAAATATTCATGATTAAATAAGCAAAAAAGCAAAGTTAAAACACCTGTTCTGTTATTTATTAATGGTTAAACACCCAAAACCTCAGATAATCTACTTTTTCAGGTCATAAACAACCAAACCCACAACTCGTCATTATTTTGATTCAAATGTTGAAATGTTCCTAAACATCGTTGTACATAGTAATGCTGACTGAGAAAACAGGTTCTCAAGCCAAAAAGGATGAAAAGTGCGGGTGTATATAATCAGAGCTACAAGAGAACATGAGCCGCATTTAATCAAAGATGCTAAAGTGGTGGAAATATCAAAGTAAATTGCCTGTACATCAATAAAGTCATGTTATTTTGGTGTAAAATGTCTTCCATCTTTTCTAGAATTACATACTCTTTGTTCATTATTGGTAATAAAAGCTTGGTTTAGTGTAATTCCTCCTCTAGTCCATGATGCTTTTGCGACAACAATAGGCTGAGAGGAATGAAAGAAAGCACGAGAAATCCATACTCTGTGTCTGTTTTTCAGCTCAGGAGCATAAGGAAAATGGAGAGGGAAAAGGTATACGGAGAAGAAAAATTTATACCAGAGCTGATGTGTGACGTACAGCTCCCAGTGGCAACGTTTACATACCAGAGACCATGAACATGCCCTCCTCAACATTATTGTCACAGACAGATGGGGTGCACTAGGGGGAATATGGACTGTACTGAGGGCATGAAGAAAGTCTGATCCCCTCCCACTACTGGGCCCCTCTCTTCTCTTTCTTCAGTTTAAGAGCTGCACACAAAAACCAGCTCAAGCTGCTTAAAGGCCAGAGCTCTCGGAAAGCTACTCAATGGCCATCAGCTACCATCAAAGGGACTGTACAAAAGAACGCAGACCTGCACCTTCACTGAGGGGGATTAAGGAGAGGAGAAGTACATTTCTGGGCCGATTTGGAGCAGCTAGGCATATGTAATGAAGAGAAACCTGCATAAAAGGAGAGAAAAGTCTCCCATGACGGCTGAAAATAATAGAGCATCTGCTGATATTTTATGATCAAAGTGATTTGGTACAATATGTTGTGCAGAAATAGAGAGGCTGCACAAAGCAACAAAGCTCCTGTGGCTTTTGTTTTTTTGTTCCAAAGGTATGTTAAGCACCGAACCTTAGAAGCTGCAGATAAGGAGTTTAGGGTCGACCTTGGATTTCAGGGCTTGTTTGGGACAAAGCATCTTTATCCAGACAGCGTTTATGGTTCAGCTCCTTGGCTGCTCTCATGCTCTCATAGCCCTCAGAAAAAAAAGGGAGGTATTGTGGGAGCAGATGGAAAGACAGAGCAACGGCAATGAGGCGAGTTTCCCCGCAAGCAATGAGCGACACCCCGGAACAAGCCTGAAGCATTACCTGCTTCCGGGCATTTCCTGTTTGCTGTAGCCATGACAACGGGATAATCTGCCCCACGTCCAAAGCTAACACCCAATCAGGTGAGAGCAACGCCGAGTGGAGAGACTTCAAAACTGGAGCAGCAGCTGCTGAACTGAGCAAGGAACTATCCCAGCCCTTAAACTGCAGCACTAAGAAGAAATCCTTATTTCTGAGGCAGAAAAGACTCCAGTTTGCTGTGAGTCAGCACTGAGGTCACCAGGGTCAACTGTGACACAAACACACAGTACAGTGAAAAACAGCCGCTCGCTACGAATAAACCCAAATAACCATGAAAAATAAAACTGGCAGGATACCCAGAATAATTCCTCTGCTACAAACTCTCTCTCCCCCCTCCCTCTGCTTTCCTATTCTGCAAGTATTAGCCCCGATCTTTCAGCACCGCTCTGCCCGTGCAGGATGGGAGAGAGAGCCGACAGAACGAGGGCAGGTTTGGTATGTGCAGGGTTCATGTCGGGGAATGAATAAATGAATGACATTAATACATCTTCAAGTCAAAAACTTGATCCGTTCCTTCAGGGTCATGAGGCACCCATCATCTGAGCATCATTTAGAGAAATGAATCTATAATACACACCTACAGAATAAGGCCTGTGCTTCTCATGTAGATAGATAGATAAGCTTTATTGATCCGATTCAAAGAGCTAAGCATCCGATTTTCCAAAAAAACTAATACTCCACAGAAACACATGCTACAGCTGATCTGCTGATCAACTGATTTGTTTCAATGAACAGAAAATGAAGCAACAACCGTGAGGTTCTGGCTCATAGGTTAGTTAATTGAACATTGTTAGGTTTTGCTCAGATAAAATTTGATTGATTGAGAAAATAACTACAACTGACATGAAAATAACTGTTAGCTGCAGCCATGAAAAGATATTCACACAAATATTTTTGATTCAGGAAAAGAAAGAAATAAAATAATTTTGCTGTTCTGCACCTTTTCCTGAATAATTAAAAGCTTTTGCAGCTGGAAGGATAGTGCACATTTATTTGAAAATGCGTGCACCACACTCACACCTCACATCTGAGTGTGGTGCAGTATCGAGCGTTAACATCTAAATGGGTCAACCAGCCGCTCAGTGAACTGTAGCACCATTAGGACCCAGACAGTTTGTCTCTGAGTCGAGTGCACAATCTCATTAGACAGCTAACTCTGCATTATAAATGGGAGTAATATGCAACTGAGACAAAAAAAGCACAGTTAGTGCTTTAGGTAAGATAGCAGTGATTAAAAAAACACATAATCTGTTGGTAGGGAGTGAGGGCGCCATGTGTAATTAGGTTACAAAGCGCTCTACTTAAAGCCATAAAAATCTATAATCTCACTGTGCGAATGACAGAGTGGAGGTTAAGAGGGCTGCATGAAAATGTGTTTGTGGTTTAGAAATTGTATAAAATTCATCCTCTGTACTGACACTGTAATTATACTGTATGTACGTGTAAAATATGGCAGAGCTGCACATCCAGTGCGCCATTTGATGCACCATGACCTTTCTAACACTGCACTGCTGTACTGCAGCATTACACATATAATCATGACAGCGATGTTGCGGCAGAATGGAAGAATTCTTAATTTGGCCAAATAATATGTCTTCAGATTGTTTGCTTTGTCTGAAACACAGCTGAAAACTAAAAGATATTCAAATTAATATCATATAACACTGATTTTCACATTTCAGAAGCCGAACCCGTTAGATTTTTGGCATTTTCGCTTGATAACTGTTTGAAACGATGATTTGATTATCAAAATTGTTCAGTCCACTGACTACTCAATGAACTGACTAATCGTGTCAGCTCTAATTTTTAGTGATATCAATAGTTTTCATAACTTTTCTTGTAAGCTCGTTTGTTTCCGGTGTATCAAACAGCCATTGAGCCAGAACATTCCTCCCCAGCCAAAAAAAAAAAAAAGGAAGTGGTCCATTGTCCACTTATCCCAGCAAATAACACAAAACACAAAGCCAGGGAACGTTTAATTGGGCGACCTGCTATTTAGGAAACAAAGCCAAACGTGTACGGCTTCCAGTCTGTCCAATCAATCTCACTGCTGGTGAAAGACAAAGTTTGACAAACTTATGAGAAACTCTGCGGCTGAAACCGAACACTCAATGAAACATTGACTGACCTTGATGAGTCTCCCAAACTAAATTTCAAACATGACTGAACAGAGTGACTGGGGTGTATATATATGTGTGTGTGTGTGTGTGTGTGTGTGTGTGTGTGTGTGTTTGTATGAAGGGGAGGGGATCCTGTGTGGCTTTCCTTAAAAAGTCAGGTCAAGCATTCAGCAGACTGTAAAAGGAGCTGATCCTCTGATCCTCTATCAGACCTCAGGAGCAGTGACGGCACCTTGCATGCTAATGGGACTGTTCTCTTTTTCTTTATACTGAAGGGAATATCTGTGCCAGCAGCTGGGTCAGGGAAGACTGGAGATTGAAATTTAGCTATTTCAGTCCTTTTTTTTTTTTTTCATAGAGGGAGTGTGAGCCTACATCACTGACAAGGATCAACCACCTGCACGTCGCTATTCACGCCTAAATTCAAAAGAAATCACAAAAAGCTTCCTATACGGGCTAAAATGCAAAGCAAAACTGAGCAGAGAGGAAAAAGCAGAGGAGGGTGGAAATTCTTGCACCACTGCCTGGAAATTTAATGTATATCCTCTCAGGAAAAAGTCTTTGACACAGAAACAAATGAATGGAAACACTCCTGAGAGACTAAATCCATGGAAAACTAACACACAAGCAGTCGTATTTTCTGAAATACGACGGGTTATGCAATATTCTTTGTTGACTAATTGCACCCAAATGTCTGTGTTTTTTTTGTTTTTTTTTAAATGTAGAGCATCAAACTGAAGTGCATGAGGGTGCTCTTTGAAAATCGGCAGGCAGCTGAGTCACCAAGTCCTCCATAACTCAACAGTTCTGTATATGAAACCGGAGCAGCAATGAGAGAGAGAGAGAGAGAGAGAGGCTGAGATCTCAGAAGCATGTAAAATGTGCAATGATTTCAGTGACAGCACATTTACAGTTAGGTTATTATAGAAAGATGAATGCCTTGTTAAAAAAACAAAAAACAAAACACATGCTGAGGGCTCACTGAAAGTTTTCAGCGTTTTCAAGCTCCTCTAAGCTTTTAGTTTTACAGCCCCACTGTGTTTTCACACTGTAGAAGCAAGAACGTGATAAGAAATACAACAAAATTTAGTGCTCGCCTTAATGTACTCGATTAAGTAAAACATTTAGAGGAAGAGCATCTCACAGTGCTGCAAGACCTTGGGAGGCGGAAGTCATAAGCAAAATAAGCTGTCATGAAACCTGCATATAAATCATGAGCATGAGTTTAAAAAGATTAATGCATAATGTTCAGCCCATTTTCAAGCAACGGTCTGACATTTGAATAAATATTCTTTGCTTTGTCTCTGAGATGAATTTGAAGATCATACACTCTAATGTCTGTGAGGTAAATATGGAGATTTATAGAGAAAAGCTAGCTGGAGCTACATACTGTATTTAGTGTACAGACATGAGGTTGATAGCCAGTTAGCTTAGCTTAGCTGAGGCACAGGTGAACACAGCTACCCTGGCTGGGTGCAATTACAGCTCAGTGTTTTTAAACCTGGGTCTTTATGCTAAGCTAGGCTAACTGGCTTAATATTTAAGGTACTGACATGAGGGTGGTATTGATCTTCTCATTTAACTCTCAGCAAGAATTAAAAAAAGAAGCCTATTTCCCTAAATGTCAGAGGGTTGGTATAATGCAGAGTTTCGTGGCTTTAAAGCTCCACTGAACAGTCAAACAGCAGATTTAGCCCCAGCTGAAGCGAATATGTTGCAGGCTGCAGCTGCAATATAAAAATTAGATTTTCCTCTGGATCAGCAAAAGCAGATCTGGCTTCAGCTGTACACCCTAAATTCCTCTCCCGCTGCTGTGTGCACCCACGGCCTGCCAGCAGATTAACACAGTGAAACTGAAACTTTTCCTGCAAGATCCAAAACACACTTACAGACTCATGGGGCACTAACAGCCAAACATGAGGCACCATTATAGTATTATGTGTGCGCCCTGAATCAAAGCGGGGGGGAGAGGGGAGGGAGGCAGAGGAAGGGAGAGGGAGGGTTGGGGGTGAGAGGGGGAGGGGGGGTGACGAGGAATGAATTAAAGGCATGCGTAAAGAAGAAGCAAGAGGATGGTCCGCACTCTCGGCCGGGCTTCACCGTGCATCCCCTCCTGTTACTCCTCAAGTGTCTGTTTCCCACACCAGTCAAGGTTAACAAGCCGCGCTGGTGTCTGCGTCGGCTGGAAAACGGGGAGGGGTGGGAGGTGGAGGTGGCGGGGTGAGGTGCTGCAACTATACACTGTGGCTGTGTGATGATGCAGACAGGCTGAGAGCTACTGTAGCCCACAGTGCTCTTAAATATTCCCAACCACATCCCCACTCGCTGCTCAGTATTTCTCTAAGACATTGTGCACCATGCCACTGTGCTGCCCCTCGGAATACACCTAAATACAACACGAGGTGGAAATTCATGTTTTTTTTTTGTTTTGTTTTTTTAAGATGCACAATAAATTACAGGCTAGGTGAGATTAAAAAAAAAAACTCCAGCGCGCACTAATCCGGCTGGCAACGCGCCGACAGCATAAAGAAGAAATATATAAAGGATAGTTTTAATGGTGGATGCGGATTCTGAGCAGCGCAGACTCACCGAGGCAAAGTGGTGTGGAATAAAACAAATGTGCTAATGTATCACAAGGTAGCATAAGCATCCATACCTTTCTCTCCATCACTATGCGCTTTTTAGGCTACTCAACAACAGCAACTGTAGGATGTGTCTCTCTGGAGCTGTCCGGTCCGGCGCGGCGCGGAGCTTCCCTTCACTCCTCAACTTCCTCACGGCTTTCAGACAGCACCGTCTCCCTATCACTTCCCCATTACTGGACAGCTAGGCGACTTATTAGCGCTGGCCTGTGGGACGCCGAGCCGGGGATGGAGCCAGAGCCAGGATTGGTGAAGCCTTGTTCGGAAGGGTGCAGGAGCGCAGGCGCGGTCTCTGCTGGAGAGTCGATATAATGAAAAATCACCAGAGGCAGGGAGTGTCATCAAATTATCCTCATGAGCGGATTTTTTTGGTGGGCTAGTCTCACATAGAAGGTTTAAAATGTTGTCTACGGGCTATTTTACGTTTAGCAGAGGTTGTAAATATGCGAGCGCTGCAGGAACAGGTACTTTTTGTTGGTTATTATTCCACAATGCTGCACTGAACACAACCTGTTTACCATCAGCCCCCTGACTAAAAGAAATGTACCACTTTCTAATAAGGCGTCCTTAACAAGCTGTTTTTAAGTTGTAACTGTGAATCCTTTAATTAATAATTTACTAGAAAGGCAGATTAAAAAAAAAAAAAAAAAAAAACTGGTTGGATAATATGATCTCTAAAAAGGGCTGCACAGGAAACGGACCAAAATCCAGTTAATGACTACTTACTATGCATTTATCAACGTTTATAATCCATATTAGTGTGTATAAATATTTTTGGTTCAGTTGGGCCCATGTTACAGTTTTCTTATAGGTTAATATTTTTTTTCTAGGGCTGCAACTTGGCTATGGCTGTTTTCATTATTCTCAATGAAAGGGCCTGTTAAGATTTCCCAAAGCCCAAATTATTTATTTTGCTATTCTGCTTTTTCCCCCCTCCTGTCTTGTAAACTTGTCCTCTGCACCATTTTTAAGGACATTAAAAGCTGCAGAGGACTTGAGTCCCTGTAAATATACATGACCAATAAAGTTGATTCTTACTCCGGTATTATTACCAGATTTGAAGAATAAACCCGGGCAAAGTGCAACAAGATATATCTCAACGCCACAACAACCACAAAAAAATGAGAACAAATTACTTTAGATTTTAGGGAATGTAAACATGTCACTTCTGAGTGAACTAAAAACCATCCAGTTCAATTTCACAGTCTCCTTGAATGATACATAAAGACTGCATGAGGGTAAGGGACCAGCTGCTTTTATATCACCTCTCATGCAGAAGACTGATGATTTAATAAAAACAAAAAATATAAGAGGAAAAACTGAAAAACTCTCAGAGCGGTCAAGCTGATGAACACCCTCCCCGTTTTAGTGTCCTTGAGCAAGACATGAATCCCTATCAGGTCCAGAGGTACTGAGGCCCGACCTAAGGTTTGACTGAGAAAGGAGTTTTCTGAAAATGCAGCACCACATCTGGGTCATAGTTGTGTTTCAAACAAAGCTTTCTTTCCGCAGTGCAGCCCACTCCTACCTACCCACAAACTCAATCAGCAAAGGTTTAGAACTGAAGCCTTGGCTCAATACCAGCTCGAAAAACAAAATACACCCCATGGCTGAAAAACTGCCTGGCACACAGCTGAGGAATCAGCTACTGTTGAGGTATGAGCTATTTTTATGAGGAGTGATTGGATTTTCAAGCTCATGCATTAAACTGATATCAACAATTTCAGGAAGAATTCTCTTTTTTTTTTTTTAAATTAAATTGGCTTCAATGAGGGGAGTGGCTGCAGACGAGGGAGGCAAAGAAAACACCCAGGAGCTTTTCAGAATGAGGATTACATTGATTTTGAGACGTCACTCAGCATTCACTCACTCAACAACAACAAAAAAAAGGGTAGTTACTCTCAAATAATTTTATTTATCAGGAAGCCAGATGAATTCCTAATGATCTTTGATGAACACAAATGTAAAAGGACTTTTCAGTCTTTTTTTTTTTTTTTTTGTGGCCACACATTAGTCCTGGACATCAAAATAATCTATCGCAGGTTCTTCTTTAACCATCTTTGACCAGGTGCTTCCACTGGCAGCCCTAGAGCAGAGAAAATGAGTCAAAAATTAAATTTAAATTAATTTAAAAAGTAGACAAGTGAATCAAGATGGAAGGACAGACAGATGCATATTGCACTTAAAATGACAGTGACAGAATTCAGTGTAATTCTTGGGGACACTCCTGTGACTGGTCTGGTCACCACGTGGTGTCTGAAGAAGACTCACTTGCTACTGTGCTGTTTGATATGAGCGATGGGAGGAGGGGCTCTCGCAATCATCTCCCTCTCTATCAGTGAGGTCAGGGTTGACATTGGACAGGCCGACTTCCCCCTGGACATTATCAAGACACACAGGCGCATCCTCAGACACTTTATTTCTGCATCGGCACAGCTATTCTTGTATTTGGCATAAGGTCTTACTTGAGGGCTGTGATGACCACGCTGCGTTTGGGCTCATTGTCGTAGCTCACGCTCTCCACGCCGTAGACCTCGGCCAGCTCGTGGATGATCTTCCGGTGTTCTCTGTTCATGGGCTGGAAACAGTGGCTCCTCTTTGGCTGTTTTCCCTGCAGACATCAGTAATGCACATCCATTAGGGATTTATACTGAGAAGCGTTTCCAAGCCTCACTGACCTACTTCACGTTCAATGTGTAGACATGGGAAACATCAGCTGAGGGTTTCACAAGATTATTGTTGTGTTGTAAAAACAAGAGGCAACATGAACAACACACAAACAAAATCTTGTGTATTAGACCAGCTGTTGCTCTTGTGAATTAAATGATCATTTCCCATTTTCCCTTTGCAGCCTCTAAATAGTATTCAAATGAATAAATAAACCACCTGTTCATTGAACTGGACACAACTCAGACATGCAACCAAAGATGACAGGTGGAAAGTCGACATAGCTCCATTTTAAGGGTTCACAAGTCAAAAGCCAAAATCCCTGTGCACATACTTCTGTGGATTGAGGTCTGGTTCAGGCCGGAGCCCTTAACTCCAATTAGAGAAAATCTTTATGCTACAACAGACAAGGAAATGTTAGATTACAGTGTGCTTCCAACCTTTTGTCAACAGTTTGGAGAAAGCACATTTTCCTGTTGTCTCCTGTGAAATGGTTTTCCCAGTTTTGTGTGGAAGAGCCTGATGGGCCTGCATGCTGGGCCTTATCGCCCAACATCAGCGTCCAACCTCACTAGTGCTCTTGTGACTGAATGGGAACAAATCCCTGCAGCCATCTTCCAAGATCCTGCGTAAAGCCTTTCCACAAGAGTGGGTGCTTGTGGAGTGTTTTGAATGTCCACATACTTTTGGGTATGTAGAGTATGTGTGGCCTATTTTCTGTAGGCAGGGTCACTGAGCATGTTTAACCTGTGTTTTATAGAACCATACTCACAAAGGAAAAAGCTGGAAAACAACAGCTGGCATAATAATGGTCCACCTTTTTTGCCAGAAGCTAGTTAGAAAGTATTACAGCAAAATTTCTATAGTGAAGATTTAATAACACTATTTACTAACACTATTTAATAATAGTGTTTTTGGGAATGTAGAAACACAAAAAGACCAAGGGTAGAAAATGAAAGTCAGTAAAGGCAGCACAGTTTGGAGCAAATATAAGACGTGAGAAAGTAAGAAGAAACCTTTCATATTCAGACTCTAAGGCAGTAAAGCTTTGCACTTGTGATTCATTGCTCCAAAAACAGACTCAGGTGGTGATAAACAATATTTTACACAAAAAAAACCCCAAAGCAACAGTGACCTTGGCAACCTCACCCCTGATTGCTTCAATGCATTGAACAAAGAACACAAAGACTATTTTTCTAGCTGCCCCATGAGGCACCTACTAATTTAGCCTGGCTTAGAAACAGTGACGAGAGAGGCTTCACCATACTGTCGGAAATCTACAAGCAACCACAGATGGTTCCATGTCGGAGGTCCACTGGAGAATTGACCAAGCTCAAAAATAGCTGAATATACAACAACTGGGTCAGAAAATAATACGACGATGAGGTAAAGCTGTGAGTTTAGACTGATGCATTAATGTCACAACTAAAAGTGGGTCTCATTAACTGGCCCTTCCCACAAACTGACACTGCATCTAATGAGCCCATACAAGTGTCTATAACAGGGGCAAAAAGTGAAGTAATGGTAAGTAAGAGATCATAAAATTACTTTGAACCAAAGACAGATGTCATGAGTTGCATCTGTTTTTTTTATGAGAAGCTGAGGCAATATATTGTTTATTTAAGAATTATGACTGATAATCAGTCGTAATGCTTGTTTAGGCTTTAACTTAGGCTTCTAATCATCAGTTTTTCCTCACTAACTGTTGCCCAAGAGCAACACAGCCACCAGAGGGAGCATCACATCACCAGGATTCACTGTATCATCTCACCTTATTAACAAGGTCAACAAGATTCCTGATCTCCTCTTCTACCTCTGTGACAAACTTCAGATCTTTTCTGGAAAAAAAAAAGTTAAATTTTTGGTCAGGTGGTTCGTCTGCGCTTGTTCGGTGAGGTGACAAACTGCACAGAAAATAAAAATGGAAGTGTAAAAAGCAGACCTGGCGTCCTCTTTGAGGCTGTTGCTGTATACAGAGGTGGAGCGGACGTTGAAGGGGTCGGAAGACAAGTCTATCTGTAACGCCTCAGCCAAGCGCCTGTTTCTCTCCAAAGTAGCACACTCTTGGTCACATTCAAGCCTGAGAAACATTTCCACAAACGCATGCTGTTTTTCACACATCCATTAAATGCAAACCTCTGATCAATTGTTTTAAATATTAATGCAGAAACAAAAGGTCTTTGGTCATGGTGAACAGGAAATCCATTTCTATGGATAGTCTCTAATGAGATGTTGCTTGGATTGTTCTGTGCATGAATTTTCAAACACGTAATAATAGAAATCTTTCACCTTCTGATTTCAAATGGTCTGGCTTTAAGTCTCAAGAATAATTTCCCCCCCATTTCTCTACCTGGTTTGTTTCAGCTCCTTCTTAGACAGGAGAGGGCCAATGTCCATGGAGTCACCAAGCTGCATGTCAGACAGTTTACTGGCCATGGCGATGGCTGCATACCTGCAGTACAGAAAGTTATTTCCACCACTTCAAATTCCTAATTCAAACAGCTGCACACAGAAACGCTCTGACTGACCTCTGATATGAACTGGCTGCTTCTGAGCAGATGGCCGTTTCCTTTCTTCGACCACAATCGCACTGTAGAGCTACCTGTGAAAAGCATGAAGAATTAGTCTCCGTTAGAAGTTTAAAAAATATGAGGGATTTGACTTCAGTCTGGTGCAAACGGTTTTTGTAAGCAGACAAACATGTTGATTTTTGAAAGTTTGGCACACACGGCTTGTGCGAGGACTTCCTGCAGCTGTGAAAGGTCTCATTGTTTATTGAGCTATTGAGTTTGGAGGACTGCCACCGACATGTTTTCATTTCATCCAAGTTAACTATTTGTGACAGTTACACACTGTTACAGCAGTTGTCATCAAACGCTAGTCGCCTCCATGTAGCTGAAAAGGAACAAAGCGAATACACAGCTGGACTGCTGAATATAACCCTCAGTCATTCAGGAACGTTTATAAAACTGAATTTATGCAAAAAAAAAAACATTTTCATCAGGGTAATAAGTGAGGAGACACGTTTGATGGTGGGAACATATGCCTGAACTCCCCATGAATCCAGGCCTTGATGTAACAAAGACCATCTGCATAAACTTTGTAACCCATTTTTCAACCACTGGAAGTCCAGCTGTTCTCAGTGGCGGTGTTTTGTACCTTGGCGGTGCAGGTGGTGTGTGGGCAGCTGCTGCCTTTGTGACAGGGGACAGAGCATGGGTGGCCACAGTCGGGACGAGGCAGCACGCAGGGCTGCTGGCAGCCGCCTTCTGCCAAGCAATCGCCCCGGTGGCAAATCCGTCTGCAGCGGTGCATTTCACATGACAGTGGTTTATTACATGTCAGGCCGCAAGAAATGTCTTGCAGATGACATGGGATGTTGCTGCGTTGCTGTGGTTCGAAGAAAAGAGTGCCACTTTACTCACAGGAAAAAAAAAACAACAACAACCAGAAAACAAGTAATGCAAGTTGTCAGCTCAGGGGTGTTTACCTCGTGCGTCCCCATGCACCACTTCTGAGTTAGGTATGTGCAGGGTGGACACTTCTCTTCACTGTGGCAGTTGTGAAACACTAAATGAGAGGCAAATGTTAAGAGAACACATACTTATTTTAAGCTCATAACAACCATGTGAACAGTTATTGTCCTATCTTACCTGGGTGGTCACACTCGTGTCTTCTGGTACACAAGTTTTTGCACTCTGGTGGCTTGGTGCCACAGGGGATGGGCGGGTACAGCACTGTGAGCCCACAGTGACACGTCAGCTCATCAAAACCTACAAACAGCAGGAATCATGACACACTGGATATAAGCAGTGTGGCTTCATCATGACACATTAATGCCAAACATAATACCACAGAGGGGGGAAAAGAAACGAACAAAAGATGATGTAAAAACCTCAGATTAACTCCTTATGAATGACAGAATAACTATGTGGTACTTCTGAGACTTGGCTCATAAACACTGTTGGAACGGAGAAAATGACTACAGGACTCACTGGACTGCCAGCAGGGTTCACAGTTTCCACGGTGACAAGGCTCCTGGCAGCGGTGGAGGCCACAGTTGAGCTTGTAGCCACAGATCAGGGGGCATCTGTGCTCCACAGTCTGAATGGGCAGACAGAAACCAGTATGACAACCTCATATGGTCTAGTGATGTCCTACTAACCTCACGATTTACTGCAGAACACTGAGAATAACCAACTAGGCTCTCTATGTAGAGGAAAGGTGCAGTTATTTTTGAAATCCCTGCCTTATGAACAGAGAAAACAGAAAAAGGCAGCTGCATTCCTGAGTGCTCTAAAAGAGAAAATCCTACTACCAGAAAACATCACATAAAACTTCCACCTGAGCTCTCATACCTTTAATAAAAGTGACAAAATCTAGTTTTAGTCAAGTCAAGTTCACTAGACCACAGTGCTTTTGGTAGAAATAATACACACACGAGCAGTTTTTATTTGTCACATTTTTAGTAGTAAAGAAAAAACATGAGGGAAACACCAGTGGGCTCTTGGCTTTCATCATTTTCATCCTCAGTTCATCCAGTACTCCATGAGGTGTGCTTAATTTCAAACTGTGCAAATTATACAAATACAACAGTGACACAGTTTCAGTGAATCCTCACCACACAACACAGTTCGCCACACTTGTGTCGACCACAGGAGCGTTTCTTGTTGCAGCGCTTCTCGCAGGTGAAGACGAGCTCATCTGGAACAGAAAGAGAAATGAAACATGACTGAACGTGTCACCGTAGGCCGAGGCGATTTCAGTGGTTTAATTTCAACTGAATGTGCTTAAGTTTCACCTTCTTTCTGGATTGTTGCACATGGAACCTCCTGAAAAACAAAAAATGCCTTTTTTTAAACTTTAAAATAATTATTACAGAACAAACAACGTATTGACACAGCTTAAAGTAACTCAGTCACTATATAATGATTTGCATGGTTGCATGTTTTTATTAAGGTTTTATAAGCGATTTCCATTCTTCCTGTTTCTCATTAAATGTTGATTGCTGTATTCTTGGAGCATGTGAGAGTCTTTCCATATAATTTCTGGTATCATGTGTTCCAGAGTAGTGGGTCCTTCTCATACCATTTCCTCATGACAGCCCTATTGGTCGCCACTATTAGACTTTTAACAATCAGATTGCCAAAACATAGCACCACGTCTTGGATAATTGACAACCAAATCAACTCTATCCACAAATCATCCGAATATGTTCTCATTTCCAGAATACATGACTGTGATCTGTGTTTTTCTCACCGCACAGCCTCCAGGATGACAGCTGTGCAGATGGATATCTACTTTTAGTCTTTGGAGTAATGAAAAATCTGACCATATTTTTCCAGCAAAATTCCTTCCACAGCCTGGAGCTGGTGGGTGTTTGCAGTAAGAAGATGTCTTGGTGTCACACATAAAAACAAGATAAATGACAGTGACACCAATACAGCAAACAGATGTGCTGCTGGTGTTTCTGCCCACCTTTGTCTTGGAGCCACATCTGCATCTGATAGTAGAGGTCAGAGAGCAGGGCCCACAGCTGCCCTCGTGGCACAGATTCTCACACAGATGGATGGTGTCTGAAATAACACAAGTTCATTAACTCCTCGCAAACTGTAAGAGCACTGCCTGTAAGCTGAAGATAATGCACATCCGGCCTGCACACACACAGATACAGGCCAACAGAAAAATAAAGACAAGCAGTAGTAAAAATGCAGTGAAAAGAAAAAAAAAACATGCAGATGCAGAGAATCTTGAAAGCTAAAAACCTCAAGTTTAACAAGACATGTAGGAAAAGCATAAAGTTTTTAAATTTGAACAGATAATGCCTGACATATGATCTGTCACATGTTTTTATATCCTGATTTCAGGTCCTTTGAGGCTAGCATCAGTTCCCAGCCCTAACCACTTACACAGTGTTATAGGAAATTATTTGAGCTTTAGCAGTGTCTGGGACTCCATGTGTCCATGAGACAGGAGCCATTTTTTAAACAACAAAACATTTTCAAGTTGAGACAGACTTTGTCCCTTTGACTTACCGCTGGAGCCACAGGCCAGGGGTTTGTTGCACGTCTTTCCACAGGAAGGGATGGGATCAGAGCAGCTTTGTCGCTCAGAGTAACCCAGTTCCAGGAGTTTGGCCAGTGGTGTCTGACCGCAGGGACAAGTCCTCACCAGGGTAGGGGAACGTGGGCACGGCTGGCATGGACCGCGGTGGCACACCTGCTGGCACTGGTGGGCTTTGCAGTCCAACATCCTGCAAAGAGAAAGAGCAAGAAAACACATCAAGTCAGGCTATGAATGGAACTGTCAAAGTGAAGTATGAATGGATGATGGACATCATTTGTGCTGTGCCGTCATCCTTACTTTGCACACGTTTTTTGACAGGAGAAATGTCCCACACCATCAAATTCTTCTTTATCTGTTCCACACAGGACTTCACGAGTTGTAACTCCACAGTAGCAAACTACAGAAAATAAATAAATTTTTATCAGTTGATTCAGAGCCTGAATTTCTTTTATTCTTATAACGTAAAGCTGCCAATGCAGAAAGGCCACAGACGGCTTCATTTTATCAGCCACAATGTTATAAAAGGTGGTTCTATCAATGTGAGACTTACCCTGCTGAACCTGCAGCTGGCAGAGCTGACATGCCCCGCTGTGGCACACCTGTGTGCAGCTATGTTCAGCACAGTTGAGTAAAGCACCACACACTTTGTCACACTGGAGCACTGTCGCCTGACCACATCGCATTGGCTGACTAGAAAGACAGGTTTCATTCAATATTAAGGTGTGAAAATTACAAGTAACAGGGAGATATTTGCCAACCATAAAAAAAAAAGTTCAAAGATGTAAAATTTATAGAACAAAGATGCATGCATAGGTCAAGTACCTGGTCGTCCCACATATGCAGGATTTTGTTACAAAGGCAGGACATTGTGGACAAGGTCCAGGATGGCATAAGCTGAAGAAGAACAAAGGAAGTATTGATTAAAACAAATATTCCTGTCTTGTAAAGCCGTGTTTTTGGGTAATGATGTTTAAAGTTACTGTGAAAAGAAAAAAAACCTACACAACTAACTGGCAACATAGTGTGTTTTTCTTTTGTTATTGATATTCAGACTTTGACTTCTGGAAAAACAAACATGTCCTTTTCTAAAAGTTCCAACATAACTTGAAAATACAGAAACGCTATATTTTTGTGATTTTTTTTAGGCTCACATGTTACAGGGGTGGTTGCAACCCACTCCACTTCTTTTCTTTCCACACAAGTCACCGCAGCTGTGGGGGATCTCACTGCGCTGCCACTCTGGATTTGTCACTTTACCTGCCAATCAAATATGGAATAAAATCAATGAAGTCCTTGTTTCATCTACTTTCCGTGACAGACATGATTGGTTACGGGAGGAAAAACTTATTTAAACAAATAGTACATGATTACAATTTGATTAAATTATATAACCTGACAAGAGCTTACTATTTTTAAGTTGTATTTAATTGCGCAAATGAAACTACCACTCACCACAGAAGCAGGTGTAGGAAGTTGGGTGTTTCAGTGCAACATTCTGACAGGCTGGACAACGCCAGCCTTCAGCTGAATCTGAAAAAACATTTTAAACATAAATTCAATTTGTATACAAACTTACCATGTATGGTTATGCTACACAATACAGTGCTGAAGCGGCAGGAATGCCAATGCAATGCTTTGTTAACTGGGCCACAATAACTACCTTTGTACAGCACATGTACCCGATATTGCCTACACGGCATTACTATGCATCACAGTGTATTATACAATGATGACCTATTGTTGTGTTGCCCTACAGAGAAGTCAACACTGACCAGAGTCCAGGTCAGTCCTGCATAAACTTGTCAGAGATTAGAGAGTAAACATCCAGTTATCGTTTAAAGGTCATACCGTCTGCCTGAGAGGCCGGGGATCGAGCCCATTTCTTGATGCAGTTCAGGTGGAAGACGTGGAAGCAGCTCTGGCAGCTCCACACCGGGGCCATGAGCCGGATGATATCACAGCACACCATGCACTCATACTTCTCTTCAGAAAGCTGTTCAATTAGACACCCTGTGGAGGGAAGAAGTCAGAGGTGTGTACAGAACGATGCACAAGCAATTAATTCATTTATAATAGTGAAGCTACATGTTTTACTTGATGAAACATGAGCTGGGACAAACTCACAACTGAACAGACAGTATGTAACACTGTGAACCAGAGTGACAGCAGTGGCTGAGAAAATTAAAAAGTCTAATCAGGAGCCTTAGGTTTCAAGTGATTAATTATTCTGGGTGTGATGTATGTAAAGAATAGCAGTGGGAGTTGCAGTCTAACCTGTCTGTGTCTCCTTGCTCTCTGGTATCTTGTCCCAGGTTCTCTGAGCAGGTCTGCGATTTTGATGGTGTGTTCGTCTCCCTCCTCTGTCCTGGAGGGGTGTGTGTTGTCCCGAGCCTCCCCTGGGTTTACTGGTTAGATTCTGAGATGATCTGCTGTGGTCCGAGTAATCCTGGCCAGTGGCTCCCCCCTCTGAGGCCACCCCATCTTGAGATGGTAGTTTGGGCGGTTTGATTGGTCCTTGTCGACGTTTTGCCTCAGAGTGTTTCCTCTGATGATCATCGTGTTGAAAGTCTGGACCTGCCCTGCTCCTCTGAGCTTTCTCTCTGATTTCTGAAGGGGGAGTTTCACCTTTGGTATCATTTGACCTCTGACGCTCTACTGAAGAATTGTTCTCCTTTAAATGAGTGCCCTTCTTCTTTTGCTCTCCCCTCCTCTGCTCCTGGCTAAAGTTCCTGGGTTTTTTCGCCCAGGTGTTGTGGTCTTCCTTGGTTTGTTCATAATTTCCACTCACATCTTCTCTTCGCCAGTTTGGCCTATCAGGTCCATCCATGGGATGTGAACCTAAGTGGTAACCACCCACACCTCTGTTGCTTCCAGTGTGTGGGCCACAGTCATTTCCAGGTCTTTGCCACCAGGAGCCGGAGCCACCAAAACTTCCATTTACACTTCTATTCCCTTCTCTCCTCCCTCTACCTCTGCCTCGCCTTTTGGCTCCATCCTCTCCTTGATAGGGAGAACGCTGATTCTCTGCATAATTTGGATTATTATGGCTAAATGGGGGATTAAAGCCCTGATAAACGTGCCCATATTGTTGAGAGGGATCATAACTACTACTACTCAGGTTTCTGTCATTGTTATGTCTGGGCCGGCCTCTTCTGGATTTTTGCTGATGTGGCTTTTCATGTGACGCCCCATCTGGATTGAGGTCAGGTGGGTCTGCAAACAAAAAAACAGGAGTGTTAAAAGCCTGAAGCTGTGTGTGCTATAGTTATAACCAAATACAGCTGATGTAAATGTGCAGTAGATAGCAGCAGGGAAAGTAAAAACAATGACTAATTTGAGTACAGACATTATTGTGATCAAACCTAAAAAAATAACAGTTACTATAGCCTGGCTAAAACAAGGTTTTTGAGGCCGGTGTGTTGACATTTTAATAGTTAAAAAACATCTGATAATGATATATCAGCCGATAGTCTTTGATAAGATATCCTTAAATCTTAATTTTTCAATTGCAACCAAAAAATGTCTAATTGTAAACTAGAAAAAATGTCTATCCAGCTGTTACCAACTTCCGCTGACAGACTGGTAACACGTTTAATGGCTCCTGGGTTTCACAGTTCAGTCACGTTGTCACGTCAGCTACGAATTACTTAATGACACCGAGATACTAGGCTAACATTAGCATCCCTTAGCGGGCTAAACGTGCATCATAAAAGAACCAGCTGCTAGGTCATGCTAGCTGTTGTTAGCTCAAAGTTCGCGGTAGCTAACGTTAGCTGCGCAACGCACCACTTAAACTTAACGTGTACAACGTTAGCAAACGAGTTTAAGTGGGTGGTCAGGCCAGCTCAGTTCAGTTTTAATAGTAAAAACTTGTTTTAGCCACCTCAGTTGTCAAAGTGTTCAAATGTTTGTTGGAAAGATTATTTAAAGAGCATGTTAGTTACCTGAGGAGCCCTCCGCCATTCAGTTTGAACTCTGGTTGTTGCTTCTCCCACGCCGCACGTTTGAAGACAACAGGCTGTTTTCTGAGAAATGACAAGCCTACCCGGGTACTCTGAGACAATATCCACCCCTTCACCTGTGCCCTGTTTGTTAAAAATGATAGCGAACTCCCTTAAAAGAAGCAACAACTTCCAACAATCTCTTCAGCTCACCTTCTCAATACCAGCGAGCTAAAGGCTAGCACAGGCTTCTCGCTGGCGACAAGCAAAACCGGACCTTCCGGCTATGATTTTCAAAATACAACACTTTGTGGCAGGTATATTAACATTAGTTCTTAGATACAGTTTGTCTTTTCTAAAACCAAAGGTCCCATATCAATGCAAATATAAACAGTATATCAGAAAGTACATTTCCCCTCCATAACTCTCGTCTGACAATATTATTATTTTTAAGATATGGTTTGGTTCATGGTAAAGCCAAACAATCGAAAACTAATAGGTACAGTACTGAAATTAAATTATTAGTCATTTACAGGGGTCCTCTAAGAGTCCCCTCATCAATCCCTGGAAACAAACAAACAAAAATAATAATAATAATAATAATAATAATAATAATAATTAAGAACTCCACAACAAGGCCACAAGGTGGCGCTTTATGTTTGGCTTTGTACAACAGGAAACACGGAGGCTTTTCTGATACAATGAGATTAAAAAAAAGTGTTCTGTGACACTTTAAGTCTCCCATGTTTGCCATGTATAAGTTCTACAGAAATATTTAATAGATGGTTTATGACAATATAACAGTTGACAGCAGATACATTTAAAAGTGTTTATTAATGTCCAGTGTTGTTCAGACATATAATATTGTAAATTATTGTGTTTGTATTAAATACAGCTGTGGAAGAACTATTCAGATTCTTCACTTAAGTTAAAGTACCAGTGTATAATATAATAATGCCCTATTACAAGTCCTGCAAAATCCAAAATCCAAAATTAATCCAAAAAGTAAAAATGCAGAAGTACTCTCACCATAATATACTTAAAATATAACATGTTAAAGTACTCATCCTGCAGAAATATGGCCCATCAGTGATATTTTATAAACAGATTAATTCATTTAGGAGTGTGTAAGCAGCAATTTACTATTGTGGTTACTTGCTTTGTATGGTAGATTTAAATGGTAAATGATGTAATCGCCATTTTTCTAAAGCCACCAGTCTACATTCAATGCCCCACAATGACAAAGTGAAAATGTGTTTTTAGAAATCTTTGCAAGTTTATTAAAACACAAAAACTGAAAAAGACAAAACCAGTTACAGCTTTGACTCTTAAGTTTCTACAATCACACCTGGATTTGGGCAGTTTCTCTCATTCCTCCCGGCAGATCCTCTGAAGCTCTATTAGATTGGATGGGGAGAGTCTGTGAACAGATGTCCTACAGGGTTTGAGTCTTGGCTTTGGCCGGGCCACTCAAGGACAGTCAGAGACTTGTCCTGAGGCTACTCCAGCACTGTCTTGTTTGTGCGCTTCGGGTGCTCCTGGGAACAATCAAAACTTTAGAAATAGTTTTATACCCTGGCCATGACCATGATCATTGCAATTTTATCACAGAAGTATACACAGAGTTTCCTGTGGCCATTAAATAACCTTATATACAGTCAATTCAATTTGCCTCAGCTGGACCTGTATTAAGTCAGTCCAGTGTCTTTACACTCTGAGAGCGAGAGATTTCTGTTTGGGATTTTTTTGGATAAATTTGCATTTGCACATTCACTTTGTCATAACGGGTGTCTGAATGTAGAACGATGGCCAAAAATGCCTTTTTAATACATTTTTTGGTGGAAAATTGTTAATTTTATCAGTCCGGGCCTCAAACTATTACTCAACTACTACTAATTAGTAAATGAAACCATCTGACAAGATTCAATCTTATCTTAATTATTTTCCACCATTTATAACACATTTACACATTAGCTCACATGTGTATTAGACCTGATTCCCTTGATGAGAAAGAAAACTCATAAAATGTTATTGGCACTCACTCAGTTCCCAGAGGACCTGTAAAACTCACCTTTTTTCCCCTCAGCTGACAGTCAGCTAAATTAGGGGACAAACCTGGGTCAAACTCAATTCAAAGCAGCGTTATGTTAAATGTAATAGCTTTTGAAGCCAGATACTCCCATCCGACAGTATGTAGGCTGGGTCCCAGTCTTCAGATAATACCTTTTCCCTGTAAATCGTTGTTATCTGTCGAACGGCTCTCTCTGCAGTCACAGAGTCCAGATCACGCATGCGCACGCATCCTCGTCCCCGTCAACCAGGAGAGGCGGGTGGGAGAGGTTTGCGTCAAGTTTCCGGTCAATAGACGTGGAATGCCGGAAAACTGTCATGGTTTTTCAAAAATAAAATAGCCAATTCCATTGTGACAAGATTGATTGCTTGGCGCCTTTATTTTAAACCTCAGATACATTCTCACAAATAATGAATTGCTTTATATTGCAATTATTTACAAAACGTACTTGCAGAAGTTGAAACTGGCCACGTACACAGACAACACAAAACAGTGTCTCACCTCTGGTGCGAATGGTAAGTAGGTGTATTACACACAGTGGAGAGAAGTGCAGTTACTCAGATGTACTTTACCTGTGCATTTAGATTTTATGCTGCTTTATAGCTCTACTTCACTGCACTGCAGAGAGGAGTACTTTGTACTTTCTTGTCCATTATATTGGCTTTATAACATTAGCTACTTGTTACGTTGCAGATTCAAATTAATAATCCACATTTAATGATTCTCCCCTTCTTTTTGTGATTTTAAAACACTTGTCACCAAAACATCCTGTGCAACTACCTTCTAAGAAAGTGTGGCAGTGATGTAAATTCACATACGTTAACAGAACTTACCGCTTGGGGCGCCATTTGTTCTTTAACACGTGTAGACAAGGAGTTTTATGTTGAAAACCTTAACCGGATGTCACACCTTCCCTCACAGGCAACTTGACTGTACTTCGGAGAACCCTGAGCGCGGCCGAGCAGGAGAGAGTGGCAGTGAATGTGTCTGCGGCAGCGTTTAGCATTTAAAAAACATAAACTACGGCTGAAGACGAGAGGACCAAACCCCGCTGCAGTTTGAGACGACCTCGGCAGACCATGGACTATGATAAATCTTAGACAGAGGCTGGTAACCGTGGGCTGTTTTGACGACAGGCGGCTTATTGAACATCTGTAGAGCATAATGAGGGCATCCGCTATTCTTTACGGTGGTTTTTCCTCCGAGGTTTAGTTAGACGCAGAGTGACAGTATTTATAAATGCGTTGCTTTTAGACATCATCCCAAGGAACAGACGCACCAAGGGGACAGAGCCTGCAGATATTTAGTTAATTCCCTCCTCCCATGGCCCCTGGGGAACAGTGAAGTCATTTGAGAAGTCACCGGAGAAGAAGACACGTCTTAATCATCTCGATAGTTTTGCGAGGAAAATCGGCTCTCCCTTCCACCAGACCCCCCCTGCTTTCTTTCTGTTTTTAAATCGTACATGGTTTTGTCTTTCTGAGCTTTCATCGCCAACCCTCCAGTGGGCATTTTCCCCGTTAAAGGATGCCGGATCAAATATCGGTGTCCGAGTTTCTCTCGGAGACAACAGAGGATTACAATTCCCCGACAACATCCAGCTTCACCACCCGACTGCAGAGCTGCAGGAACACAGTGAATGTGCTGGAGGAGGTAAGGCCACGGTGTCAGCCTGGCTGTAAAGGATGGATGGATGCATGGACGTTTGACGATTGCTAATTAAACGACACAACCAAAGGGACTAAATTATAATATAAAGAAATATATTTGAATTAAAACACATCAGGTTTTAATGATGGGATGATGCAGCCAGTGCTACATGCTGTCAGCCATAAATTCAACTGGTGATGTTTGACAGCATTTCAAAATCCCATTAGAGGCACTAATGCATTATTGTGTTGCATATCCATCTCCCACAAAAGAAAATAATTGCACCTGTTAAGCTGCAGTTTCTGTTAAAACAAACATCTCTGATAGTGCACACCTATTCCAGTTTACTGCCTGGTGCAAAAAAAAAAAAAAGGACATGTCCCCGCTCTTGGAGACTGGCAATGCAGGAGCTAGTGTGTGGAGGTGAGCGCTCATCTTGTGTGTTTGAGAATCTGCTGCTCTTTCTTGCCAGATATGTAGAGTAATAATAGAGGGGGTGGATGGCTTTGGTGGAAGAGTGCAGGGAATAGGAGGATGTGCACTCAGGCCTGCAGCTCTCTGTGTTCACTATTACATAACTCGGAGCTTCAGAGCATGCTGCCAGGCTGTAGCTATATGTGTGTGTGTGTGTGACAGAGAGAGGGGGGAGAGAGAAAAACCTCTTCTAGTCACTGGCAGTCAGATCTGGATTGAACTGTTTTCAGATTATAGAGATTCCCTGCCCTCACACAGACCAGAGTGCAATGAAAAATGATGGCTTTCCTCTGTGCAGGAACACACCCAAAGTCACACTGTACGATGCTGTCTCACCTACCATTGGCATCCTTCCTGGCATAACTAAATAGAGCATCAAAGCGGGAGGGGGGGGGGGGGGGGGGGGGGGTGCCCCCCTTCCCTTTTTTTTTTTCCCTCAAAACAGCACCCCCCTTCCCTTTTTCAACACACAACCGAAACCCGAAAAACCACACCC
>JBBMJY010000013.1:5002958-5041621 GCA_037833715.1 Toxotes lorentzi
CCCCCCCCCCCCCCCCCCCCCCCCCCCCCCCCCCCCCCCCCCCCCCCCCCCCCCCCCCCCCCCCCCCCCCCCCACCTTCACTTTTGTATGTTAATGCAAAAACATGACCTCATTTCCTTTTGTAAAACACACGTGGTTGCAGACGTGAGTGACTGCAGACTCACAGTATTAAGTGTAGCCTGTCCTGTAAAGCAGAAACACTGAACATGTGACCACATGGGGTTTATTTGTAGCTAAATAACTGTACAACTCATATGTAAACATCAACATGAGCCGGACAGTAACCACTGATAGTTTGTTTAAAGATTAAAAAACACAAGCCTTGTCTTCCCTTCAACACACTAACTGCTACTACAGCTCACAGTCTGTGCTATCCATCACCTCTAGCTTCACTTCTTTACAAGTTTATTACATCGTAGCAATAGAAAATCTACCATAACAGAGCCAGGGCCTTGTTTACTCTGACCCCAGAGCACACTTTGTGTCTGCTGACTGTAACAAGGAAAAGGCTCGCATCGTGAATCACCTCTCTGGCTCTGTGCCTCTGAACCGAGAGCCTGCTGCAGCACAAACGAAAAACATCTGTTAGAGAGGGCCGCCATGTGCGCTGGGCTTCGGTAGCCACTCTGGAATTTTTGCAGAGATCACATGACAAGGAAGACCATTATACTGGCACCAAAGAGCAAGCAACATGCTCTTCAGTGTTTAGACAAAGGCGAGATGCCCCTGAAACATTTCGCCGAGGATAATCAGCCCGTCGGGTAACTCAAACTGGGATACACCCATCAGACGCAAGCTGTGGCAAAACATAAGCAGCAGGCAGCCAGACTAAAGCCGTGAATACAGTTAGGTTTGTGTCAGTTATATAAAATTAGCTACCCCTGTTTGAGCCCTGCATATACATGTAGGGACCCAATAGAGCCACTTCAGAGCTGCAAAATTGCCTTCGGCGTCACTTTGCCTGAAGAATGGCCTGGATTTCTGCTGAGCTCCCAGTTCCTGTCCTCAAACTGAAAGCATTCACCCCTTTTTTTCCTCCAAGTCATTTCCTTGGTATGTTGACAAGGTAAATTATGCAAAGGTACGGCGTGAATATTTAATGCTGTAACCTGAGGGGGAGAGTTGACTCTGCAGGAGAGTTGTCATTCTCTGTGTGCTTCCACTGAGTCATCTGGAGGCGCAAAAGAAAGAGGCGGGGTGGGGGCGTGGGGGGTCGTTGCAGCATCATATTGTCTTAATTCACCACCACACATCAATTACTGATTGGTGCATGGTGACACAGAAGTACTCATGAATCACCAGCCTCCACCATCCTGGAGCTTTTTTTTTTTTGTCTCTGGGGTTGCAACTGAGCACTCAGAGATGTTTACTGTTTATACTTGGATCAGTCCAGAAATATGAAAAACAATGAGCAGTGAGATGGAGCGATAAAGCCCTAAAAATAACCTTTCTGGCCCACTGTCTTGATTACTTGAGGCACGGGAGACGGGGGCATTGTGTGCAATTTGTGTGCGGGTGGCAGAGCGGAAGCCGGTTGATGTGTCTGGGTTTTATTTTGGTGACATCTTTGGTGTAAATCAGTTGTTGTTTCGTTGGGTTTTTTTTTCCCCCTCTGCATTTCCCAGAAAACTGTGTGGAGGTTGGATTTTCTGTTGGTGAAATTCGAGGGAATTGTTCATCCAGATGCAAGAGATTATAGCTGCAACTAATAAATATTTTCATTATTGATTATTGCCAAAGATAACAGAAAATGCCGTCCCACATTCCAGGAACACAATATTTGGATTGGTTATCCATGGTATTAAATTAACACTGATATAAATCAGAGAAAAACAATACACTCTTTGTATTGTAGACACTGTAACACAAAAATATTTGGTATTTTTAAACTGTTAGAGGTTAAGCTATCTTAACAGCCGTTTTGCCATAGAATTTCATTTTAATTCATTCTCCTGGTGTATGATTTCTCAGAAACAGATTACCATGAAATTTGCAAAGCAGGTTTATGCTGCTAAAGTGAAAACCCCTTTTGATTTGTATGACTCCATCACAAGTGTCACCCCTAAGCAAATGTCACAGTTTTTGCAAGTTAATTGACTAATTATTTGAGCTGGCCAATTTCTTTTGTTAATTCTAGAAATATGCAAGTATTGTATAAGACCAAAGAGGAGCAAACACAATGACTTGCTATAAGAAGTGCTGAGCAGATGGTGTGTTTTTTTTTTTTTTTTTGTTCAGCAGCAGAAAACAGCAAATTTGCTTATATGAAAATGTCACAGGTTATTTCTCCAAGACTCTCCTGCTTTCTCAGGTTTTCCCTGATATGAGTTATTAATAGCAGCGGGCACTTGCTATTCCCCTGTGGGGGCCATGTATTGTCGCTTCCTCCCTACCCCACAGATGGTACTTTGCGTCACTGGGTTTGCTTTCCTAAACCACACAGAGCCACAGCAGCGATACAAGGGAAACCCTCACTGCATTGGCATTCCTTTGAGCATGCCTCTCACACCACATCACATGGGCTGGACCAGAAAAATGTTGACTTTTCACAGTCATTCTATTCAAGCATGGCTGGGCTTGACCTAATAGCCAGAAGTCTTTTATATTTTTTACTTTTATATAACAGCCTTTTCAGTCCCAACATTTTTAGCTTGAGACACTTAAGAGAATTTGATGTGTGTTTATATTGGAATTGAAATTATTCATCATTCGTCATTCTTCATCTAGTTTGTAATTCCTCGGGAGAGGGCTTAACATTCCTACCATTCTTTCAAAAGCTCTAGTGTTTATTTACAGTATGTCATTTTCTAAGAGTTGCTGTCACTCCTATCAAATGTTGGATCTCTCGCTATGGAACAATCCCTTCCTTAAGGCGCTCTGTGGAGATTTTAACCACTTCTGACGGCGAAGAGCAAAGACATTTCTTCCATTTGAGGTCACGCATGCTAACAGTCTTTGGTGGTAATGTTCTGTTAAAGGTAGCAAAACACTAGCAAAGAAAAAAAAATACCAAAAGAGCTGAAGCTGATGTGAACATTATAGTGAAACATTAAAAAAAGTTTCATCATTTACCCAGAAGGCAGTGGTGGACCGCTGGGAGTTTCAGAATTTACTGAAACACTATGTCAGTGTCAAACCGTATTGTCTCCTCTGATCAATGGAAAAAGACTCACAGCACTTATAGTCTACAGCTCCTCCACTGGACATGCAGCAGGAAATGAGTTAAATATATAATTAAACAACAGAATTGTATGTAAGTCAATGTATTTTTTTTTTCTTCATTGAAACGCCCTTGAGTTTAGATGCAGAGCGGAGAGTTGTCTGAAAAGCACCTGAGGCTACAGCCTTCATGACATGCTCAGGTCATGTGAGGCTTCATCTCTGTCACATGCAACATCAGGTCCACCAGCACAGAGTCAGATGTTAACTGTCTGCAGAGCAAACAGATAATTCTCGCAGATAATTCTATCAAATAAAATAACCAGTGATTTTCATTCAAGGGAAGTTTCATTTTCACTTTTGTTTCCTTTTCACAGTTGTGTTTCACCTGTTGAGGCAGGTGTTCTGTTGTATATCCAATTAACACTGAATACATTTGTGTGTACCATGTGCTTGTCTGTTATTGAAGTGTTGAGTATTTAAGAGGATTAAAAAGACTAAAATTGTTATATTTTAAATAGATAGAAGAATTTTGTTTGATTAAACTTAATATTTTGGACCACCTTTAGGCCCATCCCCAGAAATGAGGCAAAAACAATGAATAATTGGCCTTACATAATAAAACGGAGTGCTGGTTATTTAAGGCTCCGTTCTGTAACATTTGCAACTGAGGAGCACAGCTGTGTCAGATTCAATTATTAATGAAGTTATGGCTTTTTATTCATCATTTGTCCCTTGTGTCACCAAACCCAGTGAATCATATGGTGTGAGAGAAGGGGAGTGTTTTTTGTCCCTTGGTACATGACAAAAAAAAACAAAAACAAAAAACAGAAACACCTGATGCAGTACAATTGAGTAGCACCATAAACTCCAAAGTTGTAAATTAAAACACACCATAATAGAAATAACTTCAGGAATGCACTGGACATTACAGAATGATGATACTTTAAATAAAAGAGCATCCAGGAGGTGGGGTGATTTTAAATCTCCGCCCCAAAAAATAGCAAAAACCTTTGAGCCGTTTTCTAATTTGTTCTCCGTCTCCCACAGCAGGAGGTGAGACTGCATGGTGTTGCTTGTTTGTCGGCTTGTTTGCCGTCTGTGGCTGAAATCTGATAATTGGTCTGTGGGCCACAGCTGCTGGCCTACCTTCCTGCCACAGCTGCAGTGCGTATATCATCAAGGGCTATTAGCCGGCAGCGGATTAGCCCCCAGACCAGACTCTGCTCTGGCACTCTGATGCCCCTGCTCTTCCCCAGATTTAGGTGAGGAAGAGTGGGTCAGTGTTCACATCTGCCTGCTGCCTTGCTCACACGGATGGATGGTGTTAAAGTCTCCCTCCATCGACAGCCATTTTAATCTCCAATGGCGAACAGCGTGCTAACAATGAAGCCAGTGTCAAGCATTTAAAGTCAGGTTTTTGTTTAGATAATATCAGCTGACGGCTTCTGACTATTTATTATTATTTCCATAGTCAGATATTCTGCTTACTATTAAAACTGGTATGGTATATATCCTTATAGATACAATACAGCATGTAGCAATTTTATCAGCCATGTTAGCAACATCTGGATGACAGACAATGTCTGTTGGTTATTGGATCCATCACTTTTGTTCAGGCCGAAGTATGTGAGCAACTACTGGATGAATTACCATGAAATTTGGTAACTGTAATGACAAGAATACAAGAATAAAGTTATTCAAATTGGTAAAAATCAGTGTATTGATTATGCTCCAAACTCAGAACATTCAGAATATTGTCACTAATACAACTTTGATATATAAAGTGTTAAATGCCTGTAGTTCAGCTAAAAAAAAAACAACCTTTTGTGGCCATTTGTTTTTCTTCTATGATCATATCAGCATTGTGGTAACGTTGTTGTCCTCATGGCCCTGCAGAACCAGGAGACAGTGCTGTCCTGTGATGGCTGGCTGTCTTGTTGTGTCCTGAGGGGTAAACAGTTCATCTCTGTCTGTGAGCTTTGATGGCATTTGGCCCTGGACTGTGTCTGTCTGTATTTGTGGCAAAGCCAAACAACTGATACAGCCTTTCAGTGTCGAATTTGAATGCTACCTTTCCCCAGAACAGCCAAGTGCCCGCTGAGATCATTCAGGCTTGCATGAAAGGCATCGATGGTCCTTCAAGACAAGTTGTTTTCCCAATGCCATTTAATGTCAGTGAAAAGTGTTGCATCGCTTCCTTTTCTACATCGTGACAGCAGCGGTCAAAGCCACTGTCAAAAATGGGGAAATCCAAGTGGAAATGTGCATTAACACAAGTGGTTAAAGCTTTCGTTGGCTGTCACAGCAAAGGCCTCTTTCTGTTCTTCTGAATGTCCAGTTGCTCAAATGTCTGAACACCCAAATGGCCCGTGGGAGTGGATACACCTGTGGTTTTGGAATAGCTGGTCTCTCACCCAGCGGAGTCCCATAAAGTGTGAAATCTGAGACTCGTCTGAAGAAAAACTTCAAGGAATGCCATGAAGCGCTCTGCAGAGTCCTCGCCTGTGACTCTGGCCGAGGACTCATGACTGAGCGGGTGTTCAGGAGCGTTACTCAGAGGCTAGAAAAAATAATGTAACTTCTCATTGTGCATGTTTATCGAGGCACATTCCTTGGCGGCGTGCCCTGAAGATTTACAACGCGGGCGGCTGGTTGGTAGGAAGTGCAGTTGGCAGGCTTATCAGCTGATCAATGATAAGCAAAAGATTAGAGATAAAAGCTTAGAGTAGTTTATTTTAGTTTTTCTTTGATCGACCTACTCAGTGGTGGTGTGTTACAAAAGACAAATCTTATTCTTTGGCCAGCTCATCGAGTGAAGTATTTCTCCTTTATTGTGTTAAAAGTGATCAATACACTAACACTCAGTATATTTTATGCTGAAATTTTAAGCCGGATTTTTTCATTGTTTGTAAGAGTTTCGACCTCAGTATAATGTGTTTCTTATCTGTGTTTTTAATTAACAATATGACAACACTTGTTTGAAAAATAAGTACAGAAATTGACAATAAAGAAAATCTTGTTAGGGCTTTAAACGTTATTGATTAATCAATCCATTATTTTCTCGATTAATCGATTACCCGTGTGGTTCCTAAAATGTCGAAACAGGCCCATGACAAGTCCCCCAAACCCAGGATTAAATATCCATTTTACCCAACCCACTACACACCCATTGTAGACGAGAATTCATCAAATGGCTCAAAAAAAAGAAAATTTGAACACGAGTTCACGTGTTCCATCACAACTCACCTGCTGAGGAAGATCATGTTATATATGATTAAAAGCTCCTGAACAGCTGCTGATGTACTGTGAGTGGACACTGCGGTGATCAAGAATTAGCAGTTAAGACCAGAATTCTTTGTGAGTCTTCAATCTGATGAACGCTAAAAATTACCATGTGGCATTTCACATTGGTTTTTTATCTCGAGCACTGTCAGTGATTGGTTTGTTCAGGTGGAGTGTTTTCACATTTTTGAGGTTTGTGGGTGAAGAAAACTCTTTTTGATCTGGCACTTAAACGTATCTGTTTTCACAGAAACTAATCTTGATGAGCGATTAATCATTTTAGTAATGTAATAAAACACGCACTTTCTGTTTACAACCACAGATGCCAAGGGATGCTTGCCTTTCGCAGCTTTATTGGGTTATAAATGAATATTTTTGGTTTTTGTTTGGTGCTCTGGAAGACAGCGCTTCAGGTGTCTTGAGTTTTGGGGTTCAGACTTGCCTGGAAACAGTCTCCTGCTCTGCTGTTTGTTTTCTCACTGAAACAGGATGCTGTCATTTTTCAATCATCAGATGTAGGTTCCGACTGTTAATGATCAGAATAATCTAACAGCTGCTGCACATGAATAATGGTTTCCTGACAAACATAAAATTGCTTGTTCGATGTGAGGTGAGTATAGTCTATTGCGGCAGTGTGTGGGTGTGATTGTGAAAACATGCACGTGGGCTGAGTGAGAGCAAGCATCGCAGAGGGAAGCCGCCAAATGATGTGTGAATGTAACACTGCTGCATCCATGGCCTGACTTTTTCCCCGGCCGCGCACGTACACACCTCAGTTCCTGTATTCAGTGTCTGGAGATGTGCAGCAAGGAGTCAGCATCCTTGCAGCTCAGAAGGTGGTCCTCCATGTGGCTTCACCAAACTCACCACAGAGCTGGGAGCTAATAGCAGCAGTATATAATGGAGTAACCTCTGACGTGCATTGACTTCTCTTAGTGACCAATAACATTAGCAGGTCAAGATTTGTATAATAGATAAAAGCGTGAAAGCTAATTAGAGCAGATATCCGACACAAACTACAAGGCGACACAAAGCATCCCATAGGCGTTTAGCAGCTATTGCATCCAGTTCATTTCAGCACAAACTGAAACTCGTTGTCAAAGTAACAGTATCATCACATGGCAATGCAGTTGAGTGCAGGGACGGTTGAAGTTTCATTGTGGTTTGGACTTCCTTGTGGGACATTCAAATGCTAATGGGGGGTTACCACAAAGGGGAGTTGAGAGCTGGCTGCAGAAGGGCAACGCATTGATGAGATTTGTTGCTGGAAAATCTAATCTGGAAGACAGAGAAGGTTGTGCGTTGCAGGCACAAAATCATATCATGATCTTTTAGTTAAGTTTCGAGCCAGAGCATGGGCTCTCAGCAGGCCTGGGGTAATATTACATACAGGATCTGATGTAATACAGCCAGCTACTGTGTTTTAAAAGCTGTGTAGATGGGTCAGTCAAGTACTGAATGTGAAAGTATGCAATTGCATTGATTGCACTGTGGCTGGTTGTTTGTAATCATTTGAGTGTGAGGGGGTAAAAAAAAAAAAAGCTTGGTTCATACAAATAATTCAGAAGAAGAATATTTCATGTTGATCGATTGTTTGGGATCCTCATTAACTTCAAATCTCTGAAGAAGATGTAGTCTCACTTAATGCTTGTTATTTCAGTTGCCATGTCAGAGACACTACATCGGTCATGTGGTCGTCCTGATACACCTCTTAACCAAAACCAAAACCACTGGCTGACTCTGTTTCAGTACCATACATCTGTGTGTTTGTGTTTGTGTGTGTGTGTGTGTGTGTGTGTGTGTGTGTGTGTGTGTGTGTGTGTGTGACAAATAGGCCATCTGACCTCAGCTGCTTTTGGAAATGTTACATCCTCTCATTTTTCCCATTCCGCAGGCCCAGAGAAAGGGATGTGCATTTGTTTCCTGCCAATGAAAACGGCTCCCCACCCTTCCTGCTTGAGTCATGCCACATAGACTCAACAGACAAAATCACTTGACACTTGACTTATCTTTTCTGTGACTTCTTCATTCTGACAGAACAAGCAACACCAGCTTAATTTTTTTTTTGTTTTTCTTTGTGGGTTTTTTTTTTTGATAGTAGCTGTTGTGTAATTGTGAGCCAGAAAGGAAATGAGAATACATTTGTGCGAAGAAGGAGAAATAAAACAAAAACGAATGGTCTGGTCAGTCACTTTCCCTCTAAAAATACCACTGCGGATGGTTTATAGCCCCATGTTTTGGCTCTGGGGAAGTCCTTTGATAACTGTGCCCCTTCCTGTTTTCTACTTCCAGGAAATAATTAGAATATTAGTAACTCTGTGAACTTCAGCGTCTGTCGCTTTTAGGTTAAATATGGGAGTAAAATTTGCCACAGTGGCACAGCTGAATCCCAGAGAGCTGCTGACAAACAGAGAGCTGGCCGGTTAGTCAGAGTAGCTTCCCGCAATCTCCGCGTTGAAGAATGTTGAGCCGACGCGTGAGACAGAGCCAGATCACATCTCCTTGGTAACCGCGCAGTGGTGATGCCAAATGCTGGGCTGCAGGAGCAGCGGAGCTGGGAAGGATGAGTTCAGGGAGGAAATGAGAAAGACGACTTAACGTGCCGTGAAAGTGACAGAGCAGGAATCTCAAGGAGTGGATCAGCGAATCAAGAGAAAAACACTTCAGACAGACAGCCAGAAAGCTTGTTGTTTTTTTTCTTCAGCTGTCAGCAGAGAGCAGTTGGTGTCATTAGATGGACTGCTGCCGACCCAGGACAGGACACTGTCAAGCCTGGCCGCTTCCTGCTTCCTGTCAAAGGACGGCTGCAGGGGAAACGGCAGGGCTGCTGAGGGAGGATAAGGCCTCGGGCAGGAAGCGTGAAGCTGAGACAGCCTCCAGTCAGTCATGCCCAGTCACTTCACCCACCAGTTTTCCCCTGTGGGTTGTGGTTGTTTGGGGGATCAGAGAGTCAGCCTCATTAATCCCTTTGGGGGTTTCTGGTCCTTTTTCAGGTTACTTTTTCAATTCTTTTCTTCCATTTTTTATTTTTTAGTTAACATTTTAGTCAAAAAATAGTGAAAATGTCTTGGTAGTTTCTCACAGTCTAAGTCTACATCTTCACATATTTTGTTTCTCAAATGTGAGGATTTGATGCTTTTCTTCTATCTGACAGTAAAGTGGATATGTTTGGACTGTTGGTCGGACACAACAAGTCATGTGCAGATGTCACCTTGGGCCTTTTTCATTGACATTTTATGGACAAAACAATGAATCGATTAATCCAAAAAATACATGTTTTTTTGTCTTTTATTAAAGTAAACTGAGTATTTTTTAGTTTTACACTGTTTATTGGACAAAACAAAACAACGGATAAGAAACACATTAAGACAGCACGCACCAAGAAGAGTGTCCATGTGCCGACAACATGATCAACATGATCAAATGTTTTTTATTGATGCACACAACCCTTCACCTCCCTCAACTTGGCCCTTGACCCTTTTGGCTCCAGCTCTGACAGACCTCCACTTAAAAGCATTCTGACACTGACATGTTGACTTTCACAGCACAAATGGTTCTTCAGGATAGATATTTCTCTGAGGAATAGCACGCAGGCTTGAAACATACTTTATTCTTTGCTTCATTTTCTCAGCAGCACTAAATAAACTGGCCGTATGCGTCACTTGCTGTTCGGGTGGAAGGACGTTCAACCACAGCTGTTTTGGCATTGTCACACTTGCTAATCCCCTTGGGTTGAGTGAGAGCTCGCAATTGGTTGCTGGCAGATAAAAACAAACCTTTGACTATATTCAATAGTTGTTGGCCTGTTGGAAAGCGGAGTTTGGATGCATTCTTGCCTGTTGCCAAGGGTTTGCAAAGACTCTGTGCCAAGACAGAGCTATTTCATTGATTTTTTTTTTAAAGCTGAGAGAAAACAGCTTCAACAAACAATCTCTCCAAGTTGCAAAGTGCAGTCCAATAAGAAGATAGTCATCATTTATCTTCTGTAATAATTTGCAGGGCTTTTGAAAGACTGCTCATTCTTGTTATCTTGTCTAAAGCAGTTCCTAAATCAGATTTCTTAGATATAATGATGTATGGATGTATGGGCAGTGCAACCAAAATAAAAAAAAAGACTGTGAAGAAAACAAATCTGCTAAAGCCTGTTCACATTATGGCTGAATATTTAATTAAGAGCACTGAAAGAGTGGATTATGGGTGACCCTTGGGTGGCGGTGCCAGCTGCTCTCAACATGAGCACTACAAATGTCAATCTGCCTGCTCTGCCCGCGTGCTGTGCTCTTCATCCTAATCAGCACACAGGACTACAACCTCTGAATAATCACAGATTTAATTTGGAGGCGTTGGAACTGAGTGACGAAGGCGGGGTTGTGCGTGTTGCAAAGAGGCGACTGGAGAGGAAACACGGCTTGTTAATAAATGCGTCGGTTGTTAAGGGGATCTAATGTGTGACTTTTGTTTACCCGTTTAAATGGAGTCTGCTGGGAGTCATAAGAAAAATGATTAATTCTCTTTCAGCTTGTAGAAGAAGATCAGCTACATGTCTGAATTAAGTTTTACGCTTTCAACTTAGTTATTTTCATCATCCCTTAGTCTGCTGATTATTTTCTTAATCAATCATTTAATCTTTAAAGTAAAAAAATGGGGAGCAGTGATGCTCAGCAGCTAGTTTTCTACTTTCAATAAAAGTATTGTGTTGAAACTTAACCACTTCCGATGAAATCTTGTAGCTTCAGGAGCTGCAGTCTTAAATTAGCTTCTCTGGCACAGCTAGACACTCTAGCAGTCTGGACAGAGGCAGAAGGTTTTTCAGTCAAACAGGAAAAGGAAACTGCATTGTGTCACCTCCTTTTGTACCGCCAGCCAATCCTGCAGTAATGATATAGAGACTTCTGAAAATAACTCTGAGAGAGCGTCCCCCCATAGTAAGACATCTACTCATGGTAGCTGAGAGTGTGGGTTATAAGCAACCTCAAGTTTTGACCGAAGCCTTTTCATCACTTAATTGTGTTTTCATACTATTTGAAGGTTTTCATTACCGAGAATCACAGAGATAATATTGGACATAATGATAATGGCTCTAAGAAATTTTTCATTTTGGGCCCCTGTTAAGGTAAACAGATGCAGGGCTAAGCAGTGAAGCAGTGTGAGTAGGTAGTCGGCCGCAGAGTCTGTTCCCATGTGCAGGGGGATCAAAGGGCCCGGGCCTGGCAGAAAGGGCCCTGCGGCGACAAACTACTGCTGCCATAATTGGGGAAGAGCCATGTAAAACTGTCCAGGGGAGGCCAAGGACAGCTTAATTATGTTGTGAAATTTAATTAGCCCAGTGTTATGTGTGTGCCCTCTCCTCAAAACCACCTGACCTTGATGTAATGGTGTTTTTTGCTGCTGTTTATCATCTATTATGAGCAAACACGGCAGAGTTATGGTCCCATTCCTTGTGGTTAAAATGACCTGGATATGAGATGTTTGTGCTGTCAGAGTAAATTTATTGTGAAAACCGCCAATACTGCCTCAGCTTTTAATTTAGCCAAGACAGGTAATACAGGTGTGTGTTTGTGTTGCTTGTGTCCACTTTTCCTGAGCCTATCGAGTCTAGTGATTGACTCAGCCTTGCTTGTGGTGAAATAAATAACAATAGATGTCAAGCAGACGGATGTTGTTCACTATGACAACTGAGTTTCACGTTGTTTGCTGTGCTTTGTCTCCAGTGTTGTTGTGGCTGCACTGAAGCAGATCAAGAGGTCCTGCAGCACTAAACTCTCATATTCTCCTAACAAATAAACATCCTCCTTTCATTTTATCACTCTGCCACTGCTGACAGACAATCGGGGGAAATATGGCTGGTAAATAACTGCTACAAACTTAATTACAGAGAAGGTGCTGCGTTTAAATTTATCGCTAGATTAAACATATTCTGAACACACAGCTACGGTGGTCAAATTGAATGGGGTTTTGTATTGACAGCAGCATGATGGAGTAAGAACTCATTGATTAGTATCCACACTATTTATTGAGTGTGGAGTCATTGTAGATCCTGGATGCAGTTATATTTCCAGTTGGCTCCGAGATTATTTCCATTAAGTGTTGAGGATTGAAGTTGCTCTCTCTTTTTTTTTTTTTACATTATAAACAACCGGTTGTGCTCAAAGCACTTCTGACTTCAGCTTTGGCTCTAAAACCATAAAAACAGTAGAAAAAGGCATTTCTTAACCAGTTATTCTGAGTAATTTGGATGGTTTCTTTAACTGAAAAACAAAACAACAAATGGCGGTTCAGCAGATTATCTGATAACAGTGGTGTATGTGGTAAATAAATCACACCAGATGGCTTTAGATGGGGTTCACACAAGATATCCGACACAGCCTGCTACCGCCTTTACTGTTTATTTCATCACAAAATTTATTCGCTCCAAAAAACGAGAGACATTGTCGTAGTTTCAAGCTTTTGATTTTGATTTTACTACAAAACCATAATCAGTGCGAGTGATCGTAATATCGGGAAAACAGCGGGTAAAAATCATGTAAACAGCTTCAGAGAAGGTTTATATCTGCTGATAGCAAATTCCGCTGTTGTTATTCCCATGTTCTGTAAGAGAAGAAACATGATCCTTATTTTCTGAGCATATTACTTGCTAAGACAAAAATAAAAATGGCACAAATTTCAAGAACTTAGTCAAAAACAGTGAAAAAAGGCAAGGCTGTGAAAACGTGCAGTGTTTAACAGAAGACAGGCGTCTGTAGAGATTTAAAAGGAGGTGTAGGTGAAGTCATGAGAAGGATCAGCACTGGGATGAAGGTCTAATCAGACCAATCAGAAAGAATTGTTCAAAGCACAGTTTCGTTCACCAGCTCAGAGATTAGACGACTGAGGTCTCAGGTAGTGATGTGATCTCTAACTAATGTATATGTGAACGAGGAAGTGACTTCAGATGTTGTTGTTATTTTCTCTGGCAGAGGTAAGATGATGTTTATAAAGATGAATTTTCCCAGTGTAAAGCAGCGTTTTGGGGGGATGATGTCTAAAGTAGTTCAAGGGTCACACTAGCATGGCTTTTGTCCTAAATAGCTTTGTAGGATTTTCTCTAAATATAGATGTTAAACGAGCAGCTACTACCACTCATGCCATGATCTATAGCTGTGAAGTGTTTTTCCATTTAAATTGGTCATTGTTTTAACTCGCCGGTGCTTTGGTTTCTGAACTCGGAGCATTAATCTCTGAAATTGCGAGGAAGTGAGACAGATAACTCACTAACAATAGGTCAGCGGCAGTGTTTATTTTTCTAGCATTTAAATATTTCGTTGTGAATAATTACCATAATAAATAGCCTAAGCATGATAAAATTGGATACGCTGCCTATTTATTTAGCCTATTAGAGAACACAAAGGGGTTTCTCCAGCAGTCAGCAGTGTTGAAATAATGATTTATGCCACATTCAGGTCAGGCACTGTATTGTGAGCTCTCCGTCTGCATTAGCTTTATGGAATATGCATGCTTTGAATCATTGAGCAAATATTAGCTCTTATGCCCTACATTCTTCAGGTTTGCCACACCGTTAAAACAAAGGGTTTCAAAAATATCGCTGCTGTCTTTTGATGTGGTCGTTTCCAGTACGTTCATAAAGGAGGAAACCACTTTAAAGGTCTTAAAAGCATCCTGTCCCTCCTCCTTTTCCCAGGCACTGGACCAGGATCGAACCTCCCTGCAGAAGGTGAAGAAATCAGTGAAGGCCATCTACAGTTCAGGACAAGGTGAGACAGTCTGTTACTAAATTAAGCCTGAATGTGCTTTAGCACATGTTCACAGGCCCTTCCAAATGAAATCCCCATATTTATTTCTTAAATATCTTTAATAAAAGTGAGGATTGCTTTTTTTGTCTGGATTGCTGCCTTTTGTGGGACAGATGGTGTTTTTGTGTGTGTTTCCAGGCTGTCCCAGAAACCAACACCTGAGTTTGTTTTGCTCGTTGCTGTGACATGGATCCTCAGTAATTTTCCACTGAATACTTTCGAGAGCAGCCTCCTCCCTGTAAATTGACAGTTTCAGATGTTTGTCCCAGCAAAAAAGTTTGTTTGTTCTCCACAGAAAGGACAGTTTACTTTGCTCTCATTGTGATCTGTAGGATGAGAAACTGCAAAAGACTCAAAACAACTCTTTAAGTTTCCTGTCTAGTGAGTTATCTGCTAACTACAACAGTTAGTTAGTTTGGATAGATTTAGTTATTGTTGGACAAACACTGCGTTTGATCTAAAATAGAAATAAGAAAGGGACTTTTGATCAAAAGAAATTCATCGCTGGACTCAGGGATGTGGTCAGGATTTTAGATACAGAGAGATCATGAGTTTGATTTAAAATTTAACAGAGGAGCATCTGGTGAATTTGTTTACAGTGCAGCCAAACAAACTCACATTGTTTTAATAAAGAAGTCTGTCAGTAATGTGCCTTTTTTTCCATCATGTCACAATCAACCACAATCTGATTTTGTGCTGCACATGGAGGAGGTAGTTTTCCACACAACAGCAGGACACAGTAAAGGGTTAGCCACCTCGCTGAGGAGTTGGAGGTGTGTTGTTTGACGCCTGCGACTCCTCATTTAACAGCTTGCTGTGGCTGCTCCTTTATGTCCCATTGAGGTTGCCAGAATTAAAAATTATTCACCTGTGAAAAACTGCAAAAAATCGGTCTTATGCCGAACAGTCGCAGTCAGCACTAACCCAGTAGGAATTTTTGGGTTTGCATTACAGTAACTTGATACAGCTCTGATATCTCTAGGAGAGTGGACGGTGAACAGTCAGGCGGATATCAGTGAGATAATATTAAAAACAGCAGCGCTGGGTTACATGCATTGCGTGCAGTTCTTCTGTGGATGCTTCTTCTTCCCTCATGCATTGTTTGACAAGAATAATCCAGCGTGGGAGTAGCAGACCCTGCCACTACCAGTGAAAACTGCTGTGCAGATGGATAATTACTGAATGTAAATACATTGAATGGCTGTTGTCACAATTTCAGAAAAATTGCTGACCATAGTTGGTATCAAAAATGGTTAATGTCATGAAAATCTAAAGGATTAAAACTTAAACTGTTCAGTACCCTGCTGTTCCAAAGATCTCTCACAAGCAGAAATAAAATTTGAAGTGAGAAATATTAAATCCATAAACAGAGGATATAACCTCATTGTCTTCAATAGTAACTACAGCCCGTGTTTGGACTGTATTTAAGTTTCCAGTGTGATAAAAGTTCGAAATGGCTGGAGCTGGATTAAGTCCTACGGGGTGCTCGTCTCACCTGACCTCCCTCTCACGACTCTCCTCTAGATTTGGCAGCAGTCGAAACATCTCTCCCCCTCCAGCTTCCTCTTCATCTCTGCCTTAACGAGATGGACAGATGGATGCTGCTGTTTGACTGAGGTCTCCCGTAGAGTTTCACAGACCTGGAGAACCACATGTCTTGTTATGCTGACATTTACTGTTTCAAAATTTATAAAAGAAAAATCTCTCTGGAAATAGCACTGATCAAAAATCATGTGTTAAGGTCCCACGTGTCTGTTATTGTATCGCTGGTGTTGCTGCACCGATGAGGGAACTTTCCGTTGAAGGATTTGCTGAGAATTTCTACTTCCCAGGACCTTTTTGTTCCAGGTGTTTGTTGCAGCTGAGAACAAAGAGCGGTGTATTATGAACCATTTTTCACTTTCCTTACATCTTGTAAGCCTAAGTTCTGCCCATTCTCTTTAGTATCTGTGTTATAGGTGAATCATTTGTCCAACACACCTGCAGCATACTCAGTGAGGATGTTACCTCTCCCACTCCTCTACACATTTCCACTAATCATCAGCCAGAGTTCAGGGCAGATGTATCTGATCACGGGTTCACCTCTCTGTCCCTGTGTTTTTTCTTCTGCTCCCCAACTCAGACCATGTTCAAAATGAAGAAAACTACGCTCAGGCTCTGGACAAATTTGGCAGCAACTTCATCAGCCGGGACAACCCTGACCTGGGAACGGCCTTTGTCAAGTTCTCCTCCCTCACCAAGGAGCTGTCTGCCCTGCTGAAGAACCTGGTGAGTCCAACATGTCAACGCTTATACTATCATTAAAATGAATGGCTCAGAGAGCCTGTCCTACTGAATGCTCCTGCCTTTGCAGATGCTCTCGTCCTCAGAAAGACAGAAAGAAGGAATTTCTCCATAGTGAGTGTATTTTTCCTGTCTTCACTCATGTAAGTGGTTTAGGATTTGGGCTTAAGGTTAAGATTAGGATTAGGTTTACATAAGGTTGAGCGTTAAGGTTAGGCATGTAATGGAGGAGGTGACAGTCCAAAAAACCGTGATACCGGAGTTGCACCTGTTCGCCTACAGGTTCTAGCTGAATAAGAAATGTCCATCAATCTCTACACTTGTACAAAACTGCATAAAACTCACCTACACAGTCAAAACTCTCATCACAGCCGGACAGTATAGCTGACCGTTGCTAAATCTACCTCAAAGCCTTGTATTTCTCTTTCCAGTCGAGGCTCTTATCTGCCTGCTGTGGATTTCCCCTGATGTTTCTTTTGAATACTGTGTCCTGTTTGAATCCTCTGTGAGTGATTGTTGTTGGAAGAAGAGCCAGTCTCCGTTCTCACCCTCTCTTCCTGTGTGGCTGTTAGCGAGATTAGACTCCATAAATACACTTGGCAGCACCAGGAACAACTCTGTGTGTGTGTGCGTGCATGTGTGTGTGTGTGCATGTGTGTGTGTGTGCATGTGCGTGTGCGTTTGGAAACCTTCTTAAATCACCCACCTGTCTGTACTACCTACATATCGCAGGAAAGTGAAATTATCTTGATTCATTCCTCTCTTCATCTCTTCTTTTATCTCTCTCGACTCTTGTCTTTCTTTTCCATTTTGAGTATTTTATTGAATGAGTTTTTAGACTTCAATAACTTTGCCCTGAGGACTCCTGGTATTGTGCATGCACTACAAATGAGTATTGATGAACAGTGCTTGTCCCAGATGTCCTACATGTGTTGTCGGCTTAAATGTAAGGATTTTATCCACAGATTTCACCAGGTTGTCGCCAGCTTTTCTGCGCCTTTCTCAGTGTTTATCTTTCTGAGAATCGTGTAGAAAGAGAATGCGGAAGAGACAGTGACAGTTTCCAGGATGGGCTGTTAGAGCACACCGGCAGTCGGCCAGTGGAAGATTGATTCTGACGCTGGCCATATGCAAGAAAGGCACTTAAGAAGCACATTAGCGCACATTAGACCCCATTAAGCGTTGTTTACTTCCTTGACCGCTGCTGTGAGTCTGTGTGGACTTGGAGAACGACAACAGGGACTTAAATGCTTAGCACTGTTGTAGATGACCTTGCTGATCCTGATGGTTAGAGCTGCTGAGCATAGCTGTGGCAACCCGAGCTGCTGGCAACATCAAGCTTTCGCTAATTCTTCAATAGACTAACTTGCACTTGTGCCGTTTTTGGCAGGACTTTTGCTATTATTGTTTTCTGATTTCTTCAGTCAGCAGCAACAGCAAGAATATGCATTGCTCTGTAGATGAGGCTGGTGTTATTCTATATTTTTTGTGTTGTCAACAAATCCCCTAAAAAGACCAAGACCAGCAATGTGCAAGTCCTTCTCTCAGGACTTTGCGACCTCCCTTTCTTGTCTGTGACACTCAGACCTAAGCCCACTCAGTTCAATGACTATGAGTATGATATGTTACCTCGGTTTGCTTGTGATGAGAGCTACATTATAACTCCCTGTGTTCCTCCTGCTCTTCCCTGTGTCCTCTTTCAGCTCCAGAGCCTCAGCCACAATGTGATCTTCACCCTAGACTCGCTGCTGAAGGGCGATTTGAAAGGCGTGAAAGGGGTAAGATTTACTGTAAAACATTTTCTCTTCCTGCCATTTTTTTTTCCTCTCACTTGACTCTTCCGGGGCCCCCCATGACACATCTGAGCACTGGGGCAGGGGAAATAGATGCCTCATCAGCACATCTCTCTATGCATCTCTCAGTTTCTGTGCATGTGAGTAAGTGAGAGTTAGAACAGAGATGGGGAAGTTGGGTGTACAGCTCTTTGTTTTAAAGATCACGCTGTAATTTCTTGCAGAAGTAAACACTGCCTCTGTTTACTTCATTGAGGTGCTTGGCAAGTAACTGGGTCGTGAGCCCTTGATGTTTAGGGTACAAGGAGGGGCGTGGTCAAATGCAGGGCGTCTAGGGCATAAATCTTGGGCGGAGTGAGGCATTTGCTGTGTCTCTGGTAGTGAGCCAACTCTGCAAATACCTCAGTCGACCGGTGACCTCTTTGTAGTTTGCTGATGCTTGTCCTCCCGTGTTTCTGCAGGACATAAAGAAGCCCTTTGACAAAGCATGGAAAGACTACGAGGCCAAGTTGTAAGTGGATAATTAAAGTGTGCTGTTGTCATACTACATATGTGCATCATCTAGCTCATTATAGTATGGAATAATGGATCAAACACTGTGAGTTATGTGCACTGGTTTTGTTTGGATCCTCCAGGAGCTTTTTAGAAGCTATAGTACACAAGTCAAAAAATATGAAAAAGTGAAGTGCATCCATTTAATAATTTGTCCTCTCCTCTGTATCAGTACAAAGATAGAAAAGGAGAAGCGAGAGCACGCCAAGCAGCACGGGATGATCCGCACCGAGATCACTGGGGCTGAAATTGCTGAGGAGATGGAGAAGGAGCGGCGTCTCTTTCAGCTCCAGATGTGTGAGGTAGGTAGTAAAACGAGCCTGTTACCTCATTCACAGCTGGCACCAGCATGCAATCTGTATCCGGAAATCTTATCTGGATACGGACAAACGGTCAGACCACATGCAATGACATCATAACAAATTCTACCAATGCTAGTTGTGTGGCCATTGAAGTGAAGTGATCTGGGGGTGGTCTGTCTTGCGTTGTGATTGGATCTCAGACGTACATTCGATCTGTACAGTGTGACCTCATTCTTAAGAAAAATATCCACCCAGCAAGTTGAACAGTTCCAACTCCTCCTTCTTTCTTAAGCAGCCCAGCAAAAGCTACAAATAGTATGAGCAGCTAGTAAGTCTGCAAAAAGTGATACAGAGAGAAATAACGTCCGTCTGTCTGCATTGTTTCCCTTGACCTGGGATGCTCCACATTTGTTGTCAAGTCACCAGTTCCATCTTACTTACACACACACAATACAAGCAGAATCAAGATAATGAGAATATTTATTAATACCAATAATAAAGGTCCATGGATCCAGCGTCGTTATCAGTGTGTAATAACAGGTGCAAATGGAGCCAAAAGGACAACCTACCTAGCCTCTGAGTAGTAACCATGCAGCTAAGCAGCCTAGCAATTAGCCAGGTCTTGTAATGTAACAAATCCTTGTGTGGTGTCCAATTATCCTTTCATGAATCTTTGAAGCTGTCTCATTGCAAATCACTCTATTATTATGAGTAATACCTTCACATTTATGTTGTGTGAGGTCATGTTCAGACCAGCACTGTATGTAAAATTGCAGCTCCCTCATGTCTTTAGTTCCTCTTGCAAAAGAAAAAAAAAAAAAGACAAAAAAATCCCAAACAAAAAAGAAACAGGGATGTCCAGAAAAAAAGCTCAGCGATGTGGCTCAACATTTGCTGTTATCTGACAACACCCTCCTTCAGCCAGTCGAACACATGCAAGCAAGCATTCCTGGTAGTAATTGTAACTGTTAATTGTTAACTCATGATCCTTGAAGTGGAGAATAAAAACATTTTAGCCGTGGTAACTTTTTCCAGAATTGTAAAATCCTTTCTCATTATATTAGAAAGAGCCGTTCGGTGCTCCGGCCTGTGATAAAGCTTCAAACTCAGGGATCTGTCGTTCAAACCAGCCATCCTGGATCATCTTTAGCCTTCTTAGTGGTACCTGTGGCAACAAGCCTCCACCAACACACTGATACTTTTGGTCTGAACGCCCACTTGTTATTAAACTCCCACAGCATATCAAATGTCCTTTACCAGTTATATTTAACTAGATTTTAAGCTTGAGTTGACTTTCTGTTTTCTCCATGTCAGTGGATAAGATTTCACAAATACAACGCTAAAAATCTCATGACATGTGATGAGTATACATCAGATATTTGAGCAGCTAAACGCTCATAAGCACTGAAACTGTTTGCCTTTAATTTAAGTGTTTTCAGATGTTCCATTGTCTCTGTAAACTTGTCTGCCTTTGAGCATGTTGCGACACTGTTTGAATCCTTTTTCGTATTAATCCTCAAAGGCTGTACTTAAAGGAAAGTGACAGCTAGAATTAAGTGTAAAGCAAATGTGAGCTCTGAATGTGCCCAAGAGAATCAGAACAAACTGTTAGAGCTCACTCTGCTTTGCCAAAAACCTCTCTACTGGTGGGTGGTGACGCCTACGCCTTGTTCACTGTTTTATCCTGTTAGGATTTTTTACTCAAATTACATAATGAACCAATGGCAGTTCTACTGCTGTTGGTTGTGTGAATTATTCACTACAAAACTCAGCTGCAGTCCTTTTGTGTCCTGCCCTGCTGATCTGCCCTCTTCTCAGGGTGACTCAGAGGTATTTCCTTGCCCACATTTCTCACCTGTGTTCAAATGTCCTGATATGGTATAGGTCTCACTGTAAAGCTCCATTACCATTTTCACATTTGTAATTAGATGTATTTGTCTGATAGAATAGACAGTTTCTGTTTAAACTTTGAGCCTAACTTTGAAACAGTTCATCTTTTCATGATTTCAGAAGACATACTCCTCAGTCACCGCATTATCCAATTTTGTTGCCCGCCCCCAGTTGATGCGGGATGCCAGAAACGAGTTGTAGCTCCCACATTACATTAGCTCTGGCTTCCGCTTATGTTGGCCGCCTCAAGTCCAGATTTGGTTTAAAATGTCTAATCATTTGCAGAGATTTGCATGTTCATGATTGTGATACTGATTTGTTGTGTCCTCATAGCACCGTGGGAGTCCTCTGAGCAGGGCCTGTTGGAAACAAAAGGCCTTTGTGGATTTGGCCACTTGTTACTGAACTGGCCTCGCTGCAAATGATAGTTAGATGACCACGTGGTTGGAAGAATTTTCCCAAAAAAGCATCAAAAGGGCTGTGTTATGAGAATGTAATCAACATTTTTTCTATACACATACAGCTCAGTGTGATGTGTTAGTTTCAGTTCAGTATACAGGCCAAAAATAATGAGGTATGAAAGCCAGATAAGTCATGATAAAAAAATGCTAGTTGCAGTACTGATATAGTATAAAACTTCATATACTATGATAGAGGATTTTATCCATACCACCACATCTTTTGTGCCATGAATATCAAACATTTATCCAAGGCATTTGTTTAATCTGATCGACTTTGTCTCATGTAATAGACGTTTTTGCGATTCATCTATATTTTTGAAGCATGTTGTAAGTCTACAAGGTGCTTTACCAATAAATAGAGGAGGATGAATAATCCCAAACATCAGAGATTTCCTAAATTTACAATCATCTGGGCTGGAAATACCAGTGCTGCTTCTGTTGTGTGTGGGGACAGTTGCTGCAGTCAGTGGTACAATCTGTTCATCCCACTTAACCTCATTTCTCTCTGTTGGCGTGCACACTCTCGCTCTCACGCTCACTCTCTCTCTCTCTCCCCCCATGTTACTTAATCACCAGATTACAGGATGCTCTCACTCTCTCACCCTTTTCATCCTACGCTGCCAGTGAAGGAGTGTGGAAAGGCAGGGATCAGCAGGCTGCATTATGTTCTACCCAGACACGGCAGCAGTTCGAGCGTCGCTGCTCATTCACACAAAAGAGTTGAAACACGCACATGCGGCAGCGTTCTCAAAAAAAAAAAAGAAAAAACACTGAACCCACACAAGGCTCAGACAAAATGTCTATAATCTCCCATCCAACAAGCAGACAAAGGGACAACACATGCATGCATACACACACATGATATGAGGAGCAAATTGAGACTGTATGTTGGCGTCAGAAGCTTCACAAAGCTTTGAGTAATAGATTAAATTTTGCTGTGGAGCTGAAAGTGGTCTTTAGCTGTGGCTCTATAAATCTCTGTGGATTGGCACATTGCGGGATTAGCTCAGATTAAGATTATCTTTTATTCGTTTGTTTGGTGGGAGCACTATCTGAAGACATGAATCCTCAGACACTGAGACCCAGACCATACAGCCTGCAAAACACTTCATCCGGAGACGGTTCTTTCGTTTTTATAATGCAAATGTTAAATATTTTTCATTGCCCCTTTGAAACTTTATTTAGATCAAGGCAGAGGGATGATTTTCTCTTGTACTACAAGGCATTTTCTTCTGTGTTTACCAGTCTAGTCCACTCCCACAGTGTCAAGACAGTCTTGGCTTGTACATCAAAGGCTACGTAAGGCATATGTGCACTCAGATGTGATTATCATAATGCAGAGTGTTCATACTCTAAGCTTCTGCAGGAAAGCAGAAGCCTTTTCTCTCTGTGTAACAGCGGTGCCACATTCTACCTCATTAAACCAAAAAAAAAATCTGTTAAACATCCTGAATTTCAACTCCTGGCTGAACTCTGCAACTCTCCTTGCTTTGCAGTACCTGATCAAAGTAAATGAGATCAAGACCAAGAAAGGAGTGGACCTCCTCCAGAACCTGATTAAGTATTACCACGCACAGTGCAAGTAAGTACCACCTTAATCCCCCTAACCTGAATGTGTGAAGCTCCCCTGTCGTGTGCATCACACCGTCTGAGAAATGTATTTCAAAACACACCGAAGAAAAAGGTTGCGTCTCACCCCGTCTTTGCAGCTCTTGATGTCGACATTCGGTCTCCTTTATGTTTCACAGGTCTTGAGGGTGCACAGATGTGTATATATAGCTCTCATAAATATGCACAGGTCATCATACAGACATGTTCTGACAGCTGTGGGGTTTGGTGGATAAATAAGTGGACGCTCCCCGTGCCAGAACCACAACTCGCAACGGCACGTCACAGAATGACAAATTTTCTCTCAGCGTTGCTAGGTCCTGTCAAAACACTGGGACAAAACAATATACTTCCCCGTTAATCTGTTCAACCTGGGGCTTGATGGATAGAAAAGCTGCACTGGTGATGGATTAGACGCATAAAGGCTCTGGATGGAGGGCGAAGGGAAGTGTGTGACGGCTTACAGCCCAGAAACGAGGGAAACAATTAAGAATGTTTATGTTCGTTTTTACAGTAGTTACAAGTCAATGTTGTTATAATAAATTTGCCAACCTGTGTGTTATTCTCATATTTTTGTCCTTTTTAGCTGTTGGTTATGATAACATTGTACTTGCCACCTCTGTTATAGAGATTTGGGACAGACAGACCTCCTTGACCTGAATGACACTGCTCTCACCAAGCTGATGAATCTGCATTTCCCAAATCTCTGTAACATATAAGGAGACTAAAATGTCGTCACAAGCAAAAGTCACAATAAAAATGATTCTAAATACGTCTGTAACAGAATAGCGCAACAAATTTGCAGAAAAAAAAAATCTTTATACCTGCAGTAAAAACACTTTCACTATGAATTCTGATGCTCTGCAAAGCCTGGATAGTGTGGGAGGAGAGGTGTGGGATCTTGGATGCAGAGAGTGAAAGAAAACAAGCCGAGAAGATGTGGTAGAGAAAGTAATGAGAGGAGAAAGGGGGGAGATGCATGCTCCAAGAAGCAGCGAGTGGTAAGCAGTGGATGGAGAGAGAGAGAGAGAGGGAGGTCATTAGTGGTGATTTGCAGCTGCAGCGCTGCATCGAGGTGTGTACCGCTGACAGATCTGTAATGGATTTCAGGATGTGCTAAGCACCTCTGCAGATCTGCCGCGGGCTCGGCCAGCTACCATTTCTGTGCCAAGAGGCAAAGGCGCCAGAGCGAGCTGGACTATACATTAAACATAAACTGCACCAGTTTCTCCCAGTGTGACCTTGATGGTGGCCGAAAAGGCCGACAAATGACTGATCTGTGTCTCATGTTTATTCCGATGAACCGTAAACTCAGTGGGACTCACATGTACCTCTTTCCTCCAGTTTCTTTCAAGATGGCTTGAAGACAGCGGATAAGCTGAAGCAGTACATTGAGAAGCTGGCAGCTGATCTCTACAATGTAAATACTCACCTTCACCTTGTCAACTCTTGCTTCATCTTTATCCTCCAGCTTTGGGTTTCATGTCTCAGCAGAATCAGGGTTGATGTTTCACACATCTGTGTCTGCATGCATACACAGATCTTATGCCTTTTATCTTTAGTTTCAGTTTTAGTTGTTTTTTTTTTTGATCCAGCACCTATGAGAGTTTAGCGGTCTAGTGTCTGAAACTAGTTTTGGAATACACCAGTTTGTTTCAGTCTCGCTATTTATATGAAGAATTTTTATTAGTGCCATAAATGGCTCTTTGTAAACACAGCTCTCGGTTCTCTTGGTGCATCTCTTCCTCACCGTGGATTTTTTTCCTCCACAGATCAAACAAACTCAGGATGAGGAGAAGAAGCAGCTGACTGCCCTGCGAGATCTGATCAAGTCCTCCCTCCAGCTGGACCAGAAGGAGGTAGGCAGACATACCAGGCCAAATTGTAACTTGCAGCAGGTGAAATTCTCACTGCACCAGCCCAAACAGAGCTATATCAGACTAAACACAGGCAGGGTAGACCTGAGTAAGTCACACCAGCCATATTGAAGCCCCCTTTCCACATTTTATCATGCACCCCTTCTCACTCTGGCCACTACCAGGTCTGGAGCTTGTCTCCTGCAGCACAGAGCGAGTGCCCAGTGCTGTACCATGCTGGTAGCCAGTGTGTGGTAGGCTTTGCTGGTGACCAGTGTTGTGCCTCACTGGCTGCTCAGTGGAGAGCCACTCACTGCCAGACTTGACACGGCATATACACACATTTAAAACACGGCCAACCCTGGTTTTATTCATCAGCACGGGCTGTGCGTTGGTTTTCACCGTTCCCTCGGTTCACAGTTTCACACTCTCAGTTCGCTGTTTCTGCATGAAACATCTATAGAGTCTTTTACATTTAATTTACACGTTCTGTAGCTTCTCCTGTTAATAGCACCCGTGGTAAGCACTACTTTTAGAGAGTAAACACTTGAAATTTTGTTTGATTTCGCTTGGCACACGGGCAGGCAACACACACACACACACTTTCACAACCACCACCTGCACCTGAGCTGGATCTTTCACATCTCTCCCCTCTATCTCCCCCCTCTGCCTTCTGCTTGTCTGGAATCAAGTCTAGAAGAGTAAGTGCTGGTGCATGTTGAGCATGCTGGCATCTGTCTTGACAGTAGAATGGTTTGGCCCTTTAGAGGTGTTGCAGAGCATGCCTTGTAGATTTTATTCTTCTGTTAGCACTCTCACTTTGGTTTTGAAAAGACACACTGTACTTTGATGTCAGAGAATCGGTTTATTGTGTTTGTGTCTCTGTTGCATGTCTTTATGCAGCTTCTCTGTGCATTTTGTGTGTGTGACAAATTATTTTTTTTATTTGTCTGTGCGTGTGTTGTGTGGGTTTGCATAGGACTCACAGAGTAAGCAGGGTGGATACAGCATGCACCAGCTGCAGGGAAACAAGGAGTTTGGCAGTGAGAAGAAAGGCTACTTGCTGAAGAAGAGTGATGGGTGAGCTGCTAACACAGCCATTGTTTAAAAACGCTGTAGTGTTCACAGTGCATTAAGATTTAAGGAAGAAAGACATGACAACCCCTTCACTAATGTGAGTACTCCCTTCTCACAGGCTGAGGAAGGTGTGGCAGAGGAGGCAGTGCTCAGTGAAGGGGGGCATCCTCACCATCTCTCATGCCACAGTGAGTATAAGACAAATGTACAAACGCACACACACTCTCACACACACACACACACACATGAACTCCACGACCACCACGAGTAACTATATGAATCAAAGGCAGAGCATCATACGGTGAGGTTGTGTTGGGCTTTCTCAGTCTGGAGGCTGGAAGAGTGGAATTGACATAGATGGGTTGTCATGGCAACAGTGCCCCCCACAACCACCAAACCCCCGCCACCCCTCCCCCCTCAGCCTGCTGCGCCTCAGTGACTCATCTCAGAGCGAGTGTGTGTGAGTGTGTGTGTGTGTGTGTACTATGTATGCTGGCACGTCTGTAGCATTGTCTGCACTCTTGTGCAGCAGCAGCAGCAGATGCAGTTCAGTGTCATTTTTTCTTTCCGGTGTGGACAAAAGGAAAACTGAATCCTGATCTGAGCTAATGCTTTAACACTTCATAGCTGCACAGCCTCCTGCTGAGCCTCAAACAATGAGGGACAATGGACTTTGGGGCTTAGCACAATTAGTACATTTAGCTAATTGTGGCAAAGCAGTGGCAGGTGTCTCATCACGCTCAGACAATCACTAAATCAGTGGATCCTGTGCATTTTAGCTGTGCTGCACCGCTTCAAAAGCATCAGATTATATAATCTAAAACGCTTAATTTATCAACCACACCAAGTCTCTGACATGGATCCTCCTCAGGCCTACAAACCAAGTCTGGATCATCGTCATCAACAGGCTGCGTAGCTTCAATGCATAAACAAACCCTAACAATAAAAAGACTACACCTGTAATTAAATAACAGAATCGAAAAAAAATCTATCTAAATAAAATCTCAAAATTATTGTAAATTCTGTACAATCTGAAGTCATTTCTTTACATCAAATAGAACGAGACAGTTTAAGAAGATTATACGTCAGACACATCAATCCCCAGGGGATTTATTTACCAGCCTTTACTGGTTATCAGTCACATGACCTTCCCTATAAAAGGAATTAACTTTTTGGTGGGCAGATTTGAGAGAGATCAAAATGTTGTTTCGCTTGATAAATAACGTATTCTGGTTTGTGTGCCTCACACGGTGTGCAGGACCTTTTCTCCATTATTTGTCCTTTAAGCGAAACTCGAAAAACACTCAACACTTAGATTAAAACCTACAATACATTTCATGGTTAAAGGCCTGGCTTGTTTGTTTTTTGACCTTGTAGATTTCTTCACATCAAACAGGTTTCTTCACACACATAATTCAGGATTTTGAGTTACAGAAGGAAAAGCAGCATTTTAATAGGCCTGTTTTACTCATATTTATACATGCATTTCTCACGTAAACAAAGCTAGATGTAGCTTTTAGCCACGCCAGTAGCCTTGCTCTAAGGATAGCAATGTCACTAGTAAATATAAATATATCTGTAACTTCCTCTGCTGAAGAATGGCAGTGAGCCGGTTCGTTGGTCGACCTGGTGACGCTGGCACTCTGGAGGCTTATTTACCGACAGACACAGTTGTTCCAGCTGAAACGCCGCAGGGAGGATCAGCTCTGCTGGTGCACAATGATCATGAGCGATCGTGAGCCTGTGCAATTTTATTGTTCGCATTTGCTGTTTTTATAGTGTTAGGGAGTGAGCATGATTTGGGCCTTCACACAGCTGCTGCCTCAAACATATCATTTCTGTCTGCTAGAAGAGGCTCAGGGGAGGTGGGTGTCTCAGATATGGTATGAAAAGTTTCTCATTGTTCTGTTGAAGGAACTTTAACCTCTCTGTCTAGTCTGGCCCAGGCAGTGATAGTTATTCCAGAGCTTATAATCACTTCTCCCTGCCTACCACCTCTCCAAGTTTTTTTTTTTTTTTTCTTCAGCCCTTGTGACAGCTGAACTCTAGGTGACTCTTGTTGACATGGCGGGATGCCAGCAGGCTCCGAGCTCCAAGGCTCATCATAGCCTGTAAGCAGCAGTAGCCTTTAGCACGTGCCCTGGCCCCTCCTCTGCCCCGGCACTGGCAGGAGACAATGCTCAGTGTACATGTGCCAGCTGGGCCCATTATAACAGTACAGAGCCAAGCCAGCACAGTCCAGTTTCTTAATGGGGACTAGAGAAGGCTTTGAGTTCAGCTTGCTGCTCGACAGTTTTGTAGCTTCATTTATGTGAATATTCAAATTTGAATACACATCTCTCTGAACAGTTGATACACTGATAATGCTGTATGTGCAGTCTTTGCATGATGCTCATATAGAGACTTCAGTGTGTAATATTGTGAGTTGTTGGGACTGAATGTCTAACCTGAACGGCTTCCTCTGTAATGCTGAATGCGTTTATGTTTGCAGTCCAACAGGCAGCCGGTCAAACTCAACCTGCTCACCTGCCAGGTTAAACCGAGTGCAGAGGACAGGAAGTGCTTTGATCTCATTTCTCGTAAGTTTTGCACACACACACACACATGCTGTACATTCAGTTACGTAGATGCTGGGGAATTCCAGCTTATTCTTTTTTTCTTTTTTTTTCAAGTTTAATACAGCTTGTACAGGAGGTATCATATGACAAACGACGTATTTTAATATTTTAGCATGAGCCCTCCGTTGCTTCTAATTAAAATGCAAATAAATTTGCCTATTTAACTTCATGCTTTCTGTTTTCCGCAGATAACCGGACATATCATTTCCAAGCTGAAGATGAACAGGAGTTTGTTATGTGAGTAACCGTGGACAGAAAAATACACCACCACAGTAAAGTAATTTATCTTTAAGGTTTATGAGTTTTACCATCACTCTGTAACCTGGACATTTTGCATCTAATTGAAATTTTACCTACATCTAGTCATTAACTTAGATAGCTGTCACATTAAGTTATTTATTAACGTTGGGTTGGTTGGCGGATGCTCCGTCGTGTCATTGTCACTCTTGAAGACAGGACCTGTTTTACTGTATGACGAGCTGAGACACAGCTGAGTGGGTACAGTGGGATTTGTGGTTTGCAGTAATTTAGGTCGCAGACACGCCAACCTGTTGTTTCACATGAAGTCGCAGACGTGCATGTCAGTAGGTGGAAACGCACACGTGCTCAGCTGAGGATTACTGGGACAGTAGTAATTCAACACACCATTGACTTTGTTGACTTTCAGTAAAGAAGAAGAACATTTTCACAACTGAGAAGCTGTTTACAGGCAGTGTTAATGATTGCAATGACCCATTATCATAGAAGTTACCGTAATAGTTTTCGATTCATTTTCAGTCAAATGATTGTTTTAGTTCTAATGTTAAAGACCATGATACTGACACTATTAATCTTCATAGATGTATAATCTTCATTATGTTTTTCCCCCTCAAAATGATGAAAATAACAAGTAAACAAAACAGAAAGCAAAACTGAATTCGATCACACTGAATCTTCTTGAGCTGTCGAGACTAAAACGCTCTTGAAACACGCTTTGGCTTCCAGCTCTTTTGTTCGGGGCTGGCATGTTCCTCCTCTGATGACGGAAACTTTGTTCTGTCCTTGCTGTGGTTATGCTGCTTGGTTCAGTGGTGCTTGAACACTCTGTACCTCCATGTACATGTAGTCCTCTGGGATCCAGCTAACTGCTCCTCACTGCCTGTTCTGTCACGCACCTCCAACTGCAGCGGCAGCAGCAGCGTCTTCATGGGATTTTCCATGAAATATTTAGTATTCCATAGGGCCGCTGCTTTGGGCAATCACGCTCCCCCTCAATTAGGCAAGGAGCATATTATAATGCATATTATAAGCAAACACAAAACTGCTTTGGCTCAGCAGCAGTACACCTACGCATCTGTGGATGAAAATATCTTGTTTTTTCACACAGACGTATAAACAGACAATCTAACACATCGGTTTGTGTGCCCACTCTTTGTCTGGCCTCTGCCTTTACAGGCAGCCTTGAGTGACAATGACAGAGGAAATGCTGGCGTCAGGCTCACACTTTGTGTGTGTTTGTGTGTGTAGGTGTGAATGTGGGCAAGTTCAGTGGGTATAAGAGCAGTGACCACAGTGTCTGTATACATCTGTGTGTTCTACCTTTTACAAATGAAATAAATCTGCAAGCACAAAAGACTGTCAAGGATTAACTAATCCAAAGATTTAAACATCAATGTTTTTATACACAGAATGTAAAAAAACAAAACAAAAACCATGTCAGGGAACAGAAAGAAAAAGAATGTAGTAATAAAAAATACTTCTTCTGTTTCTGAAAATGTGATTTACTCATACTTTTCTTGAGCTTAATCTTTTTTTTTGTCATGTTAAAATGTTCCCTAGTTCCAGCTTTACTTATAACACCATTAATGATGCGCTCCCTCCTGCAGCTGGATCTCGGTGCTGACCAACAGTAAGGAGGAGGCGTTGAACATGGCGTTTCGTGGCGAGCAGAGCAGCGGAGGTGAAGACGGTTTAGAGGACCTTACCAAAGCCATCATAGAAGACGTGCTGCGCATGCCGGGCAATGAAGTCTGCTGCGACTGCGGAGCCGCAGGTGTGTATTGCTGCGGTTTGTTTGTCCAGAGAGGTTTCGTATATATACACATCCTCTTTCCGTTTTATGCTTAGTCAACCCTCACCTTGTTACAGGGAAAGACAAACACCTTCGCTTCAGCGTTTTCTGATTCAACTGTGAGCAAATGTTTTATTTAAAGCCACACACCGATCTTGGATTTCTTTGTAGTGTCACAGCTGCCTTGATCCCTGTGTCCTTCAGTTAGACACTTACTGAACAAGCTGCACTGCACATCCCCCAAGCAGCCTTCAACAAAACAAGTGTGTGTTGTGTATGTGCGTTCGTGTTGTTGGCATTCAGGACACAACCCGATCCTGGACCTCCCCCACATTAGGAAGCAAAGACTCAGCACTAAAGGAGTGGCATAGACATTCAGGCCCTGTGACACTTAACACACACACACACACACACACACACACACACACACACACACACACACACACACACACACCTGTGCTGTGTCCTTCTCCTTCCTGCGCCAAGAGTTGGTGATTACATCCTGTTTTCCCTACGGATGATGAAAGGAATCGAGCAGAGGATAAGAAACGAGGGATGGGAACTGAGTGAAAGATGAAGGCGAGATAGCAGAGCTGGGGAATTTCCTGAGAAGGCTCTGAGCAGCAATTTACACCTTTCTCATCTGATAACCATCAAATGAAATGAATGGTGGAATAGAAAAAGTGAAGGGAGAAGGAGGATTGACAAAAGCTCAGGAGAGAGAGCGCTAATTAGCGTTGGAGGAGCTTATTTTCACAATGAATTCCCTTTAAGACTTCTGATTTTCTGCTTAATATTGTAATTACATTATCAGACTTGTGGATCATTCTGCTTTCAAACTCTATAAAATGTTGTCGGCTGTCAGGCTTAGTGACTGTAGCACGGATGGAAGTGAACAGTTTCATCCACCAGTCACTTTGACAGCAGGATACTGAAATTCAACACACACTGTAATTATTTCACCAGTCAAAGGACCTCTGATTATTGGCTGTTTACATGCCAGAATAACTGTGGGAGAAATTTTACTTTACAGTCACAATTAAAATCTGCTGGCACCTTATAAAATTATGAATTATAAAGCACCTCGTTGTTTTGTTGTCACAAAATCAGTTACTTTTTAAATTTTTTAAATTTTAGTTTGAGTTTTAGAGAGCTCAAAGACTAATGATCTTCTACAACAACCATCTGTAGTGTGATTACAACCCAGAAAGCCTTGGGCCCCATCCCAGGAAAAAGCTTCCTGCCATAGTTTGGAATATTATCTCAAACACAAAGTCCGGACACATCTATTATGTTTAGATTTACTATATATAACCTTACATCAATCTGCATACTTTACTTCCATTTTTCTGGCCATCGCTTCTCCTTTACTTGTGAAAGGCTCTAATATCCACTTAAACATGTGTGTGCGCATGTTTAATGAATGTTTAATAATGATTCTGAAAATTCTTGGTTCTGTTTATTATCAGCTACTTGTGCCAGCGTTAAATGCACTTAATATAACTTGCTTGGCCCTTAAGTCTTATGGTCTTAAATGGAAGTGGTATACCTGCACCATGTTTGCACTGTTTGCTTTTCAGATGAAGTCATATTTTAGGCAGATGAAAAAATAACAGTGGTTTTAGATGAAGAGCGGAAAGATCTCATGAGGTGTTGAAAACAAAGGTGCAGAGGGACCCTTCATGAAGTAGAGTATCATTAACACAGCTCTGTGCGTTAGTTCCAGCTCTTTCTCTGTTGTCATATGCCACACTCACTCATTCTCTTAACCAACAACCTTACAGACGTCTCTATGCACTCCAGTGAAGCAGACTTACAATGAAGCTAATCTTTACAAAGACGTGAGCAGGTATAAATACAGGTGATATTTCTGGCAGTGAAGGCTGTGTGTTATTTTGAAGTTACCACAGAGCTTGAGTGTTGATTTTCCTCTCACGTAACTATTCCTAGGTAAGGTATTTTTGGTCTCATGTACGCTTTCTTCACCAACGCTATTTCTGACCAATCATGTTTAATCATTCATTATACACCTGAACGGCTGTTTGAGTGTGTGAGTGGCCTGTGTGTTATATTAGTACTGACTTGCGTGCGGGTTACTGGTGCCATAATATTTGCATCTGGGGAAAAACATCCGTTAAAGTGTGTGGTAATGAATTTGACAAACAGGCACACACATACACCAACACACACAAATAATGAAACTCTTAGGACCAGATGGCACACAATAAACAGAATGCATGCAGAATCATGCTCCCACATACCGCTCTCTAACCACCTCTGTTGTGAAGAAGCGTATTTTGTGTAAACAGGTGCTAGCTGCCTGAGATGTCTGTCCTGTCTGCTCTGTTATTTCTCTACTGGAGGGAGACAGCAGGACACAGTGAGACAGATGGAGAGACAAGGACAGAGGTGCACTGAGGCAGGGGGAGGCAGGGACAGAGGTAAAAAGCTGACAAAAAGCTGAGAGAAATAAGGAAGAGTGTAGTCTCTGTTCTTAAAAATATAAAAATGCATGCTTGAATTTTGATGGAAGATAAAGATTTTGAAGTCTCATGTATTTTCTTTCCATGTCCCTCTTTCCCTCATAAACTTCCCTGCTTGCTATTCATGTCCCATCTCTCCTCCAACCTAACGACGTCTCATTTCATCATCTGTCTTTTTCTATTTCCTTATTTCTTGGATTTCTTTTCATATTTTTTTCACTGCCAAGAGAACATCTTTACTGTACTGGAGGCATTAGGCGCTGGAATCATTTGAGAGTAATCCAGGCTGGATGAAGCTGGTTTGAGGGTCTTCATTTACTGGCACTAGAATAAATGTGTGAAAAAGTGGCTCACAGTTTTGTTGATGGTGAGTAATTATGACCTTTCACTTTTACCAACACAAAAACGTTGCTACCATTTGCACACAGATTAACAGCAAAGACTACCAGCCATCTGCTGGGTTTTGTGACAAATTAACTTAATCAAGGCATATTAACAACTATTACAAGCACTACAATCATATCAACGAAAACATTTAGATAAACAGACAATGAATATTCTCATGGAATGAGAATAACTGAAGATAAGAAGACACGAGAAGAAGAAGAAAAAGGCAGGAGCGGTAACCAGGGTGTGAAAACAGCCTGAGTACCATGAGAATATCACTGAGTGCTTCATCTACCAAACGTCTTAAGTCAGGAAATAAAAAGAGACAAAGTGGTGAAGGGAGATTCTTCAAAGGAAACCATTTTAGTTAGATCCACTGTCCTCCGTAAGGTATAAGGGCAGTGGGCAAGGGTTGGACACTCTCTCTTGTTCTTGTGCCATTTGGTGTCTGTGTGGAGACTATTTATCAAGATCTGGAAAAGACACAGGAGTAGGTCGAATGGCACTGCTGTGGAGGCTGCAGTCGACACACCCTGCAGCCAGAGGAAGAGCCTGCATTTCACTGCCTGTAGTTTTTACAGACATGCCAAGATAAACCGCTTGCTTGCTCACTAAGCAGCATTTGGGAAGTTCATAAGTTTTAAAAAGCGGTTTAGCCCTCTCAAGTTGATTTCACAAAAACCTGGAAATGTACTGGAGAGATTACCCTTGATTGCTTGTAGGAAAGAGGGGTAGAAAACAGGCTTCTGTCATCTGATGAGATTTGAGGAATCAATCTTTGGGTTATGAAAGCCAAGCAATAAGCAAAAGCAATTAACATGCAAACAATGCCATAGTTCGCACGGAACAGAAGGCAGAATACCAGTGAGATTCCCCTTTAACAGAAATGTAAAGGAAGAGAAAGAGGATTGTTTGTAAACTGTCTTATAGATCTTGAGACTGTAAGTGCTAATAAAAAACACAAAAAGACCTTTCTTCCAGCCCAAAGATTCTTAAGTTGTCATTTGCACAAACAGATCATGGACAGAAAGGAGCCAACAGAAAGGAGCCAACAGAAAGTAGCGAAGACACATAACTAATCAAAGGTATCGGCGTTCATGCAGTCGTCACTCATTAACATAAAAGCTATATAGTAGAGATATGATCCAGAGTAAGTAGCATGCTGCAGATATCTGCATTATGTCTTATTAATTCAGGACTATGCAGCACACTAGACACATGCTGAATGGATATTAGAATAAAGGACACCAGGGAAATGGTGTCATGCATGCACTGCATGTCTGTAATGGTGTGGGCCATGTGTTGATGTCTTCGTTTCCTGTCACTTCCTGGTTGCATCTCTCCCAAATCTTAGAGAGGTCTATGCATAGTGTACAGAATTTATATTCATTTGTAGATAGTTTCCTTCACTCTCTCTCTGTGCCTCTGTCTTCCTCTCTTTTTTTCTAGTTTGTTTTCTCTGTCCATTCCTCTACGACAATGCTAATGCCAGGCACTTGGCACAGAAAGTATTCAACCGGTGGCTAACTGCAACCTGAACACACGGTCAGGAATAGGCCCATTAAAGCATTACACTTTAAGTTAAAACTTTGGCTCTGGTTTCCAGATCTCAGAACAACCTGGTTGTTTTCTGCTGCTGGTTTTCATCCCAGCCATTTAATCAGGAACTGTTTTACACCTGGGGGTGAATGCAATTTAGACATTAAGAGAACAAAAAAAAAAAAAAAAAAAAAGAATGAGAGAACTACTTACACCTTTGATTGGACACTAATGAAATGTTCGTGTGCTGCCTGTGGTTCTGATACTCGTGGTATTGTCAAGTCTTTTTCTTTTCTACCATCACGTCAGAGATGCTTCCATTTTGTCTTGTTCTAACAGTCACTGTTAAACTTTTAATTTTCCGTTTCTGGTTGGTTGCAGGCAGGACTCATTAATTCCTCTGATTCCAAAAGTTGCAAATGTGGCATTTTGAGATACAATGATTCAGACCAACTTGCAGGAAAATCATGCTTTTCATAATATATTTATTCAGAAATATTTTTGTTTACTTGAGGGCTTGTATCAGATTACTATTATTTTCTATGGATGATTGAAAGCACTACATATATTATCCGATATACTGTATGTTTAACATTATAGCTGGTATAATATTCAATATATTTATCCTGTGTGTTTTTGTTTTATTCACTGGCAGACTAGACTTCTGAAACATTTATTTACGAGTGTTTCATTTTTTGATATTTTCAGGAACAAGGAGAAATAATTCACATATTCTCAATAAACATGTCAAATACAGATGGACAGATCTGCTTCACAAACAAGTGAACAGGACTCTCAGTGTGTATCACAGTGGACACACACTGACTCTACCAAACACACACGCACAAAAGCAATTACTTCTCCTACTGACTACCACACTGATTTCCCCCCTGATCTTAACTTATGCACCGGGTCTGTTCCAATTTATCTTAGCACTCTTACTGCTCTTATGTTTTCCCTCTGTTGTTAACTCCTTGTTCAGTCTCTCAGTCTTTCTTGTACTATAATGGACTTTGTCGCATTCAGTTTTGTTTGTCATCCTTATTGGTTTGTGTTTGTATATTGTTTCTTTTGAGATGATGTACTAACAGAGTCCCTTCGGGTTTTTATTTTATTTACAAAATAGTGCAAAAAACTTTCTGCTACAACTGCCCTCTTACCGTTTCCTGTACATGGCAGACATTGGTCCTTGTATTGTTAATCATGTACCTATTGTCCTGCCGGTGTCATGGCTGAACATCACAGGGCCACTTCTGTCACAATAACAGGTTTCTGTCAGCCACATACCGCATTTTCCATTCACAGTGGGTGCCTCGGTGACGTGGTTGGTGGTCTATGCTTGAAAGGCTCCGATGCTATTATTTACTATGATTACTTGAATGCACACTTTGATGCTTAAATGTGTATAATTACCTCAGTTACAAAAATTATAACATTGCAGGTGCCACTCCTAAATGGCATAGTCGATTGATGCTGCAAGCTTGTGTTGCTTGTTCCTCTACTGTTCATCAGGACTGTTTATTTGCATTTTTGAGGTTTAACTGTGTATATCTGGCTTGGCTGTAAGCACACTTAATACTGTGCACTTTCACTGACTTCATAATTTGTGTGTGGTTTTTTTTTTTTGTGTGTTCTTTTTCATTTTTTTCTCCTTTTAGTTTTTTTCCTCTTTCAGTCAGTCAAATATCTGCTTTGAGTGCTGCTGCGGACCATCACTCTCATTCTTATATTACACTTCTAATTCATAACTGTGACTCAACCTAATTTAATGGCACTGTCTAACGGGGGAGACATTAAATTCACCTGTTTTAACTGTAAATTGCTTAATAACCCTATAAACCGTACCATGGTATTATATCATCTCCACCACCAGGGTGCCCATTTAATCTTTTTCACATGAGACTCATCTTAAAGCCTCAGCTTCATTTAAAATTGATGAAGGGATGGGTAAAATCAGGAACTGTGGCTACCCTGCTGCATAAAATCTGTTCTCTTTGTACATTCACATGTTATTTGGTAGATTCATTTTAGTTACTGACCAGATTCATAATACTTGTGTGGTTTTGGCTAATGTTTATGCTCCCAACTGTGATAATGATGGCTTTTTTTACGACATCTTTTCTTAACTCTCCCTGATACGTCCTCGCATTACTGAATATTAGGAGGAGACTTCAACTGCTGGCTTAATCCTCAGTTGGATCGTTACTCCTCCAATGTTTGTATGCCTTCAAAGTAATCCTGTCCTTTATGAAGGAGTTTCCTGTCTCTGACGCCTGGTGCTTTTCAAACTCTTTTTAAAGGGAATATTCCCTTTTTCTGTTCGTACTTTTACCTGTATCAATCTTTTCCTGGTTGATAACAGACTACCTATATCTGTGTCTGAATGTAAATATGACGCTATTGTTAAATCTGATCATGCTTGAATTTACTAGTGCTTGTGCACCATGGTGTCTTAATAAACCCTTACCTTAAAATGAGGATTTTGTTAACAGCAATCTGATTTAAAAAATAAATTAATTAATTAAATAAAAAACATTATGGTTGTATTATTTTAGGTTTTTCAGTTTTTTGTAAGCTGTTTTGGTGTTTCACAACATGTAAACTGTCACTTTTTTAATATATTTTATTTATAGGGAATTTATACCTTTTATACATGCTCTGGTGACACAATTGTATGTTCTTGCTAAATAACAGTGAAACAATAGCAGTTCAACAGTCCAATGGCTAATACCTTCAATTACATCTTTTGCTTCTTTTGAGAACCTATTGTTGAAATGGGTCAGTAATGTCAACAATAAGAATAATTTCCACAACACAGTATGCATAAACACACCATAGAGTGTCCAGACTAATGCAGTGGACAAATGTAGGTGCCTTAGAAAACTAGAAGATAAATGACCATGCTTTACTTTATTGATTGAAACTGGTACTTTAATCTATATTAAGAGCAGAACAAGGTTAGATCAAGTTTTGTTGAACTCATTGATTTCTGTGACCGATGAGCTCCCTTTCCTTTCCATTTTTACTTTTGTCTCTGTATTTGTAGGTATAGGCTTTCCTGTTTACTGTCACCAAATTTAACCCTAAATGAAAATGAAACCCTGATGTAAACTACAGAACTGTGTATTCACTGCTTGCCCTGAAGAAAGACACTCTGTTACCCTGCATATGTTTTAAGCTACTTTTCTGTAGTTCTGTCTTGACTGGGTCCAGGTGCAGGCCAGGGGAGGTCAGAGCGCAGAGTATTGATGAGATGGCGGAAAGCAGAGAAAATGCTGATGTTGCTTCTGGGACGGAAACAGATAACACTGACACAGGAGCGTAACTCCCCTCGGTCGATTATTAAAATGGAGAAAGCTGCATGTGTGCGCAGTTTCTGCTGACAGTGGGTCAGACTAGAGAAACTTGGGTCACAGGTTAACAAGGATAGATGAATGCATTTGTGCAAGTGTGCACATCTATCTATCTATCTATCTATCTATCTATCTATCTATCTATCTATCTATCTATCTATCTATCTATCTATCTAT
>JBBMJY010000013.1:5041721-5107749 GCA_037833715.1 Toxotes lorentzi
CACAAACCGAGCCTGGACCTCCCCCACATGAGGAAACAAAGACGCAGAACGAAAGGAGGGGTATAGAAATGTAGGCCCTGTGACACGTAACACACACACACACACACACACACACACACACACACACACACACACACACACACACAGTCTCTCTCTCCTCTGTCAACACAAACACACACGGCAGCTCGGACCGATGGGAGGACTTTATGCTCGGAGGGGGAAAAAAAAACATTTTGAGAAACAACATCATTACATCACGTTGTTACATAAGTCACACACGCTCCGTCGACCCCTGAAATCTGCAGAGAGGGGAGGTAATTTGTCATGTTTGTACTCCGGTTGCTGCGTATACATAGTTTCAGTAGTAACACTACCAGATGTGCGATGGTTCCTGTTGTTTAACTTTATCAAACCAGGGTCAGTTTCTATCTTTTGCTGATGAGATGACACGCAACGCTGACACGATCCCCTTTGCTCAACACCTAAAATTAACTGTGTGGTTGAAAGGTTGTTGTAATGACTTTCACAAGTCGCCTCTTTCTTCCTGCTGGTCTGAGTGGAAAGAGGTCGACTCCATCTTATTCGATATTCTCCCAGGATCTCCCTCTGTAACATGCAGCTTTGTCACTATAGCATTAATCAGCTATAGAGGTCACCGTGCACCGGCTCATCATGCTTAACATGCACTTTGCGACCTGTCACCAGCTTGCATCTGTTCATTGTGTAGTGTAAATGTGTGACTGCCTGCTTGCCGTCTGTGTTTCTGTATATGACTCATTGGTTTTTGGGCTGCCTCTGACATTTCCACCGGCCTCTGCCTGGTGTTCACTTGTCAGATTCAGACAGAACAACAACCCTCGCCTCACAGCATCACCGCGCTCGCAAGCAACACGGCCGAGCTGTATGTTTAAGGCTCGCTTAAATCTCCCAGATTACATCAGAACATCAGGCAGCGATGCTGGACGATCATGGCAGCCCGCAGGAAGCTGTGTGAAGTCCGTGCTGCTGCATCTCGGTGTGCTTGTGCCTTTTGCTTGACTACAGGTTATGCAATGGATTTTATCTGCCTCCTGCTGTGTGATGTGCTGGTGTGACTGTGGTCACTGTTTGTGCCTTCGACAGTCCTCTTTTTTGTTGTTTGCAGTCATTTTTTCATTAGTGACACAGGATTAAAAAACAGTGCAGTAGCAGAATAAAAAAAATGCTGCAGCCGCCTTTAGAAACCTGTTGATCCTTCCTGTTTGTTAAAATGAAATTCTGGTGTTGGATTTGTCAACAGGAAGATGACACATTAACACTCAAATAAAAACGAGTACTGCTGATAAACCTGTTTCTGGTCATGATGTATTTTTCTTGTTCCCACAGAAAAGCGACTGTGTAGTCTTAACACAAGGTGTTAAGACTACACAGTTATAAAGTGCTATAAAGTGTTGTATTGTCTGTGTTTGTAGACCCGAAGTGGCTTTCCACCAACCTGGGGATCCTCACCTGCATCGAGTGCTCTGGTATCCACCGGGAGATGGGGGTCCACATCTCCCGCATCCAGTCCATGGAGCTCGACAAGCTAGGAACCTCAGAACTCTTGGTGAGTCAGAGAAATTTTCTACAGGGAGAATAAATAGTGTTTTTTGGAGGCAGCAGTCCACACTCCCTGCTATTTTCATCTCCAGTGAAATATCAGAAATAATGAAAGAGTAGTGGAAACACAGGATGACGCAGAATTAGATCCCTAAACCAGCAGGGTTTCATGCTCCCAGAACCAGTGTGCTCATCTGTCTCTGGGCACAAGCAAATGCCACTCTGCTTATTAACATTACTGTGATCTGGTGACTGACTTTTCCCCTCTTTCTCCCCCAGCTGGCCAAGAATGTAGGGAACAGTAGTTTCAATGAGATCATGGAGGGAAACCTCCCTTCCCCTTCACCAAAGCCCACTCCCTCCAGTGACATGTAAGTACTGTCGTGAGTTTCATATCCGAGCACCACCAAATTCCTCTTGTCTTAAAACACACTTTGAAAACATGACGTTTTGCCCACAGGACGGTGAGGAAAGAGTTCATCAACGCTAAGTATGTGGACCACAAGTATGCGAGGAAGACATGCACGTCTGCGGCAGCTAAAATGATTGAGCTGTTTGAGGCGGTTCAGTCCAGGGACCTGCTGGCCCTCATCCAGGTCTACGCAGAGGGGGTGGAGCTAATGGAGCCGCTCCCAGAGGCGGGGCCGGTGAGTCTGAGTTTCCTAATCCATGAACCCATACTGGGCCCAAAAACACTTGCTCCCAGACTTATGACCCCTTTCATTCTCCTTAGTTAGATGGTGTACAATGATGCCAGTGTGAAAAAAGGTTGCATCTTGACATGCAGAAAATTTTGGTTTCACGTGCCAGGGTTTCAAGATTCAGTACAATGGAAGTGAGTGGAATTTCAGAAGTTTCTCAAAGTAAAACAGCTACAGTTGAATTGGAAGAACTGCTGACTATGTTGACACATAACTGGACATTGGCACATAGAGCTCAAACTACCTGCATGCTCTGATACTACTTTGGGCCAGAGCCCCTGTTTTCTGGGTGAACTGGCCCTGAAAATGATGAATATTTCTGAGAAAGCTTGGCGACTGATTTGGTTAAAACACATATCATGCAACACTGACATTCTTGGTCAGTATGTTGCCTGGAATCTTGGGTGTGTGTCAGCCTCCGCCCATAACCTCCACATGCACGGCTACAGTATATTTCTATCACACTCAGTGATCTCATGCTAAACTACGAAGCCAGGAAATCTCTTTCCCGCAGCTCTACACATGTTGCTGCAGTGCTTCATCCTCATGTGAGCTTCACTCCCATCAACCAGTGGTGACACATTTCTGCCAGTTGGTGAATTATTTGGTGGGCAGAAATGGGCGTAACAGTTGGAAAATTCTGAGTCATCCGGATAACTTCACCAGCAGGTGGTGACTTCCAGCAACCTCCACCACACTGCAGGGCATCATCTCTTTTGCATCCATATTTACTTAAATGATCTGTGGTGGCTCAATTTCACGTGTCTGTTTTTTATTCTGTGGCTCAGCCTGTTTTCTCTTTGTTTCCTCGGCTGTTGCACCACTGCTGTAGGCATAAATGAAAGTTAAATTACAAGCAGTAGATGGTGAAGATACAACATGGGTGGTCCGACTTAATCTGACATAAATGGGTCGAGGTTTTATAACACAGACATGGTTTTTCTCTTATGAAAAATTAAGTGTACAATGCTGCAGCAGAATAAAAGAGGAAATCGTTTGGTGACAGAGGGGGCTGCTACTGCTGCTACTGCTGCTGCTGCTGCTGCTGCTGTCTGCGCTATGAAGTCTGACTCACCGATATCTGATCTGCTGCTGTCAGTACATCTGAATGGCTGCAGACAGCACAGTGACATCCCACTCCCCCCACTAAACCTAGACTCAGATAGGATGACAGCAATGCATGACTAAATACAGTGCATACTCTGCCCTATGTATGCCAAGATGCCACCAAATATACAGTACATGTAAGCGTGTAGCTATACATTTAATCTTTTATCTCCACCTTTAATGTTGGATCTGAAGAAATAGCATTGAGGTCCAGCTTTAATACACCAAATCACATGCGATTAATGCAATGAGTCTCCCAAATCTCAACTTCAAGCCTGCAGAAATATTATTTTTAGGAGCCATTTTGTTTACTGCAGCTTGTTTAAATGCTGAAAGAGACATGAGAGAGGGAGAGAATACAGAATGGATGCTGCCCAAGATTTTCTCACCGTGTCTTTGCTGTGTTTGATGGCCCCCTGCAGGAAGTTGGAGAGACAGCACTGCACTACTCTGTACGGACTGCTGACCAGACCTCACTGCATTTGGTGGACTTCCTTGTGCAGAACAGGTACATTTTTAAGAGTCGCTTGCGTGAAAAAGTTAGAGTATTATTATATAAGCACGTGCACTGACTGTGGCTTTCCATGTGAGCTAAACAGCTGTCAAAATGTCTTTAAACACATCAGTGGATTACTGCTAAATTATGTAGTAAACAACACTTTGGTGGAAAAACACAGTATTAAATACGATCTGTCTGTCTGCTGTGAGTCTTTCTTGTTCTGTGCTCCAGTCTGTGATAAAGCAGTGGAAGTGCAGAGGAAAGCTTAGTGCTGCACCGCTCAGCTCAGATTCCCACAAGGCAAACAGAAATGGGTCAAGCACTTGTTCTCTGCCTTAATTTATTCCTCTCTTTTCAATTGTTTACCCACCACTGCTCCAACTGCACACAGCCTCCACACAGAAGAAGTGGAACCCTCTCATTAATTAATATCTCTGCTCATACAGTGTCATGCTTAGCGCTCATTATGTAAAATATTTCTCTGGGAGCTGAGAAGGATCTAAAAGGGATTATTTACCTGACATAACTGTCTAGCATGAAGTTAGTTTTTGCACAGTTAATACAAGGTTAGCTTGTTTTTCAAAGCACGTCTGCTTTTTTTTATTACTAATTTAGTTTTTCACTTACATTGTTTCCAACCATTTTCTCTAACGCAAAATCACAAAGTCCTGTATAATAACACATTAACATGAAGCTACAGGACTGTGGAAAACACCTCCAGGCTTGTGAGCTGTGTCCTAACTAGTTGTGTGTGTGTGTGTGTGTGTGTCGTCTCAAAGCGGTAACCTGGATAAGCAGACGGAATGGGGGAACACTGCCCTGCATTACTGCTGCATGTACGAGAAGCCCGAGTGCCTCAAGTTACTCCTGAGGGGCAAGCCGGCTACTGACATCAGTGAGTCACATGTCGAGGTTCATCCTCTCGTTAATGTCATCTGTACGCGTGTATCAGACCCTAACTGTAGATTATCCCTCCTCTCCCCTTTAGCCAATCAGAACGGAGAGACGGCGCTGGATGTTGCCAGGCGACTGAGGAACACTCAGTGTGAGGAGGCAGTAAGTACAGGACTTCCCAGCTGGAGCTTCTGGGCATTGCTGTAGATTATAATGGCCTATAAAGATTTCTAAATAAATAAAAACAATACAGATAAAATCAGATAAATGAAAGAAAAGCCTGTGCAGGAAAGACTGTAGTTGACTGGACATGTGTTGACTGGATATTGGGCAGATAATTCAGAACACTAGATGGCAGCCAAAGGTCTGTGTTCAGCCTCAGGCAACTGTGACAGCAGAGTGGAAATAATTGTTGATGCATGTTTGTTATTAACACTAATATGAGCACGCAGACAAAAACAGCTTTAAATGCAGAGTAGAATTTCTTATAAATAAATGTATTGGCAAATTTTTATTTTGTAATGGACCTCAGTGATTCGGTTTCCTTGCGGCACCTCTGTAAATTGGGTATTTTCTCATATCAAGAGAAGAATAATGACTGATGTATGGTTTTGTGTGGTTTGTGTGTGTGTGTCAGCTTGTGCAGGCTGCAGAGGGGAAATTCAACCCTCACATCCATGTGGAGTATGAGTGGAGCCTCAGACTGGAGGAGATGGACGAGAGTGATGACGACCTGGATGATAAGGTTTGAACAGATCAAGAAATTCACTTGTTTGAACCACACACCTCACACCATGCTATTGAATGAAGCTAACAATCAAATATGACAGAGCAGTGTTCCCCTAGAGCTCAGTGGTTGGATCCTGTAACACAAAAAAAAGACAGTTGCTGGGGCCCTTTTTTATTCTTTGTGTGGCGTATCTTTCAAATTCATACGACATGGTGGGATGTTCCTAGCAAATGTAACATGGAATAGGAATACAAATAAATTCATAGCAAAATACTTACCTGAACAGCACGCCACACTCAGTGTAAGTGCATCCGAGGATGGATTTCCCAAGGTAGCTGAGGTTGGAGTTCAATTGATTCAGCTGCAGATGGATTTTCAGCAATTTAAAGCATCAGCACGTCAGGTTACTGTGTCAGTTCTGCAGCGTCAAAAATCAAGGGCATCTTTCTCAATTCAAATATCTCAGTTTCTTCTACTAAAACACACCATCTATGTGAGGCAGGCCTGATTTGCCCTGTATGGAAGATAAATATCTAAAAAACAGCATGTTACACTGTGTAAGGGCATCCAAGGATGAATTTCTCTTTAACATTGCCAAGGTTAAAATTCTATTGATTTAACTGCAGATGGATTTTCAACAATACATATCAGGTTTTGTCAGCTCTGTAGAGTTAAAGAGTCTCATCTGTCTCGTGTCCCTCTCCAGCCCAGTCCCATTAAGAAGGACCGCTCACCGAGGCCTCAGAGCTTCTGCCACTCCTCCAGCCTCTCCCCCCACGACAAGCTCTCCCTGCCGGGCTTCATCAGCCAAAGGGACAAGCAGCAACGTTTGTCCTACAGCGCCTTCACCAACCAGATGTACAGCGCATCCACCGACCTCACTTCCTCCCCTGTGGCCGACGGGCCGCCGCTGCCACCCAGGAACCAGGGCAAAGGTCAGACCTGCCTGCTCCGAGTGCCTTTAAACCTGCATCCATTTTCAGACAACATTCAGTTTAATCAGTCTCTAGCTTCTAAACATGATCGTCAGTAAATTCAGGAGAACATGTTCTGCTATCATCTTTGCAAATGTCAGCCTGTAATGCAAATGGACTAAAGGTTGTGTGAATGCTTTACGGTGTCTGATTACTGCAGAGGGGAGATAGCCTGTGAAATTGACTTTATTATGTCTATTAATGTTTGATTATATCCAGGACAGGATTAGCTGCAGAGGAATGCTTTGTAATCACTTTTCTGGAAAGTTTCTTCTTTGCGCTGTCAGTCAGTCCACACACACACACACACACACACACACACATATATACACACCCTGCAGTGGTATGCAATTTGTCAACACACCGATCAGAGGGCGGGAAGCAGGTGTCATTAAGATTGCTTACACAGTAAAACTTCAGGAAAACATGGCTGTAGGAGAGGGCAGGGTGGCGATGGTTAGTCAGGCGCGTGAAAGGGAAGCTGGATACACTTCATCATTAGCCTCGACACAGTATACACACACATTACTCTGTGGGCGTGCTGTCTCTGCAGCATTAGAATTAAAAATAACACTCCTCCCTCTGTGGAGGGAATTAAAACACTGACAGCCACAGCTTAAGTCAGTGCTTTAAAACATTGCACTGTGAAACATCCATCCTAACAAGTCATTTAATCCATTGTTGTGCATTTAAATCTTATTTTTCTTAAAACAAGAGCAGTGAAATTTCACCTGTTTCCAGTGTAAATGAACATGTTTCATTTGATCCTTCTCTAAGTTCCCATCAGTTACTGCTGCTTTCAAGCTTTCCCATTTTAGTTGATGATAACACTGTAAAAGGGTCTTAAATATCCACAGTTCTGACAGTAATAGAAGAACTAGACAAACAGGCTCTGTTTTTTGCTTTGGTAAGGCTAAAAAACGACGCCACCCCTACAAACTCACCACCGATACAGCTCTTACTACAGCCCCGTTAACACACCACTTGTGTGTTAATGGGTGGATGTGCAAAGTTTAGATAGCCCTGCCAGTTACCCCTTTTCCACTTTCCACTGTTTTTTCGGGATTCCACAGGAGCTTCACCTTCCTGTGTACCACAGGAACCAGGGTCGGAATTCAGTTCCTGGTCCTTCAATGTGCCCGCCCCAATATATTAATATATAAAATATATTAAAATAGCACTGGAAATAAGTGAAGTTTGATTTATGCAAAAATAAGATTAAAAGCCCGAATAAGTGGCTAAATCACGTACATACATACAGAATAACATGCTAATTCTTCTGATGCTTCCTAATTAGCAGCGCAGCGCTCCCTGTCAGTGGGTGCTGAAGAGCTCGCCCCCGGGGCCAGCTTCGCGCCGTTTCTCCTCTTTTTGCTTTGCTTGCCACTGATAAGATTTCATCTTGTTATTTTATAGTGTGTGGGAGCAGCTCTTTTTAAGACTGACATACTGTAGATTCTCTCCCACACTCCTCATCTCGCTCTCTTTTCTTTCTCTTTTTTGTTTCTCTATTCTTTCAGCTCCACACTTGGCATTCCTTGGCTCTCATTCGCACTACGCCACACTGGCTGGCACTCGACCATACATCAGTGAATATCCTGTTTTTATGTTCTCCCCCTTACTCGGCTGTGTGCCCCATATACAGTTATCCCTCAGTTGTTTCTTCCTTTACAGCTCATATTTAAGGGTGGTGGTGGGTTTTTTTAAGTAAACAATGGGACCATGTAGGCAAGCCGAGTCTCCAGTTAATTATTTCTTGCCTACATGATTTGTTATCTCTCTACAATCATGTCCCACCATCCTTGAGCTGTAAACTCTTACCACAGCTGATTCCTCTCTGGCTGAGCTCTCTATTGGCTGCTCTCACCCTGCTTTTCTCTGTAATAGTGACCAGTGAGTGCTTTGGTATCCCAACAGAGACAGACAGGTGTATGCATAAACACACCAACCTGATAGACACACCACAAAACATACCCACACCCCAAATCATAGAACCCCTTTTTCATTGTTTTGTATTTGTGTTAAATATTTGTTCAGACAGTATGCTGTTTTTCTTGCATTAACGTGTCTCCTCATTTTGTCTTGACAAATTTAATCCTGACAGCAAACGCAACCTTTTCCATATTTTCAGCTCGTCCTCTCCAGTCCATGCTTCATTGTCCTCTCCTCTCCTTTACCTTCTCTGGGTTTTTTGGGGGTTAACAGAATGATTTTTGGGAGCCTCCTCATCACCTCATGTGTTTTATGTATCGCTCCTCCAGCTCCTCCCCCATCTGGCCCTCCCTCTACACTCACACCAGGAGGCAGCTCCACCCTGTCCAAGAAGAGGCCTCCACCCCCACCTCCTGGACACAAACGCACCCTGTCTGACCCACCCAGCCCGCTCTCTCACAGTCCACACAGTAAAGGGGGCTTGACTGGGGGTGAGACACAAGCACACGTAACAGTAGGGCTGGATCCAACCCTGAAGCTAGAATATGATGCTTTTACTGAAGCTTTCAACCATTTATCAGCTGGTGTACAACCTGTTATTATGTGATGACAACTCCATTACAAGTTTAAGATGCTTTTGAAAGCTACAGAAAAGGCCTGTAAGTGGACCTTGAGTTTAACAATAAGACTGGTGTTATTCTATTTTCTCATATCCCACAAAAACACCAAAACCAACAGTACCAACGAGTACAGCATTTGGGAATATTTTCAGCCCCCGATGGAACCAGGGTTGTGTATGTAAACTACAGTGGCCACGTTCATGGTACACAAACAATATTTGATTCGTCAATTTATTTCTGGTTTTGGTCTTTTCATGGGATTTAGAGATTCTTAGTGGTTTTAGTGGGGGTTCATTTTTTTTGGGTGACTTCTCTTTTCGCAGTTTAAAATGTATGTTGAATGGTGATCTGAGCCTAGCATAGAGGTAGGAAAAAAACAGCTCCTAACTTTAACACTACATTAGTATTTTCAAATAAAGAAGCCCTCAGAGGATGGATTTTGCAAAGTTAACGAGATGTTTTATCCAGTGAACACCCACAAATTAAGCAAATCCCACCATTCAGCTTACCTTTAAACCTTTAAACGCAGAGACATCCATGAGTTTGTCTCACTTAGAGTTAGTAAGGAAAAGAGCAAATCTCAAAAACTGTGTAGAAGTATCAGTGTGTTTAAGTCTTGTTGATCTACACTGAAAAGAAAAGTTATCCTCAAACGACTCGGAGACAGAGGCAATGAAATCAAACACACCTCAGTCGCTGTACTTGCAGTCTTGGGGATGGGGATATTTTTTGCTGTTATTCTACTTGTTTGTCCTCTGTGGTATTTGTGGATCCTGTGTCACACATACTGTAACACTCCACCACTAATTAAATGATGACACTTTATGTTGCACAACTTCAATTTCCAAACCACATGGGCTCATGGAAAGCTCAGCCAGATGACGCCTCCCTCATTGTTTTTTTAACCATCAGCATGTTAATTTATTTCCACATTTATATCAATTTAAAGCCCTTGATTTGCGCTCTGTTATGGTGTTGAGTAATCTGTTTGTCGTCACTAATGTTAACATTTTAGGAAGCGACTCCACCCCACCCCCCGTCAGCAAGATGTCTCCTGTTTCTAACAAGTTTGAAGGCATTCCTCAACAGCAAAGGTACCAAAAACTAAGACCACGGAGACGCTTGAAGCTTAATTGGTCTGAAATTTGTTGCAACACTCCTTATAATAAATGTGTATTCCAGCTGATGAGGTGCAAGCAACTTCTTAGATTTTGTTTTCATTTAACCTCATCTGAATCTCTTCCCAGCACTACTTCAAGCAACACAAAGTCTACACTTGGTCCAAGGGTTCTTCCCAAACTACCTCAGAAAGGTACAGTCTTTGTCCAGTTTTCATTTTAATGTAACCTGTTAAAATGAAGAAGTGACTGAGTGGCGTTACTCTTCTCTCTCCAGTGGCATTGCGGAAGATTGACACCATACACCACCCGTCTATGGATAAGCCCAGCCTTCCTCCAGAGGTCTTCCAGAAGTCCCCGCCAGCAACTGACACCCCGCAGAAGGCCCCTCTGGCGGACAGGCCTCAGCTGGGAGACCTGCCCCCGAAACCACAGCCGTCTGAACTTCCCCCTAAACCTGGAGAACTTCCTCCGAAGCCGCAGCTCTCTGACCTCCCTCCTAAACCTCAGCTGGGAGACCTCCCGCCCAAACCACAGCTCAAAGACCTCCCTCCTAAGCCTCACCTCGCAGACATCCCCCCCAAACCTGGAACGGCCGAGTCCGCTCCCAGGCCGCCTCCTGGAGAGACGACGCAGAGGCCTCAAACGCAACCTCCGCCTCCACCTCAAACTCAACCTCAGCCTCAACCTCAGCCGCAGCCTCAGCCTCAAGACTCACCGTCACCTAATCAAGCAAGTATAGCGACCCCCTCGCACCAGCCTGCTGAAGACACTAATGGGACTCCAGCAGGAACTGCAGAGACACCTGTGCCGCTCCCAAGGAAGATCAATACGGTACGGACATGCTCGTTTCTAAAGTTGATTAGATATTAACTATTGCAGACGTGACATTCATCTCAACATGGGTCTTATTTTCATTGCTGTTTTGTTGCTCAGTTTTTGCCAAGACTGTTTTTAAATGAATAATTCTGGTCACAGTGGGTTTACAAATTAAATGAAAGTGAAATTAAAACAAAAGCAGTCTTTGCACTTTTAACAGTTGTAATATTTGTATGTCCAGGGGAAGAGCAAAGCCCGCAGGGTGAAGACGATCTATGACTGTCAGGCCGACAATGATGACGAATTGACTTTTGTTGAAGGAGAGGTGATCATAGTTACAGGAGAGGAGGACCAGGAGTGGTGGGTGAGTCCAGCTTCACTACTTACAGCCTGTACTTCCACAGACAGCAAGCAAAAGCAAAAAAAAAAAACCCAGTTAATTCTGTGTTATACTCTTTTCCTTACATGCTCTCTTACCCTTTTTACTTCCAGATTGGGCACATTGAAGGAGATCCAGAAAGAAAAGGGGTGTTCCCCATGTCTTTTGTGCACATCCTGAGTGACTGACAGCCAGAAAGACTTGCACTACACCTCTCCTTGAAACGGGAGCTCCTGTAAATAGCTATCATAACACCCCTTGTCACATGACAAGTGTCCTAAAGAAAAAAAAACAAAAAAAAACCAAGAAGAAACCCAAGAAGGATCATCTAGTCATGGATGCCTCATCCATGCTGTACAAAGAATGTGTGTATTCTTCCTCTACCAGTATTATCTTAACCCTATAGCACGGCTGTGACAAAGCCACTCTCAGAACCCTAGCACTTACCTAAAAGTCTATGTTTATGCTGTTACTGTGTATATATGTATGTAAATATATATATTTGTGTGTGAGTGTATATACATGTTTTATTGTACAAAACATGTACCATTTGCTCTCTACCTGTTAGATTAAGCATCAGGGCGGTGGAGTTTGAATTTTATCTGTATTCATTTTACTGGCCCTCAAGTAATTATCAGCTTATATTTCTGGGATAAAAAGGACAAATAAGAAAAGGAATGTGAAATAGGTCATGTCACTATTTGTGTCTTGCATCCCTGTTTACCACCATAATTGACTGAAGAGGCAGGAGTCTCCCACTGATCTTCCCGAGACGAAAAGAATTTCATTAAATGTACTCCTTGTTCTTGCTTGCTTTGTGTGTACACGTATTATGGTTGTTTTACAGTATAGAAACCTGCTGCTACTGTGTGGTGGAATATCGAAGCCTGTGGTTCAGTGTAGGTCACTAATTTACTCCTTGTTACACTGTTCACTGTGTGTATGCTCTGTGTGTGAATTCAGCGCCATCTCCACAGTCCTTTGACTTTTTCTGTGCATGGTGTAACAATGACTGGAATTGAGTGGAGTGCTGCGTTCAACGACGCTCACCTCAGGGTTTGAAGAGCCACTATTAATTAAGCAGGACTACACAAATGGTATCCTGTTGCTAAAGCCACTATTAATGACAAGTACAGGAAACTCAAGAGGACATCTTAGCAATAACTTGATTTTCTGACAGGCTAGAAGTTTCACAACAACCTGTGTTCACAATTCAGTGTCTTGTAAAACCTCATGAGCTTGAAATTTAGTTTTTTTTTTTTAGTTTGAGTCATGTAATATCATTCCATGTTACTGGATTCAGTACATTTCCAGGTTTGCACCTGTTAACCAGAGATGTCTTTTAGATGAAGGGTGGACTTTGTAAAAGGCTGGAGAGCCGATGTATTTTCACCCAGTCCTCACTGACTTGCAGTTCTTCCCATGTTAAGGAACAAACCCATCAACCCATTGTATCATTAAAAGTGCTGTACTTCAACCCTCAGCCTGCTCTTTTACTTAGCTGCCATTATGTCATGTGATTTCAAGATCTGTTTGTGCCTCCCTTTGGAATTTCAGAAACTCTGGCATTAGAGGGATAAGTGCTTTATCTAAGCAGCTTATTGATGGTACCATTAGACTCTAACAGTAGATGGTTATGGAAATACTAATTTACATTAGCTCTTATGTCTGAAATATAACCAAAGCCAAGCAGGGGTATATTGTAAGTAGCTGACTACATTTATTCAAGTACTTCAGTGCCCCCCCAAAAAAGTCTGAAAACGGACGTTTTTCCTCCAATTCTTTATTTTGTTGTTACTGCAACAGTTCTGTTTTCACATTCTAACCAAAATACACCATTTAACTCTACAGCTTCCTTTGGGTTTACTATTAACACAGGAGTACTATATACTTCAAACACAAAATAAATGCTTTGTGTCAAAACACAAAATTGTTCACATAAAGCAGTAATACAATACTGGTAAACAAAAAACTTATTTACACACTTTGTGTGGAACTTTTGACCCATGGTCCTTCTCCACTGACTTGATAACACCTACAGCAACAGTCTGCTTCAGGTCTCTGGCTGCAAAGCGACCTGTACAGTACAACAAAGAACTGTAAACACCACAGAAGTCCATTTCTTTTACATTAAGACCCAAGTTGGTTAATACTGTACCTAAAGGAGGATATGTGAAGAAGCTCTCCACACACATGGGCTTAATGGGAACCAGTTTGACTGTGGCAGCATCTCCAGACATCAGTATCTGTGGCTGGTCCTCCAGTTTCTTGCCTGTGCGACGGTCAAGCTTCTCCTTGAGCTCAGCAAAGCGACAGGTCACATGTGCGGTGTGGCAGTCCAGGACAGGAGAGTAGCCAGCCTTGACCTTCCCTGGATGGTTCAGGATAATCACCTGAAAACAGGAAACAGTTCAGTGGACAAGGGGGATTTTTAGGTATTTTATTTTAGCTGCATTGAACTAACCTGAGCTTCAAAGCTGTTGACATCTGATGGAGGATCCTGCTGGGCGTTGCCAGCCACATCCCCTCGCCGCAGGTTCTTGACAGCCACATTCTTAATGTTAAAGCCAACGTTGTGTCCCGGTAGAGCGGTCTCTAGACCCTGGTGGTGCATCTCAATGGATTTGACCTCAGCAGTGAGCTTGGCAGGGGAGAACATCAGGGTCATACCAGGTTTGAGGACACCGGTTTCAATCTTGCCCACTGGTACAGTCCCAACTCCTAGAAGCATGAACAGCGAGCATTTAGATTCATTCATTCAGACATTAATATGCTTCAATACTATTCCTCCTCCTCCACTACCCACCTGGACTTCATTTTATTGAGTTAACCAAGTTTGAGATATCACCTCAAATTAAGTCAACTGACCTCCAATTTTGTAGACATCTTGCAGAGGTAATCGTAGAGGCTTGTTGATGGTGCGCACAGGTGGTTGAATAGAGTCCAGAACCTCAAGCAGAGTTCTTCCACTTGTATTCCCCTCCCTTCGTCTGACTTTCCAGCCTTGGAACCAGGGCATCTGTGCAGAAACATTACCTTAACCTATTGTATGTCAGTTATGAGTGATTTTAAGTCAAATATCTTTACCTTCTGGGTAGCAGTGATCATGTTCTCCCCAGTCCAGCCAGATATTGGGACAAAAGGCACAGTCGTGGGGTCGTAGCCGATCTTCTTGAGGAAGCCGCTCACGCCTCGCACCACTTCGTCAAAGCGTTTCTGGCTGTAAGGGGGTTCAGTCAGATCCATTTTGTTCACACAGACTATGATTTGCTTGACACCCAAAGTGTAAGCCAGCAGGGCGTGCTCTCTGGTCTGCCCACTTCTGGATACACCAGCCTCATACTCTCCTTTAGCTGCAGAGACCACCAGGAGGGCAACATCAGCCTGAAATCACATTCATGGTACAGTCATGAAAAAAAATGATGCCTACAGAAAATGGTAAACTTAGTGTTTTTTCTTTTTTTTTTTAAACCTGTGATGTCCCCGTTATCATGTTTTTGATGAAGTCACGATGGCCTGGTGCATCAATTATGGTCATGGTGTACTTCTGTGTGTTAAATTTTAGCAGTGAAATATCAATGGTGATTCCACGCTCCCTCTCAGCCTTCAGCTTGTCCAAGACCCAGGCAAATTTGAAGGAACTCTTCCCCATCTGCAAAAAAAAAAAAAAAAAAAAGTTTATATTTCATCTGTTTAACATTTTCAACTTAGAGCTTTACTGTAGGGTTTTTCTTTCTCACCTGTGCAGCAGCCTTCTCAAACTTTTCCAGTCTCCTTTGATCGATGCCACCACACTTGAAGACGAGGTGTCCGGTAGTGGTTGACTTGCCACTGTCAACATGGCCGATAATTACTACATTAACATGAGTCTTCTCTTTCCCCATGGCATTAAGTTAACTGTTGGCTTCTGAGATAAAACAACACCACTGAATTTTCCTTATTTTTGTGTCAAATGGATGTGAACGGCCTCTGTGCACTCACTTTATAGGCTCCAGGAGGCCACGCTGCACAGATCATTGAAGACAGGTGTGTTGCTTAATTAAGCTTAATTGGTGTCAGTCCAATTTTGCTGAAACATGGACACGGTTAAATAGCGAAGTAGTTTGGAAAGCAGTAGAATAAAATGATGAAAAGGAATTTAGGGATTCTTCAGAAACGCTGCTTTTCATTGTAAACAACAGTGAGTAGTAAGAAATGGTGCAAATGTTTCAGCTTTTAGCTTTCGTCAGTGTGCAGCAACAAGCCCTTACAGTTCAGTTTGTCCTTTAAAGCCTGCCACCATGGATCATCTAACGATCTCAAATTACAGCCAGGTGTGTCCTCTGGATGGTGGCGTCTTTGAAGGGAGCTTAATAATTAGCCTCTCCCTATATATCAAACAAACTGTGATTAACCACAAAGGATAAAAGAAACATAGCAGACAGGCAATGAACACGTTTTAATATTACAGAGAAGTTTCTCTGTGTTAAAGATTTTTAGAATCTGGAGTTTTCAATTAGGGAAAAGGAGTAGATGTGTAGCCTAATGTTTTAAGACATACAAAATTGGATGGACTGAATAATACAAAAAAGGCTTAATGTACTACTTATGAGCACATTTACTCCCTTCCCCTATGTGAATTATCCAGGTTCTATAAAATCTGCATTGTTCTTAATAAATACTGGCACACCTTGCAGCCACCTCTCTTTGAATCGATCAAATATTATTATTCAGAATAAACCTCAAAGTGGTATTCCTCAAAAGTGTTATTGTTTACATATTAAATACTACCCCTATTTGCATATGTATACAGGTTTGACTGTAGAGAGAAAGGTGGTACCACCTTTTAATTTTTTTTTTAGAAAAACAAAGTGCAAGAGAGGACAGCTCAAATAACCTTGTGGTATGCTGTTTGTTTTTTTTTTTCACACAGCATAGCTGGGTTCACCATGAAGGGCTGAGACCAGTTTACAGTGGCTTGCAATAAAACCAAGTTGACTGACACAACAAAGTGTAGCATGCCATCCATAACACCCCCTTCTCTCCTAACAACACGCCCAGTAAGAGCCATGCAAGCGTGCAATGCTTGTTTGTTTTTTCGGGTGACCTGGCATATAAGGATTCTGGGGTCAGAGTGTAGGGTCAAACAACACAACAGCGCCCCCCGGAGGCTGACGTGGTTCTGTTTGTCTTCTTGCCCAAAGACACAGAGGCAGAGAGACTAAACCCCGGGACCTCTGGTTCGAGGACGGTGTGTCCAAACGGTTTCTAACGGTTACAAGTCCCGTTAAAGCAGCGGTGAGACATATATTAATAGGCTGGGTCAGTGGCTAATCCGGTGGAAGTCAGCGTTGAAACACACCAGCGGGTCTCCGTTGACCGGGCGGGTCTATCTTCAGTTGATGACTGAAGGTGTGCGTGCGCCCCTATCCCCCCTTCGCGCTCACAGGTGGAGCAAATCGAACACCCCTCCCATTTGACGGCCACACTGACGCTCGATAACTAACCCGGAAACAGCAGCCGCAAATCGCTTTTCTTCTCCTCTCAGCCCGTACCGCTGGCTCCTAGCGTGGTATCCAGCCCGTCGACTCCCCTGTTTCCCTGCGAGCATCAAGGTAAAAGAGAGAAAATCAGCACTTTAACCCTTTTCTGCTTTTTTTTTTCGGCAAGCCGCCTTTACTGCCCACCGGCTGCCATTCACTGAAGCTTGTTTAGAGAGTTACATTTTGTTCATCGGAGGCAAAACATGCATGATGAATCATAAACGTGTGCGGCGACACCGGACCCACGTATCGCTAAGTTGCTGTACAGTTTAAAATAGTGAGAAATATTCAGGGTTGTTCCGTGCGATGCACCGTTAACTTCCCCTTTTCAGATCAGCGATCGCTTTTTCTCAAGGCTGCACCTCCAGCAAATTTTTATTAACCAGAGGCATTGAATGTTACATGCTTGACCCATATATATGCTACTAAAGCACCGTTATCAGCTGTGTTTTATTTATTTATTTTTGCCCCATGTGTTTTGTGAAGTGTGGTAGATAATCTACACAGTTTAAAACTAACCGTATGGCTTGGATTAAGACTGCTCGCTTACAGGCAGCGTGTGATGCATCATTAAAGCTGCATTAAAGGAAATGCACACGCTGACAGCTGGGACGTGGTTGGAGCCCGTTTGTCTCTGATGATTTTCTTTTTCATCAGCGCATAATAAAGGATTTCCAGACTGTGATCCTGGAAGTAGTTCAGATCAACTGAAAGCGGCAGTATCACAATGTTAAAGTCCTCAGTTCAAAATCTTACACGTGTAAAAGTGCAAAGTATTATCAGAAACATGTAATACTGTTGTTTTATTGTATTTTATATTGTTCATTTTATTAACAATATAATAATCATTTAATGTATAAAATGCCAGAAAATAGGGAAAATGCCTCAATTTCCAAGAGCCCAAGGTGACATCTGTAAATGTCTTGTTTTCTTTTTTAAGTGTAGTTACTTTAGTGTAAGTACTATTGGATAGTTAAATCAAATGGCTAGTAACTACTAAACCTGTTGTTAGCTCAGGTAGCAGGTAGCTATCACTGATTGGAGTTGACTGTTGGATATTTTGTGTCTGCATCAATTGTCTTCAGAAACATAAAACCACAGAACCATAGAATGGAAGTATATGATATTTCCTTTCTGCCCAGTCTCTGGTTAGGTCCTGAAAGTGGAAGTGAAAACATCCAGAAATCCGGACTTGATGCTATGTTAGGCAAGTGCAACTTGGTTGTGGTTGTGATGCAATGTCTGCATTTAATTTGTCTCAAAAGTGTCACGGTTTCTGCTTGTGCAAATTAGGGCACTTCTGCTAGACTGAGGCCAGCGAGGCTTGTTATGAGGAGCAGCAGGACTCTGAAATAATCGAAGAATATTCAGGTGTAACTCAGGAGTCTCTCCACGTTTGGCTCAGGCTTAAACTCTGACACACTGCGACCCAGTTTTTCCTTTAAGATGCCAGAAGTAATTTTGCCGCTTGTCAGGCACAGTCTGTAGACTTGTCCATTAGTTCAGAGATGCATAATCTTACCTTTAGCTCCTTATGTGCCCCCAAAGATAAACACGCTCTACAGATGTGGCTCTTAAAAGCTGTTAGTAGGAGGGAAGGGGGTCCTGGCTTTCAGTCAGCCTGGATTTAATGCAAGACCAGTGTATAAATGTCTCAGCCGTACCTCCCCAGGTTATTTGAGCTTTCCTCTTGCAATTTGTCTTCCCCACATCTACCACTGTGTGTTCTGAAAGAAGGAAGTATCACCTTTCTCTATGTTAAGCCATTTTCTTTAAATTTGAACTGGGTACAAGATGACAAATACCTGACTTTACCCACAGTTCCAGGACAAGGAGACATGGTACAACTTGTACTGTGTCTCATACCCTTTCTGCAGCAGCGTGAACAGATGGGATAATAGGTGGAGCAACTTTTGAAGGAGTTCAAACCTCACTGAGTCTGCAGCCAGCTCTTCCTTATTGTGATTTGTATAGCGTGAAAAAGCCGCAGTGGCAGTCACAAAGATTGCAAAAGGGAGAGGAAAGGCTACTTGCGACAAGAAAGTGAAATGTGGTGTTGAGCATTTTGTGGCTTCAGGAAGTAACATGCAGGAGCTTTTTCTCACAGCCGTGGTTTGTGAAACAAGCATGAAATGAGAATTTGGCTCATTTGACACAACGTACTCCCTCATAAATCTGATGCAGGTATTGGCATGCAGGTTTGTTAGACATGACCTTTCCTAGAAATTAAACATCAATTGGATATTGTGCAGCAGCACTGCCTTGCAAAACAAATATTAGAAACTTCCAGATTAGGAAAATTTTGACCAGTCTTTTTGCATAATAGGATTTTATTTGCATTAGATAGGACTTTCATCAGTGCTTTACATCAGTGTTTATGTTGTGGGTGCTTAAATAGCAACAGGAGCAGAGATATGTTGAATATGAAAAAACTCTCACTGTGCGAACCTAATGCAGATGAAATACAGCTAAATTTGGATTAAACTGTCTTATTTTGTCCCACTGGGATGCTTTTAGGGAGCCACTGAACCAGTAAACCCCAGAGGAATCCCACGAGGGAAGATTTTTCACATACTTTCTCCAGCAAATGCGTTTTCTGGTTCGGACAACTGTAGATACTGCAGCTGGGGTGATAACACAAGAGTAAAGTAAGTGTAATGGTTGGTAATTTTAATTATTAATCATTTTTCCAGGAGTCTTTCCCAGGACCTTTAAGACAGAGCTGCTCAGACATTTTCATGTCGCATTGACAAAACCTATGATTTACTGTGACCTCACAGGGACAGTTTCTAGTGCATACATCGTTGACTTCACAAGAATGCCCTGAAACTGCTGAGGGGTGCGGACCCCTCTTTGCAGTTTAAACACACTTATACACACCCAGTGTCACTGAGCTGCTGGCTTGAGGTTGGGTTACTCTCAGTATGAAGTTCATCGAAGTCTGCTGGCAGTCAGACTATTTATCATATTTCTGGCGGCAAGTGGCTACACACACACACACACACACAAACATGCACAATATGTCTCGACCAGTTGAGTCATTGCTGTAACACATTCAGTTGATGTGCCATTGTGTACTGCAGGCAGTAGTTGCTGCTGTCTTTAGCTTTATGCAGAACAGAGCTGTATTGATCCCTCTCTATAGCCTATGCTGTTTGTGCAGTTATTTGGATTAACTTCCTCTAGGTGATTCGGCCTGTTCAGCGTTCTGCTCGAACGCCATGATCACGACATGGCTTAATCCAGAGGAGGAGGTGACTTCAGTGTCATTCAGTTTCTACAGTTCTTTCTCTTCTTGTTTTAAAATATGTGCTTTTAAAGTGTCTTTCGAGTCCTGGACTTCTCTTGAGTAATCTCAGTTTCCCCTCGAGTGCACATAATTCTCCATCTTCTTCCTTTGCTATTGCATGCCTGCTCTTGTCCGTAAGGAGATCATAGCTGAAATGACATGCTTGAGTCAGTCAGTAGGAGAGGCTGACTGTGAACCCCCCCCCACACACACACTTAAGATCAGACGTGTGTTTCTGCATAGAGCTGGATTATTAGAGAGCAGAATTTTGATCTTTCACATATCTGACTCTTCATTCCTTGAAACGGTGAACTGACAGCAGACCTGATCAGCTTTACATCATCCCTCTGCACATATCTATATGCTGGATTATTCTCTTCATATGCATCAGTTTTAGTTTCTCGTCTATGTTTTCGAAATCTCTATGGTTTATATTCAATGTGCATCTGCTGAGTTATGTGTTATTTATATTAAAAACAATGTCTTAATTTGCTATTTACATTCTACAAAGCTGCAACTTGCTTTAAAATCAGCATGTGGATTTAGTGAGTGAGTGTGTATTTTATCTGCGTATGAGGAGGCATCTCCCCTGCTGTTCGGTCCACAAACACATTTATTTAATTAATTTTGCTGTTTGCTGTTAAATGATCAGAGAAAGAGGGTCTGGAGCTGTGGAGGTCCTAGCTGTGGTGGTGTGTGTTTGCAGCCTTTGGCGGCAGCGGGTAATATACTTTTGATGTGAGTCTCTGATGTGTATGAGTCAGTGTGTGCCAGTTTCTGATCTGCAGCGCTGACTGTGCTGGTAGACTCAAGCATTCCTCTCAACTTTCTCACTTCCGTCCCGTAATGTTGGCTTATCTGAAGCCCTAAGCATGAACATAATGAGAAGAGAGAGCAGTCTCGCATCTTTTTCTTTTTTTTGTCTCCTGCAGGCAGTCCAACAGGATGCTTTTATTTGTAGCTCCCTCTGTGCAGCAGCAGCAGCATCTTCAGAGTAAATGCAGGAAAAAAAGCCAAGTGGAATTTGCATTGAATCTTAACATAAGGCTATAAATAACATGGCCCACTCAAAGGGGGGGGGGGCTTTGTGTGACTCTACCCCCACACCTTTCACACATGCAAAGAATAATGCTCCAGGCTCAGATCAAAGAGACACAACAGATCAAGATCTCTCTAAGAGTTTCTTAAACAGGTTGACAGTTAATTGATAATCATACTGAATTACAAAACAAAAATAAAGTAAAATGAAAAGTAAGTGGTTTTATTGTTGCAGCCAGTAGATTAAAATTAAGCTTTCTCTTCCCAGGTGATGCTTTTATCTTATCATGTTAAAAGCAGGCAAGCATGAGATCCTCATGTGGCCGCATGTCAGTGGACGCATAGAGGAGGGGTGTTGCCACAGATGGTAGACCAGCAGGAAATTCAGTTTTTGCATGAAACTGTTGCCGTGCTGCCCCCGCACCAAACCTTCATGCTCACACTCCTCATAGCGTTAAACAGTCCTGAGGTAGAATTTTTGTCCTCGCTTTTTTACTGCAACTGCCTGTACGTTCATATTTAACCATGTTTAACCATGCTAAGTGAAATTTCACAGCTTGCATGAAAATATGTCACATTGGTGTGCTTTATCTAGTCACTTATATTGTGATATTAATTGTAGCTGTAAATGATTACATTCTTCTTTTGTCCAAAGCTGTAGTACTGTAGTAACTTGTTTTATTACGTTCAGGTTCTCACTATTTTCCTCTCCCTGTTAAAATGTCTTTGCCTTTTTGTTACACACAGTTTCAGCTGCACTCTGTTATATTGGTGTTTTATTCTCATTTATGATGACAGCTCATAAGCACTATAATAATAAAGATGGCAGTAACACTAAAAATAAACCTGTATACCACTGCATGGTTAGATGATTGTCGTTGCCTGGCACGCTGTAAACCATTTCTGAATCCAGATGAAAGGAACGAGACCTCAACGAGTCATTTGTTGTGACATTTCAGTTGGAGCATCTCCAGTCCATGTAACTGAGCTGTGGGAGTTTTCTTAATGAAATGATTTTCCACAGAGGCTCCGCTGTGCTCTGTTGGCTTCAGCACGTTCGGTCGATATCTCTCCTCTGTCCTCGGTTCCCGCTCACCAGTAGGGAGAGGGGAATACACGTTGTCATGGCAACTTGAGTTTTAATGGAAGTTTTATTCAGTGGTGTCGAAACTAACACCAACAGGGACTGATTTGTATCGAAGTGCCACATGCTTCTGTCCTGACTGGTCCTCAGGTCCTCGTTTACACAAACACACACACACACCTCAGCTGTACAGCTGCACTGATATCAGATTTATTAGTGTTTAAAATGGAATATTAAACGTTTTGCACTGGTCAGAACAGAAGAAGAAGAAGAAGGTCAGTTTAGGGACAGTTCTGGAGATTTTGATAGTGTCACACAGTCTTCCTCGACAGATGGAGTTACACAGTTGTCAGTTGTAGATTTACAAATTTACACAGGCTCTTTAAGGACTTCTTATTGATGTGGCCTTAAAAGTTAAGGTTTCAAATTCACTCCTGATCCTGGCAACAGTCGTTGACAAGAAAACCTCCACAAAAACTCAATTTCAAATTCAATAGAAAGCTCCAGGACACAAAATAAATGGAATGCTCCATTTTATTCTGGCGCTGAACCAAGTTTCAGGTTTTTAAATTGAAATGCATAATCATTCAGAGAATTCAACTCACAGCATGCTGAAAGTCAAATATGAAGATCTCTCTCTTTAAAGTATATCTTGCATTTTCAGATATATAATAAACCTTATATTATCCATGTGTGTGATAAATGGACAGGCTTTACATATAGATCCTGTTGATTAGCTCAGTGTTGTGCTCCATAGACAGATTCAACACTTGTTTTGCTGTCAGTGCCACACACTGTCTGCAGCAGGCACACACATGTTGGCCCCACAGTTGTTGACGCGTTCATGTTGTGGAATAAATTAAACCTCAAACAAATACACGCGGTATGTCGACTTATTATTGCTCCCACAAGCTGGAAATGTTGTGATGTTTCAGCCTCATCACACAGTTCTTGTACACAACATTTTCAGATCCAGTTTTGGGAGGTAGCTGCTGCGTACTTCAATCATCAAAACAAGGAAATAAGTATTTGAAACAGCAGGAAGCAAGCATTTAGTTCATAGAGAATACACCTAATGGCTCTGATCCTGTGGGAACAAATATCAGATCAGTCATGTTGGTGAACTGTGTGACGTTTACTGAAGTTTCGGTATGTGATTTTAAGGGTGGTGAATTTCCGATTTCTTAAACTTTTACCTCCCACTGCCATTACTCTTCTGCCCCCCCCCCCCGACGTGCTCCTTAGTTAAATGACTTCAAGCTTTTGTTCGGACAAAGAACTTCTCATGTGACGAGGAGATGCCTCGGAGGTATTTCAAACCTCAGAGTTTGAGCACTTACTCTGGTTAACTGTGCTGTAGATTTTCCCCCTGATAGCCTGGATTTAATTGTTGCTTGGAGGGATGAACAAAGTTGATTCACCACACACACACCCACACCCACACAGCCATTTATGAATGACCTCATCATGTGCGTCCTTTCCCACATCAGCACTGCAGTGAATGACAGTAGTCCTGTATATACAGTATGAGCCATTAACCTCCAAAGCATGATGGTGGTTTGAATTGTGATCCATTTGCCACAATGATAAAAATTGTATATAAGATGGAGGACTCAGGTTGCATCAGGTTTATTATGTTAGCTGCCACAAACAGAGAGGGGCTGGACTGAGGCACTGTGGAAAAAGCACAAACCCTATGACTTTACCGACTCAGCCTTTCAGGGTCTCCAAAGGATGAATACTAATAACGTTGGAGATCCCATGACTTTTTCCTCTTGTCATATTTGTGGTTTTGAGTGAAATACAACAACCCTGGTATTAATTGTCATGGAATTTGCTCCACACATTAATGTCCCTGTCTCGCAATTCTTCTGTGTTAAGAGTGTTTTATATTTAGGCAAATGTCTTGTAAGGCTGCTTGTGTTCAGACAACATTTAACATGACCACTGTTTTCCAGCTTTCAACATTTTCCATCTCAAAGTACATGAAATTATAGAAGCAAAGCATGTTGCTTGTTCATTTAAAACTCTGGGCTCCATTGTTCTAATAATCCTGACTGTTTAAAAAAATTTAAAAAACATTACCATCATGAGGACCATGAAGCGGGAGACTAGTTTTCACATCCTAATGTCCCTGTAGGTCTAACATTAACCTCTGTAACCTCATGTGCTTATTCAGGGGCTGATTTGGCCGTATGTTCTGCCCTCCAGCTGTAGGCATGATGCATAGCTGACTCCCATGATGCTCTGCCACAGATGTCACCCCGAAAGTCCCCTGTGACATGTCAGCTCTATTGGATTAAGATCAGGTCGCGGTCAGTTTGCATGATGGAAGAACATCTGACAGAAAGAGGGATAAGAAAAGAGGCTGTTACAGTTTCAGAAGGATGATTTTTTTTTTCTAATTTCAGCAGCAAGTCCACTCTTGTTTTTGTAATTTTCCCTTTTTCACAGAGTTGTATTCAATCACACTTGCCTCCCCGGCCGACTCACCCAAAGCTTGCACCGTTCTTGTGGGTTTGAAGTTTCAGGGTTTGAAGTCTGATCACATTCATGCATGACCAACACCGCCCCTATTTCCCTGCATTTGTATGCAGGCTGGTGAAAAGAGGAGTGTCTTGGCCCTAATGGTCTCACAGTCAACTGAGCTTGTACTCTCAATTAGGGCTGCACAACTTATGAAACAAGCTTGTGGCTTACATAGACTGTTGAATCTTAAAACTGAGAATTGTGATGTGGCTGTTGTCTTACTTTGGCCAGACACAAAGTCCTGGCGTTTGAAAGGTGTGTTTTAGATGAAATATTCTGATCACACATGGATAACTTTTAAATGGCCTATTTTGTAGACACTTTGAATTTGTCTCTTCAGTGAGAAGACATAAACATGAGCTGGAGTGAGCAAATTAAGTCGTGGCTCTCATACAGGAGGAAGCAGGGAGGCTTGTCGAAAACCTGAAGTGAATCAGAGGAAGTGTTGCACAATAGGAAGTGGTGTGTTGTGCTTTTTTTTTCATCTGCGTCTAATTGTTCCATGGTTTTTAAAAACTGCAGTTCACAATTTCACAAGGAAGGTACAGTAATACATGAAATGCATCCTCAACATTGTAACTGTTACATCTCTGGTAATGTTATATTTCCTTTTTGTGTGACTTGAGTAAGTTATCACCTACAGTGAAAGGGAACCAAAATGACATTCAGCCTTTTGCAATGGGTGTAACCAGTATGATCGAAATATGCATTAGCACTAGCAAAGTGTCATTTGCTCCAGTGAAAATGCACAAAAGTAGTCCTTCAAAAATTCTAGTACATTTTCCAGAACTTGTGTTTAAGAAATGTACTTGAATTTTGTCTAAAGAAGCTGCAGTGACACAGTGATACCACTAGTTGTCTCTAGCTGTTGGTGTTTGCTTTGGACTCCTAAAATTGTAAATTGCTCGGGCCGTAGATTGTTATACCTTTGTCGACAGTCAAATTTTGATGTTTTGTTACTATTGACCTGTGTTTCAGAGGCTGACCTCTGCTGGAGGACTGTGACCCGGGGCCACCTGCCAGGCCGGGCCTCCCTGCTCCTGACTGACAGTCATACAGCTCCGCTGCTGGTAGGTCCTCGTGCCAAGTCTCAGTAAGCCTGAAGAAGGTTTGTTTTAAAGGACTGGTTTAGGGCTACAGGGATATTTGATTTACTGCAACAAAAAACAAATTAAAGCAGCAAACCCTCACAACCAGGAAACTACAACGAGGTAATGTTTTGTTGTTTGTTTTTTTTTTTTGAAGAATATTAAAATAGTTGCTGATGAATTTTGTTTCAACTCTAGATTGGTTCAAGAGTGTCCTAAAGTAATACTGACATCTTTATATTTGCAGTTTTCTGTCACTGTCATCATGCATCATTTAGGTATTTATTCATTTAATCACTGAATTCCTCTTTCCAAGTCCATAGATCAGTTCCAGCATGCATGTCTGCATTATATTCGTCAATTCAAATTTGACCGTTAGACTATTTTTATACTCTGAGCTTTCATTCTGTACTCCAGATTACCATCTACATATCTGCCATTATTTGTTTACATGTCTATTTATACCTGTTCAAGGACACAGCTCATATCTGATCCTAATTTGAATTGACCACAGTGCTTGAAGAACACGTTATTGAGAGTAACAGACCAAATGCTCTACATCACTCTTGTTTGTGCGCCTGTGTTTCTCCCTTTGTTTCAAAGGCGATTCAGGTCACGGTGCGCACTGAAGGAATCTGAATCAATGGAGACATTTCTCTAAACGGCTGTTGAGTCAGCTACTTTGCTTTCTTTCCACTGGTGGTGTTTTCCATGCTGGTGTGGGCTCAGCATAGGTGGGAGGAAGAAAACAGAAAATCGTATAACTGTTATCTCACTCTCTTTGCTGTTATTCCAAATTCTGTTTGAAATATCCAAATACAAGTTGCCTGTTGTACATAGCCGTTTGGTCCAGGATTCAGAAAAAGAAGGTTTTCAGACTGACTAGAAAAATAGATCCATGTTACATTTTAGGGGCAAAAATTGTAACTACAGACATTGTCGGCTTAACATCACATTGGTAGCTTGAAGGGGAGCTGATCGATTTGCTTAATAAATAAAATCGTCATAAAAATTTTGAAATTTGAGCACTGACGGTTTCAGTCTGTGTAGTAGCAGCTGGTTTGCACCAATACAGACATGTCATTATATAACTGTGGTGCACCTATGTCTATTATAGTCTTAATGTGCCGTGCTGTGGGTGTATGTGTAATGCTGGCTCAGGAAATGGAGTGCATTGTGGGCCATAAAAAGGAGTAAAGTAATGTGGCTCTCCCAGCTTCCTGCCCCCCCGCCCAAGGCCAGTGTGTTTATGTAACTACAGGGCGCAGGGTCACGGCTCACACGACAAACTGGCAGCTCTGATATGAGACTGACCACTTCTTGTACGATCGCATATTAGATGTTTTTAATCTTGTTTAAAATCTGCACTGTTGACCTTTAGTGCTCTTGGTTGCACAGATCACTTACATGTTCCTCATTTTTGGAGCAGAAACGTTTTAGCAGTTTAATGTTTTTTTTCTAAGCAAGTGTTTTGTTTTTCTTTTCCACCCTGCTTGCATGTCTGCCCATCCCTGTTGTGTTTTTTTCCTTGGAGATCGTTACCATGACACACAGCTATCATTCGAATGGCTAAGCTCGGGTGCTGGAATGTTGCATCGTTTTGACAGCTAAGCCTCAGGTGGTTCATATATAGGATCACTAAGTCATTGTATTCCCATGTGAGATGTGTGGTGTGTGTGTCTATAGGCCAATACCAAGGTGCCATGGTGCCCTAGTAAGACTCAGATCCATTCACTAAAATAGCCTGAATGGCAAGCTATTTTAGTTAGCACACAGTACACAGCCCTGTGGCGGTACAGGGGAGCAGTGGACTGTTGCTTTATAAATGGAGAATGGAGCCGAGTTAATGCAGCGGGCTGAGTTTTGTGTGAATATATACAGGTTGGATTAGCCTCGCTAAGCCGGGGGAGGTGTGGTACAGCAGCCTGAGGTGAAGCTTTTCTTGGCTCGCTTGTTGCTAGGATTATAACTGGGTCAATGCTCCCCCCAGCTGGTGGAGCCTAGTAGTGTTTATACCTATGCAGATGGAGGAATGAGCATAGAAAATATAGATTTTTGCACATTTTGAGCCTTATAGCTCTAAAATCAGGGATTCCCTGACTCTTTTTTTCTGATATAACATCAGCAAATGTTATACCATCAATTACACTACAGAGCAATAGTAATATTTTGGCTTATTAGAGTAGTTTACCTATGAGAAGTCATGGCTGCAAGTCTTTTACTAAATAGAAATATCACTTGCTCCATTCTTGAGTCAGCATATGGAAGACGCTGCCCCCCCTCCCACCTCACCCGCTGCATAGGTAATTTGAGATGATATGTCTGAGTGGGTGTAATACATAGAGTGGCTTGTTATGTCAGCTAAAAGCTCCCAGCTTTTCCCCAGTTATCTATTATTTATGCCACCGGAGGGCTGACACTGTAACTTCCTGCTGAGGTTTCCTTGAGGAGACCGTGGGGCTGCTGTCAGTCCTCTGCTGACAGCTTTAATGTCTGGCAGATTATCATGTAACATGGAATTAACATTTAGTCTGGAGAAAAGTTATCTGAATTCTGTGCCTTTTTCTAAAATGAAATTCCTCCCTTGCGTCTCCCGAAGTGTCAGCGTGTGAACACTGGGTGGTGCTCTTGGATCAGTCATCAGTGCCACTCCTCATCCCAGGGAAGTGGCATGTAACTAGAGTTGGAAATTTATATTCTTTGCAATTATCTTGCACAGACGACATCAACAACTCATTGTAAGTGCTCTCACTTTTCACTTGCGTTTGTATATGTAAGCATAAGCACCCCTGAAGCTGGTATGTGATGGTGTAAGGTTTGGGAGTGGTCTGCCTTACCATTCATGCACAACTGTTTTCATCCTCCAGATGGCACTCATCTCTTACAGAAAAAAAAATTGCCGGTACTCTTCAATCTGACAGTCATCATCCCTCCAAAACCTCCACTGTGCCCCACCCAAAATCCTGTTCCTGTGCAGGAAAAAAATACTTGTAACACTCTGCTATTTTGTCAATTGGAATCAGACTTAAATTTGTCTTCAAGCTAAATTGTAAAGAAGTCTGAATCTCAATGTTCAACGAGTGACACTTAAGTTTACAGTGACGTTGGTGAGTCACAGTCAGAAGGTCAGTCGAGTAATGATGGTTCGGGGCTGTTCTAGCAGAAGAATGGGGAAAAATCTGTGTGTGAATGGGCTCAGGAGGCAGCTGCCCCAAGGACAGTGCTGCTCTGACCGATGACAGTGAGTCTGTATGCCCCCCCCCCTTAATGATTTCCATAACACATCCTGGGAAGGAGTCAGAGGACTCTCAAGGGCAGGGTGGGGAGGGCTTGGTCAGGGCTCAGACAGATGTTCAGCGGATGCAGAGGAGAATCAAAGTGGTGAAATTGGTGTAGAGTTCATACAAACATCATGGACCGGTTTCACAGCTCTTAGGACTCCTTAGATGTCTGTCACAAATTATTTCCAGCCTTTTTTGGAACGTGAAGCATCATATAAGCCCTTGTAGTGTTGATGTAGAAGCCTTTTTTTTTTTTTAATCAGTTAACTGCATTGATCTGAAATTAACACCATCCAGCCGTCAGTATCTCTCTGCGTGCTTTGATGGAGTAAAGTGTTGTATTGGTGTGACTGAAGAGTGGCACTAAGAGCCTCTTCATAGAGCTCGATTTCAATGAAGCCAGCGTTTTAGCTGACTCTTGTGTATGTGCCTGTTGCCATGGTTTCCAACTTTCATCAGGTGCCGTCCAAAAGCGAGGGGCTTAGCCAAGGATGAGGCGCTCCCGCTTTCATCCTCCTTTCTGATGTTTTTCTCTGGACAAGCTACCGGTTTCATGTGTTCATCTCCATTCACGCTGATTGGGTTCATCACAGCTGCACTGATGTGATGCAGGAAGCTTTGTAGGAGTTGTTTTTAGGGAGGGGATATTTTTAGCTGCCTGCGTGGTTGCAGGAGTAAGATGAGACTGCTGATAGTGGATGTCACTTCACGTATCACCATCAGTTGTAATGATTCAGTCCTCCTGTAGGTTTGTTTTGATTTGGCAGAATGTGGGTGAGGGGGGCATTAGCTGATGTTTACACGGGTGCAACAATACAGAGGCATGGCTACGAGGTAATCGAGTTCACCCCCATAAACAAACAAATGGCAGACCCCCCCACCCCTTCTCCTCTTTGCCTTGTGTCCCCTAAGTCATTTTTAGTCAGCTGAGTTGAATTGGCATGGTTCGGGATGGTTTGGGGGGGGTGATGAGGAGAAGGTGAGTGGGGGAAGGAGAAGGTGGGATTTGGGGGGCGGGGGGGGCACAACCCCCGTTTGGGAAGTGCTCCCCCATTTTCTGCCTGTCGAAACGGGCCAGTGTCAGCGAGCTCTAGCGGGTCCAGGTCTGGCTGAGTGGGCTAATGCGATGTGGCGTGTCACCCGGGGAATCTAGGTCAAGTTTAAAGCTGCCTAGCTCTGCCCGCCTCTGCCGCAGTGTGACGCTTCAAATCCCTCCCCTTCCACACACGCAATAAAATTCAGCACACATCCTTACCCACATTAGTTTTTCTTTTTAATTTTATTTTTTTAATGTGAACATCATATACAGACAAAAGTGAGCCATGCACTTTCCTTTCCAGACCCACATTATTTCACACATAAACAGTCTCTGCTGCCTCTTCCCATCCCCCCTCTACACCCCAGGCAAGCTCTCAGCCTCTCCACGGCGGAGCCCACGTGATGCTCCGTGCTGTGTCTGCGCCCCGGCTGGGGAGGGGAGGGCGTTGTTTTTCTTCCATAGTAAAGCAGCAGGGCACGTGGATCCTCACGCTGCAGCCGAGTAGTGGAATGTCAGCACTATCCCTCCCTCGCATTAGCCAGCCATCACCCCCCGAGCCGTTTTTGTAGAACGCTGCCGCAGTGCTCGGTTTCAGCTGTGCCCTGCTTCTCGGTGTGCCTATTAAAGGGGCGGCACAGGGCTGGGAGACGTTAAAAAGCAGTGCCATCCAGAGGTCAGGCTGCTGCATGGGCGTGGCACTGTTTTGGTGTCTTTACCAAAATAAGCTTCAACGTTTCTGCAGAATCTGCACAAATCTGCAAATACTTATGGAAGTAAATTTTTACAGTTATTTATTCAACATTATAATATTTTGTTTGTATATTTCAGTTGTAGAAAAGTGACATGTATCATTACATTCAGCATTTGTTCATATTCATCAGTATATTGAGTTTGCCTTTTTTCATTTAAAAAACTGATGATGATGATGATTTGAATTTGCTCAGCTGCACCTAAAAATCAAATCACATTAAATCACAAAGTGCTCCATAGTGGAATTAAATGTTTCTCTTCACTACTAATCCGCTGTTTTTGGCGCATTACCTCATCTGTATTAATATATTCATGTGCTTTCAAGTCCTACTACTACTGTACTCGCTCCTCACCCGGAGCTCGCCTCTGATTGGCTGCTGCAATGTTTTCAATGGTACCAGATTTTTTTTGACTCCATGGATACAGTGAGCTGTTGGGTAGATTGGCTCAGCCAATAGGAGAGCTGTGCGGGCTCCTGCTTGTCAGATTCTGCCCCTGGCCTTAGAAGCAGCCCTCCCTCCCTCGTTGCGAGCACGCGATGGCTCAGTGGGGGGGTTCAAAACAACAACAAGGCTGTCGTCGGGCTCTCTGTGGTGCCCAGGTCATGCCAGCACCACTGGGTACCACTACAGCCTGTGAGGGAGGGGGTCTTCAATTCCTCAGTCTCTCTCTGATACTGTATCTGTGCACTCTCAGCCAGCACTTCTCTTCCCTTAGCACACTATCACTAAGCGACCAGTTTATACACAGTAACTCATACTGTCTTAGATTTACCTTTTAAAGGGAGTGTTGTCATCATAAAAAGTCCATATAAGCTACAAAGTCAGTGTTGGTTCATGTTTATTTAATCAGTAAATGATTCTTAGGCTTGAGTGGAAGAGTTGGAGATAAAAAAGCTGCAAAATGCACAAATTTAATCTGCCTCTTTTTCTGGTACACTTCAAGATACTCTGGTGGACTTTGAAATGCAGGCACACAAATCCCCGTCCTTAAAATGACCTCATTTCAAACAACACATGGGAGTAGCGCAGAGCCTACAAGGCTGCCAATGCCTGCGTTAAAGCACTGTGAGCCCTGGCAGCTCTGCCTGCCAGCCAGCCAGCCAGCCGGTCGGTCAGCCTCAGTCTGAGAGCGGTTGGAAGGTGGCAGCAGAGGACCAGCGGAGGCCTGGCGATGATGGGCAGTGCCCACATCATCCAGCAGGGTGAGGACAGTGACAGCTCTCATCCCTTCTGAGGCTGGATCAGGTGCCACTTTCCGACAGCCAGTGAGGTGCCAGCACTGGCACAGTCAGACATTCAGGTCACATTAGTGGAGGGTAATAAGACGAGGCTGGACAAGGCAGGTGGGTCTTTGCAGGTGGTCACCCGGTTCGACTAGTGACTACCAACTGGTAGTCACTAGACCGTTTTAGACCGTTTTTGAACTAAATAAGTAAAAGTAAAAAAATACTGTTTGTGCACAGTTAAAAAAAAAAAAAAAAACTGACACCATTAATAGGACTACAACTAAATATTATTTTATTATCAATAAGAAGCTGGAACTGGAGAATTTTTGGCCTTTTTGCTTAAAAAACTGTTGCAGGTTACATTTGTTGGTCAATTAATTATTTATTAGTCCAAAGTACATTTTTGTCTGTACAGCTTCACTCGCGGTAATAACAGAGTGAACTTGAGGAGAAACATGTTAAAGACATTGCTTGCTCTTATTGCTTTGGAGGGGGTCTGTTAATTAAGTATCGATTTGATTATCTGGATACAAAGAAGGTACTTTTATAAAATCTTTTTTGTACTCAGACTTCACCATCATGTAAAAATTGTCTATTCATCAATAATATTTTCTCTGTATAAAAAAAAAAAAAAAGAATTACGGACATGAACCACTGCCAGGTTTTCAAGATGGGAAAATGCACGTCGCCCCTCCCTCATACACCTCATGCATTTTAAAAACACTCCATCTAACCCTCTGCTCCTGACTGCTGAGTGTGTACTTTACTCTGTCGCAGCACCTCCCTGTCTCCCAGCATTACCTGTGTTCCCATGATTTACCCTGTCACCACTGGCCCTCACTCAGTCACTTTGGCTTTTCACCTGTCACTCATCTCAGCTGACATCTGCCTGCCAAAGTTTAACTTCGTCACTGTTCCGCGTTGACCCTCCTTCCGTCCTCTCAGAGTGCATCCTGCCCGTCTCCGCTCCGTCACCAAGGGTTAAAACTGTCTCCTCTGATGGAGCCCGCCACTGTTTCTCCGTACAGATCTTTGACTTGTCATATGTCTGTTGACCTCTTCTTCCGAGAAAGATCGACTCTGCTTTCTAGGAGTCAGAGGAACGACAGAGCAGAGAGCCGTGAGAGGCTGTCACTTCTTGTTGAGCAGCTCGCAGCTGATGTGCACACTGTGTTTAGCTATACGGTACATGTACGTAACAGTGGTGTGTATGTCTCAGCACGGAAGGTATGGGTGTGACAGTGAAGCCAGAGAGACTGCCAAAGCTCGGACGCACCAGACTTCCTCTCTTCTTCCTTAACCTGCAAGTCACCTGAAGACACAGTTCAGTTTATAGGAACAACAGCAAAGTAATTGTGACACCTGCCTGAACCGTGGAGTCATATGGCACGGCTGTAGGGCGAGCTACACGGGATCAGCACGGAACATGCTGAGCAGTAATGAAAATCTAGTTAGAAAGTTTGGAAAAGTTTGACAAGAAGGAGAACACTGTGTTAATAAGATGTGGTGTAGCAGTCACCTCTGGGTGGAAGTCAGGGGGGTTCAGTTGTGGAAGAAGTCTACTCAAGTACTTCACTTAAACATCTCCATTTCCACGTGTATTTGTTTGGAAAAAATGACTTAAAATGGTGAATCAATTATCACAGTAATTGCTGATTAACTAAATTGATTTTCAGCTTCATCCATCAATAATTTGTTGCACTTCAACTTTGGTTTTCATAGAATTAAATATGGTTCGACTCGTGGAATGCATATGTTTACTATGATCATATAAAGACTGTTGTACTTTGCTGCCATGCACTGTTCTCCTGTGGTAAAAAATAAGGTTTTGTTTCTGTACCACATCTGCGGTAGGTACCTGGTTTTGCAAAGCTATGTGAAATATTAATGTTTTGTTTCAGTTCCCATGACCAAAATACTGCATTGCACTTTGTGAGTCTGCAGAGAAGTTAAAGTGAATTTCAAAGCATGGCAGACAAGGTCTGAATCACATACAGTCAACAAACGTCATAATCAGGTCCTCTTATGTTTCTACATGACAACACCCCCTATTAAAGTTTCATTGGATGCGTCCTGTTATGTGCAGGAAACAAACAAACCTACTTCATGTGTGGATGTGAACATAGATTATATTTGACCTCCCTGTGGAGCAGGGTAAAAATGCATTACTTTGCATATGGCTGCCTGTAAATGGTTATGATTGCTGGGAAGAAACTTAACAAAGCAGTAAAACTCAAACTGAGTTTTTTTATTTTTGGGACTTTTTGGTCTGACATCTGGTTGGCGAGCGCCTGGGCACAGGAAACACACATTAGGGGGTCCGAGGGGAACGCTGGTGTCTGCGAGCAGTGGGCACATCGGGGGCACCGCTGAATTTATACAAGCACCAGAGCAGTGAAGCAGAGCAGGTGTGATGTGGATACAGTAGTGTATCACCACCTGCTCACTCTGCTGTTGAACTCTTTTTTTTTTTTAATTGATTTTTCTCACTTTTCCTCAACAGGTATCGTAACATGGGGAACCTACTGAAAGTTTTGACATGCACAGATCTGGAACAGGAGCCCAATTTTTTCCTCGATTTTGAAAGTGAGTTCTTCTTTAGTAATTGCTCCTTCTCCTCTGACACTGATCACATGAATATCTTACCATAACATTATCAACTCCCAAACTCTGAAGTCTTTTCACCCTTTCACCCTTACTTATCTCTTACACTATGGTCCTCCCAGCGGCAAAAAGAAATCAAATCTACCACTAGAGCTTCTGCTCTTTTCCATCAACCTCCCTCTTCCACACTGGAGTGTGTGCAGAATATCAATCAGGGCAGAGTTGCAGCAGAGCCCCCCTCCTCAAAATAAAGCGCTTAAGTTCAGCTGGTGTGTAGCCTAAGGCCCCTCAACACGGCTTGATCCTGTACTGAAGTATTCTCACACTTGGCAAACCCAGAGACTCAGTCATACCTTTAGAGAGAAGAATACCTCACACTGCTCCAACTGGTTCTAGGTGATTTTTTTTTTTTTTTTAAAAGAGCATCACAATTTTATATCTAACATTATTTTTTTATGTTAACGTTTGATTTGAATGAACCACTTTTCAGGATAGTTTTTGTTATTAATTATTATTCTGTTACTCACACCAAGTATAAATGATGATTTCAAATTAAAATAAATTCAAATGTAAAATTAAAATTTGGTACGCCGCAGTAAAAAGATGATACTGTAGCTGCCAATATGAGCTGAGTTATGAGTATTTCGTCTGCATGGGAGCAGGAGTTTACAGTTATCACACTTGGCAAGGTGTTCTTGCTTCAGGTGGTGGAAAAGGGTTCATAGTGTTGCCATTCTTCATTGCCACTTCTCTCAAGGCAAAAATAAAAACTCAGAAACTAAACCGTCTCTACACCCAGAGCTGTTACAAAGCCGCGTAACCCTTTTTGTTTTTCTCCTCTTATCGTCCTCCATTTCCCTCCTATCAGCCAGGAAAGTGGGTGGTGTCAAAACTACATAGGAAGCGTTCGAAAGATGAGATTATTTCAGTGAACCTTCATTTACATAATTGAAAGTTGAACTTTAAACTTTCTGTCATATTGGAGGATTTGATTTCTTCGAGCTGTTTTTTACTGTATGTTGAGCCGGTGTGAATGTGGATTACATACCAATCAGATTTTCCCCGTTGACCTTGTTGTTGTTATTGTTGCCCTTTGCAGATGCCCAGCCCACAGATGCAGAGCGAGAGATGTGGGAGCAAGTGGATGTGGTGCTAAAGGACGCGAAGGGGATCCTGGACGAGCTGCAGGCATACAAGGGAGCGGGGCCGGAGATCAGAGAGGTACACCTGAAATAAATATCCACCTCCGACTGACAGCACACAGAGCTGATGCAGAGTCTGGAGAGACTGCTGTGTCCCACTGTGAGGAGAAAGCATGGAAAAGACTATACAGGGTCTTATTAAGAGTTCATGGCTCATGAGTAGTGTAGGTGTTTCCTGCATTGTTATTGTTATTGTTTTCACTAACTGACTGTTCGATCCTGGCCAGTCCATTCTTTAAATATAGTGAAGTAATGGATATTTCTCATGATTAAAAAAACAAAAGTCAAATGAATAACTTTCACAAGAGACTACTGCTGGAAATAATTCACAAGGCTTGTGAAGAGTCATTAAAAAAAAAAAAAAAATTCAATTTCAAACTGAACAAAGAAGTATTGTGCCGCCCGGTTAGCTGAGTTGGTAGAGCATGAGACTCAATCTCTCAGGGTTGTGGGTTTGAGCCCCACCACTCCGGGCAGGGGTGGTGGGCCCCACCACTCCGGGCAGGGGTGGTGGGCCCCACCACCCGTGGGAGGCGCAGTAGGACTTTGGTGCATTGTGAACTGGGTGGCAGTTGCCCCTGGGGCCTAATTATCTTTTTTGGTACTTCCAGGCGATCCAGAATCCAACCGATGAGGCGTTACAGGAGCAGGCGTGGGCGGCTGTGGTTCCCTTAGTGGGGAAGCTGAAGACGTTCTATGAGTTCTCCCAGAGATTAGGTATGTATCTGCCTGTACGCTATGTCCACAGGAACACTGTTGCGTAGGTGGGCAAAAATTACATCACTGGTTTCTCAGACTGAAGTTCTCACGTACTTTACACTGTTTAAAGTCGAACAAGCGACTTGAATGTGTGTAACTGGCACTGTGAAATCACAGCGTGTATTATTCTGAGACATTTGTCAATTTGAGCCTCACCAGCGTGCCACACTTGCCACCATAAAGGACAGGAGCTGACGTCCTTTATGTAAAAGGTGTTTTTTTTTTGTTTTTTTTTTTAATGGCCTCACAAAGACGCAACCTTCATACGCGACCTTAATTGTTTGCATGCGCATCTGCAATATTGACTGCTGAACTGCAAGAGTCAACAGAGATGCGACACATACACATAGGACGCACCCCAGCCTTATATAAACAGCCTTTGAAAACCCCCACAGCCATGCATTTCTCCGGCATGCTGCTTGCGTTGCGCTGTGCATTGACCTCTGTGGGGCTATAGGTTGTTTAATTAGCATGGATACAGGGGGGAAGGGGGAAGTAGGCTTACTGCTGCCTGATCTTCTTATGACCCTGAGGCTGAGGGGGTGCGCGGGTGTGGGGTCGGAGCCCGCCATGCCTCAACACCCTCAAGCCCGTAATCCCAGTGGCAGTGCAGAAGGTAGTCAATGGGAGCAGTGGGCGACGGCAGCCTGGCGATGGCTGTTATGTAATGAAGTAGGTCACCTCCCAGCCTCGGCTGCTGCTCTATTTCACTGCCTTGACTTTAGTCTTCAGGGGCTATCATGGCCTGCGCAGACCACTATCCTGCCTGATACGCATAAAGCTGAAAGTACTTACTACAGGCTGCTGTTATGATCTGCAGAGCACGACTGCCAAGGATGAGAGATATTATAGAGGGAAGATTATGCAATTAGCTTTGCATTTGAAATGAAGGGACAGATTTCTCATGCTCCTACAACTCGTTCTTTCACTGACACCCACATTTCACTTAAATGTAATACTGATGACAGAAAAATTACATTTCCTACCTAGAATTTAGTAAGCAGTAGCGCAAAATTACAAAATAACTACACTCTAGCTGTGTGTGTCCAGTTTTCATTACAGATTTCATTACTGATTCATCAGAGATTGTAGAGTCTAGACCAGACTAGAATCCCGCCATCCTCCGACCCTCCCCTCTCTGCGAGTAAAGTGCCTACATGCTCGCATTCTACTTGCCTGCTCTGCCGTGACCTGATGAGATCAGACATGTCCCCACGCCCCGCCCTTCCCCGACTTCCCGACATACTAGAGTGGCTCATTTCTGAGGGCCTGAAAGCAGCTCCATCTTAACTTCTGTTTTGACTGGGACGTCGGGGGGGAGGCACTGCTAAGGCCATTTTTAATCAGCCGCTTCGCTGCAAACGCTGGCCCAGGCAGATGGGAGTCATTACTGTATGGCAAACGTGCTCAATTTACTGCACTGCACTGCTAGCGTTCCGTATGTCTTTTCAGGTCCCCTTTTCGATTATCTTAAATAGACCGCTGTCTGAATCTGCCTCTTTCTGGGTTATGTTGACATGCTCGTCGTCATATGTAATCAACAAGAATTGTAAAATACACTTAGAATAAATTTATCTAAAGTGCTCATTTGGTACCACGCAGACTTATTGCATCAGATGCTGAGCTCGCCTGGGTTATGTCATTATTGAAACGTCTCTGCAGTGTCTAGACTGGATTCTGAGCACCGTCTGCATCTATAAATAAAAATTCCCTCTGGGCTTCAAAGGTTTTTTTTTTTTTCTTTTCTTTTTTTCAAACTAGGTGTTTGAACAAGATATGTTTGTTAAATAATACTACGTGCTTGGAAATTGTTCACTACATTTCACTTAATCTTTTCCTACATTCTCTGCCGGGGTGAGGCCTTAATTATCGGTCTATGGGTATGCAATGTCAAGGCATGGCACAGGCTTTGTATTTACTTACTGTCAAAACAATGAGTGTAATTCTGCTTGAATGAATGATCCTGTTCCCCTACCCCCCCATTTCATGCCAATGAGATAATTAGTCCCATGTCTCATCTGCATCTGAGCAGGAAAGCCTCTCACCCCCGCCCCCCCAAGCCCCCTCCCTTCCTCCCTCTCTCCTCAGACTGGCACTGGGCCCTGGGCAGTTTGGGCACCACCGCTTCCCCATTATCTGTCTGTGTCCTAATCAGGCTGCTTCAGCTGGCTGACACACTACACTGTTCACATATCTAACTGTGGCTGTGATCCACTTTAAGGACTATTCTCATCCAGTTTGAGAACACACAGCAGACACACACACACAAACACGTGGCCATGCATTTTTGAATCTAGATATTCTGCATCCTGGCTGCATTAATTGATAATTTTTCCAAATAACCGCTTATCTTATAATCCATAAAGTGGCCAAACGAAAAAAGTGAAAAAAGGCTGTTTCTCCCTGAGCCCCATGAGATGAGCTCGTTTGTTTTGTCCAACCAGCCGTCTGATCCTTAGAGCTATATAGTTATTTAGTCAATAAAATATCGATAAATTGTGGAAATGTCCATCAGTTTCTTCATACGTCCAACCAACAGTAAAAAAAAAAAAAAAAAAGGATATTACAGAATCGAAAGAAAAGAACTGGTTATGTGATTTGATGTTGATTAATTATGTAGCTGTTATGGTTTGTTGATTGACAGAAAATTAGCGAATAATCATTTTTCAACCAAAAATGCCAGACATCATCTGGCTACAGCTTCTCAGTCGGGAGGATTTACTGCTAGAATTGTTAGTTGCCGCCCTGTAATTTTCTCAGTTTCTCCATCAACTAATTGCTGCTATGCTGTTTCACATTATAGATTTGAATATTTATCTCTCTGCCATGGTACATACATTATATCTTCTCTTTCATGACCTTGGTGTGTCTCATTTCAGGAATATAATGTTGATACTTAAGCTGTTAACTGGGTGCTTGAATGACAAAAACCTGAATGTGAAAGATTATTAAGCAACTGTCTCACAGCACATCCTTCATCAGGGTCCTTACACACTGAATAAAAGCAGTGTGTAAGGACCCTGATGTGTGTGTGTGTGCATATATATATATATATTATAAAAAAAAAAAAATTTCACAAAAGGGCTGACATTTTTGTACCCATCCCCTGAAGGTGCTGCACCTTTAACGCAGAAATCGTATTTTTCTCACAGAGGCGGCGCTGCATAGCCTCCTGGGAGCTCTGACCAGCGAGACTTACGACGACCCCACTCAGCACCTGGAGCGGGAGCAGGCGCTGGCCAAGCAGTTCGCCGAGATCCTGCACTTCACACTGCGCTTTGATGAGCTAAAAGTAAGACACCCTCTGTCCTCTGCCATGTTCTAAGTGTCAGTTTGTGCATTTAAACCCCAAACTCACCTTTTAGATGCCGATGTAAACGCTGCACTTTTCTCCTGTGATACAAACCACACCTCGTAGTTGCCCTACAAGCTGCTGATGCCCCGGAATTGATTTTTGAACTGTGCAATTCTAAACTGCAGCCACTGAGCGCATAATTAGCATTTATTTAGAATCCTGATGCTCCTCTGCTGTTTATAATACAGTGGATGTCAGTGGAATAGCTAATAAGGCTTATTGCGGGTAAAGAGGTTGTCGTCCTGAGCCAAGTTCGGCATAATGTGGCAGGGTTTTTATTAATGATGTTGGGAGGAAACTTCAAGAAATGACTTGGCTTGAATTCAGACGGAAATCGCTGATGTGCAAACCGGAAAACAGCAGGAATCAAGCATGGGCGTGGGTTGAATGCCCATTGTCAAAAACATAACTGTGTGAGCGCTCATGATCAGACAGTGGGTGAACTGGTTCTCCATACACCCTCAGTCCTTAGATACAAAACCTTTAAAAAAACACACACACACACACACACCCTGACACCCTGAGGCGATTTGGTGCGATGTCCCAATTAGTGCCCACTAGCCAGGCTGCCAAGATAAAAACACGAAGGTAGGGGGTGCAAGGTGGCATGACAGGCCTGGTCATCAATCTTTCACACCCATGCATGGGCTTCTGACCTAGTTAAAGTGTCTGTGCGGCGTGCAGCCCCTCCCTGGTGAAGCAGCCTGTCTCCCCTGGCGGACACAGTGGACACAGACTGAGTACCAGTCTATTGTATCAGGATTAGCATGCTGCCAGTGCAGCTTTGAATGTGACAGGCTCATACAGGACTGAGGATAATTAGCCACACCATCAGCTCTCACTAGTGGTGACATTTGAAAGAAGCTCTCTGGTTAGTCGGTTTCTATTTTAAGGGGTCAGCTTGGCTTCATGTTAAAACCAGATGATTCATATTTGTAGGAAGTGGTGTCAAACAGGTCAACTGACTGCTGTTGCTTTTATCTGAGGTTTTCTTTCTAACCTTGCGTCTTCCTAATAAGACCGTTTATACCTTTCTGACAAGCTGCATAATTGTTGAACCTCTTGTAACATGCTATACAGCCAGACTTTAATGGAAATGACCGAGTATTTCCTGACAGGAGGGGTGGGGATGTGGATGTTGAGGGGGATGAGTGTCAGCGGATTCAAATCCAGTTCAGCAAATAAAATTATTATTGTATCAGTGTTCTTTTTATGTCATTTTCCCCCCAAAGCTACATTTCTGCCTTGTTGGCTAAAACATTCTGTCATGACGATGGCGTGTTTGATCCACAGCTGAATGTCCTGCTGCAGGCTGTGCCACCTACAGATATGCAGAGACTCTCTCTCTCTCTCTCTCTCTCTCTCTCTCTCTCTGTGTCTCTCTCTCTTAATATGCATTTCTGATGTTTTTTTCAGATGACAAATCCTGCCATTCAGAATGACTTCAGCTACTATAGGAGAACGCTGAGCCGCATGCGGATCAACAACGTACCGGTGAGCACTTTATGTCCCTCTGCTCTCTGGGTGGTGAGGATGCTGTAATTAAACAACCACGGTCAATGTTTTATATCAGTGATGGATCCAGTGACTACTTGTATGTAAAAGGAGTCGACAGCCACGGCCACAGCACAGAGTTCTGTGCTGTGTGTGGTTACCACTGAATGTGATTGGTTTTGTCTTTCTTTTCCTTTTTTTTCCTTTTTTTTTTTTCTACCATTACAAATAAGGGTGGCGTCATTTATCAATAGATTCATCAGAGATGTGTAGTGAGTTTATTTTAATAGTCTTCACGTTAGTGTTCAGACAGTCTGTAATTTTGTATTCCTTCAGTGTCTCCCTGGCTCTGGCCCTGATCAAATTCAGAAGTGTGAGTCATCATGATTCGTCTATACTCAGACCCGAGCCATCAGTTCTCATTATAATCCCATCACAGTTCAGACTGCATCAGTAGAAAGGCAGGAATGATGAATGAAGTTTTCAGACTGTTTGAAGGCCCTGGGAGTTAAGAGGAGTGCGGTAGGAAGCGTCTCGCAACATGAAGTCAGAGCCCCACAGGGAGTTTCAGGGAGTTTGAAGCACAAAGTGGAGGGCAGCAGCGCGTGGCGCAAGAATCTGACCCCAAATCAGTAGCATGGCCCAAATCCTCAAGAGATGAAACCCTTAATTCCAGGCCAGTGTGGATTCTGAACATTAGATGACACCTCTCAAACTCTGGTCTGGACCAAAGGAAGGTCTTAATCTGGTTCCAGGCAAACTTTGCCGTGGTTTGTTTGTGTTGTGAAAACAAAGCATCGTGTTTAGCTTGTTTCCTATAAACAATATTTTTACATCAACAATGAATTAAATGACTGCAAAATATGAAAGGGGTCATTCATAGTGATGAACTTTAGAAAATTATCACCGGACTCTGGAGCTCACCTCATTTCTGCCTCAGTGAGTGAAATAAGTGAAACATGGCGACCATACAGTTACTGTCTTACCCTTAATATTTTCATCTGTTTCTACCTGCCAGTGTTTCCCATACATAGGCTCTGCTTAGACTTCGCCCTACCAGGTAGATAAAAGCACCTGGTTTCAGCTTAGGTAAATCTTATATTAAAACGCATTACTTTACTCTTTCCAAACTGTGTGAAATATGTTAAAACCATGTAAATATCAGAAGACCGGCCAGCGTACCTTCAACCACAAACAACAGTTTTATTATAAGAGCCATAAAAGGGAGTGGCTCACTCAGATCTGTTCAAGTGTAATAGGATTTTTCCTGTATTGACTGCGAACAATAGGTCTTGTGATATAAAATTCAAGGACTCAGTGGTACTTTCTGGTATCATGCATGCTGCACTTCCCCAGATGTACATCTTTATTTAGTGCCTTCAAGGACATCTAAAAGATACTTGGTGCAGGGAATAGTAGGGAAAAGTGAGATGTCCATGGTCCTGAGTGTGTGCAGAACAAACTGAAACTGCTCTAAGTTTTGACCCTGTTTGACAGGAGGTTTTATTCTCCACACCAGAATATGCCATTAGGCAAATGGGGACAGAAAAGATGTCGTTAGGACCTGTCACTGCTGAAAGACGCTCAGGCTGCCATCCCTCTTAGTAGCTCAGTCTCACACTGCAGCAGCATTTTAGTCACCACTCAGACGACTGAATCATTCAGACATCTGAGATGAAACACATCTGTCCCCATGGTAAACTGTCTTTGAGTTCACATGTCAAACATGCATTAGTTTGAAATTTGGGGAGATTATTCATTATTCTGATTCTGTCACTGTTCTCATAAAAAAAAAAAAAAATAGAAAATAAAGACACAAAATGTTCTCATCACTTAAATACGCAGACAAATTTAGAACAGGCTGTTCAAGAGACACCTTGTTCTTTGTTGTCCGCCAGGTGTTTTCAGTGTCTCGTTCACTCTGAAACTGTAAAGCAGCAGGATGTGTTAGTCAGCTGGGAAACCAGGAGGAGCAGCAGGGCTCTGTGATATGGCTTATATCCCTATTCTTCTTCTGGGATTTATTTAATTAAATGCCTTTCATATGCACACAATAAATATCACCATCTAGTCAAGCTGCATGGTGACGAGTGTGATGCCAAACAAAACTGATACTGATACAAAACTGATTTTTCCTGATAACATTTTATGTTTTGTGCCTCCTCTTATCGTGAAGGTTTAGATAAAACTGGCTAACAACACATTTTAATAACAAAATAATCATGTCCCACTCTCATCATGGTAAAGGGCAATCCACAGCATTGAAATTCATTCGAATCGACTCTGACCTTTGACCTGAAGGGATGCAAGAAAGAACAGAAGTCTTCAACAGAACAGGATTATTTTTATTATTTTTATTTTTTTAAATGATTCTCAGGCCGAGGGTGAAAATGAAGTCAACAACGAACTGGCCAATCGGATATCTCTCTTCTACGCCGATGCCACGCCCATGCTGAAGACATTAAGTGACGGCACAACAAAGTTTGTGTCAGAGGTGAGAAGCACAGGACATGCATTGAGCTTTTTTTTTTAACAGCTTTGTCAAAAAAACAACACGCTCTCATTCCTTTTATCTTTCCATTTTATCTTTTTACAGAACAAGAACCTGCCTATCGAGAACACAACAGACTGCTTAAGCACAATGGCGACAGTGTGTAAAGTCATGTTGGAAACACCGTGAGTGACTTTTTGTGTTCTCAGAACTTTCTTCTCATTACCCTCATGTGTGTAACCACTCACTCACGTCCTGTCAGGGAGTACCGCAGCAGATTCACCAGCGAGGAGACGGTGTCTTTCTGCCTCCGAGTCATGGTCGGGGTCATCATCTTGTATGACTACGTCCATCCTGTAGGAGCCTTCGCCAAGTCATCCAAAATCGATGTGAGTACAACCACGTTCGCTCCACTGTCCCACTCTGCAGGTTGCTCTGACACTGACGGTCTGTTTCTGGTCCACAGATGAAAGGCTGCATCAAAGTCCTCAAAGATCAGCCTCCGAACAGTGTAGAAGGCCTTCTCAACGCTCTCAGGTAAGCTCATATTGAAATCAATTAGTGTTTTTCCCCCGCAGCTCAGTGACTGTCATTCACCAGTTGTGGTTTTCACTGAAAAGGAGAAGGGTGCTCATGCTGTGAGTTTGATGATATTGGTGCAGCAGGCACCCATTCACCCCCCCCAGCGCAGCGACTCATTCTCTGCACAGTCCACCAGGGATTTGGTCAGCTGCGAGCCCTCTGTGCCTGATTCGGGTTGGGTGTCGAAACCTCTCCAGAGAGGCCGATTACATCTGACACCTCATCTCCCCTCATGGTCTCCCAAATTGTACCCGCCTCATCTAACTCTCGTCGCCGCTGGAGCTGACAGGGCCGTTTCTGTGTCAGCCTCACATCTGTATCTGTGCCTCTGTAACGGGTGCCCGAGGCAGGCCAGTGCTAGCCGGTTGCATTAGGTCATTTTCGTGCAAAAGCTGACAGATTTCCTTTCAGCGATTACATCTCTGGTCTGGCAGACGATGGCAAAATATTTTAAATGTATGCAATGGTGGAAACTAACAGAGTATATTCATTCAAATACACAGACTACTTCAGGGTACAATACTTTGAATGTAGGGCTTTTACTTGTATTTTTACGTTGCTGTGCTGGTACTTTTACTGAACTATAGGATCTGAATACTTCTTCCACAGCTGTGTGTACAGAGAGATGTAATCCAGTCTCTCATGCAGTTTTTTCCCCTCTCACCTGCAGGTACACAACCAAGCATCTGAATGATGAATCAACCAACAAGGCTATCAAGAGCATGCTGCAGAAGGACTGAGCTGCTACAACTGCTTGCCTCACACCCTGCTGGGAGGGGAGACGCCACTCTCCTGACTGATGTCGGTGCACAGAATGTTTTTTTTTTGTTTGTTTTTGTTTTGTTTTTTTAATGGAAAAAGAGCTACAGCTCCGCCCTCTTTTATAATGCAAAATGCTACTGCCATGATGAACGTCTTTTTCTGTGCCAAAAAGATGTTGCTGTAATGTTTTCGATAAAAGGCCATGCAACAATGGCAGCTAATGAAAGCATTGTTAGATCCTCTGGTGTTTTTAAAAAATGTCTTGTTTTTCCCTATATAAGGGACGGGAGTGCTTTGACTTGAAAATTTAAAAGAGAGAGATATATAGAGAAGTATATATTATTTTTGTTTGATTCGTTATTTAATATTACATCTTCTGCATGATGAAAATGATGTCTTTTCCTTCTATTTAAAAAAAAAACTAATGGTTCAGTTTAATTTGTCTGCTCTGTTGTGCATTATTAAATGTTTTGTTATTGAAATGGTACTTGTCAAAATGAGATTTAAGAGTACTGTTTTTTTTTTAAATATTTTTTATAGGTTTTAATTTGTGCATATGTCTTTTTTTTTCTTAGTTGTGTTGTATTTTTCATTTGAAAACTTTAAACTGTGATTTGTGCTAAATCAAATTAAAATTGGGAGTCTGTACTGTAAATGGACAGTATGTTGTGGCTGGAGAAATTAAAACGAGATCTCTTGTTTTCTATAACCGCCTCGTCAGGTTTGATCTCTTATATCGTCATTGCATTAGATAAGAAAGAAAGTGAATTTCCCCAAAAATCAGACCATACCTTTAAGCAGTAATGGATAAATATTAATAATCAGTCCCAACCCATGAAAGACAAGTTAAGTAAATAAAATAAAAGTAAAAAGAAAACAAGTAATGTTTTGTTTTTCTCTCTGCTAATGAAAATATCCATTAATGCATTTGTTACCGTTACATATGCTTTTTCATTTGAGCCATGTTCTTTCTGCCTTTTATGACCACTCCATGTCCACTATACTTAATGGCTCATTAAAAACATAATTGCATGATGTCAATGACAAGTGGTCATCTCCTTTTCATAATCAAAAGAAGCTTTTCTGGATCCATTATTCCTTCCCTCCACATTCAGAGCTTTTCTTTTGAACTCATCTTTCAGTATGAGAGAGAGAGAGAGAGAGAGAGCAATGGAAATAGATGAAAATATCCTCTCAATTCGTTTTCACTCTCCTTTCAGTTTTTCTCCTCTGTTCAGCAGTGCTTCACAGTGAGAGAGGGGCTACTCTTGGGTGGGCACTGCAGCACTATCAGCAGTGCATTGGAGAACTTCTCAGGGTCAAGGAGAGAGAGACAGGGAGGCAGCAGAGTGTGGATGGGTGTGTCCTCTGCAGCATCACTGCACTAACAGACATGGAGACAGGAAGGAAACGAGAGGGAGTGAAAGAGAGAGACGGGTGCTTTAATCCTGGGTGGGTTTTAAAGTCCTGGAAGGAGAGAGTGGTAAAAATGAAGAGGTGCTGGTCCTGTAGCTCGTGTTGCAGCTCGGACATGGTTGTAGAGCTTGTAACACTCACAGAAAAGCTGCCGGTTTGTCTCAGTGACATCGTCTCACTGTGCAGCGGCAACTTTGTTCTGCGCTGGCTGATCTCCCACTGTGACCCCTGGATGCAGGAGCTCTCACTCATCCTGCATCATCAGCTGCGGCTGGTGGAGGGCTGTTATATTTAACCAAACACCAAGTCAACCTTTATTCTCGGGTGTTTGGATTTATCACACCTGAAAAAATGCAGTTTGGAGGCATGACTGAAAAAACCACAAACAATGCAATCAAGTAAAAAAAAAAAAAAAAAATGGGTATCATGATTTGCAGCAGACATTGTCTTCAAACACTATTTTTAAAGTATGGACTCTGAGAAAAAAAATAGCATTTTTCCTTTGAATGTATGGTCATGACACATTTAGGAATGTTGTGTTCTTCTTTATCTTGCCTTGCTGGATGTGGTCATACTATGCTCCCTTTTCATTTTACTTAAATTATTTATCAGCACTTAATTTGTCATCTGAGGACAAGGTGTATTTTCCTATCAGTAATTATTGCTGCCAAAAAAATTAAAACTTCCAGTCTCAAATTGAACACTTATTCAGATTCTTCGACTTAAAATTGAATAAGCTGAATTTTTTAAAGTTGTATTTTGATTGGTTATGTCAGACACAAAGCGTGAAAGGATATGAAGAGGTGAACGGGAGCGTTGCCTTATGGAAATGATTAGAAACATCCATCTTTTTGAGTTTTTGGAGGACAAACCTGTCTTTCTGATCATAATGAGGCCTTTTCTAAATACACTCTGAGTGATGTGCCTCTCATGTTGCTTGACAGTTTGACATTTGGACTATTATGTTCCACAGTGAACTGGCACAACTGTCAGTTATTTCTGAGTAAAGAGTTTCTTCTTTTATTCCGGTAAAAACCCAAGCCAGCCTGAGAACTGAGTTCTGTCCATAAACCACAAGGCCCTAACACATTGCTCATCTGTCTCTTGGGTGAGACAAGTTCACTTTTCTGAGAAAGACAACGGCTATCCTCTGAGACCACCCCGCCACCCTCTCAACCACCCCCTCCACACACAAACACACTGTCACAGATGCAGAGCCCCCCCAGAATCCCACTTCCTTCTGTACGTTGCTTTAATCGGGGGAGTCTTAGTTAATCAGTCGTGTCAAAACATTAACGGCTCATTGAGGATCACATTTCATGCCAGCAAAACTGAACCAAGGGTGCTGTAATCTCGGTCCGTTGAGCAGATAGGACTATTTGCTTGGGCAAAGCATCAGTGCTTTATCAGGAACTAAGAGTCAGTGAAAGTATTGCCACACATCAGTGAGAGGGCACAGGCTCATGCCAAGTTCCTCTAAAACACTATGAAAGAAAATCGACGTTTTACACCAAAAAAATGGGTCCTTTTTGTTTTTAGTGAACTTCTGCAGATAAACACACTTTAACAACTTGAAAAACATTTACATGGACACATCAGGAGGAGAGTCTGTACAATGTGATCCTATAAGGCAGTGGTCCAGTAATAATGTGCCAGAAATTCCCAGTTTGAGGCCAATATTACCTAGTTCCAGCTTCTAACTTCTTTTTACATAATTTAACTTCATTAGCGGATGGAGTTTGCTTGGTTAAATGTTCCAGTAAAAGATGTTAACAGGACAGTGAGTTTCCATTATTTTATCAAACCACTATTTCTGCAGAAAAGAAAAATTGGTACCACTTTCTAATTAGACATATTTAACAACACCTGGAAACCCAAAAGCTGTTATTCTTACTGGTTTATTATCAGTCTATAAGTAACTAATTTGTCACCTCAAATACAGACATTAGTAACATCTATCTATTTTTTAAAAATCAGAAAATAGCTTCAAGATATCAATTCATCTTTCTCAAATGTTTTCCCATTTAATTAAGAGCTATAAAGCATTAATAAATCATTTATTAGAGGAGAATACACACCAACATAGATACCCAAAAGTTAACAGTTAATGACTAGACCATGAAGCAAAAACAAATACTATTGTAATTATTAATAAAGCCATTACTTATGTCGTTTAAACATATTGCTAATAAGAAAGCAATCTCAAAATATCCAGATGACAGATGTTTTCTCAGTGTATTACACCCTATGAAGCATTAATACATGTGTGTTAACAATAAATAAAGACATTATTTATGACTAAAAGCCTTTATAAAAATGTTTTGTTTTTTTAGAAGTATGAATTAAAAGAAAGTGAATTAAAACACCATCGGAGTATTCACAAATTTCTACAAAGTTTGCCAAAGTTATTTGCCATCTAGTGAGTATTTATAAATAATTTAACAAAGCCATTGGTTACAATTAATACAAGTAATCTGTGGCTCATTATAAAGTTGTATTGATATATCACTTGGCCATTCATGAAATTTTGAGGTGTTTTCCCATTTTGACAAACCAGTCACTCCAATGTGTTCAGATTCCAAACTAAGAATAATTCCAAAGCATGGTTCAGATTAATGCCGGACTTGGACATCAACATGATTTTGTTCATTTATACAAAACTGCCACGCTCACATTCACTTCCACTTGCACTTTTGATACACCCTGTCTATTGCAATTTCCTCAGACGGAGGTCCTGACGGAGGGAGTCGACCGTTTTCTGTCTTTCTGTAGGACCATAAATCATGGCTCTGAGTCCTGATGACTGTGCAACTGTCGTTAAAGTCTAAAATCGAGGTTTTGTCTCCATCCATCCTGTCACTGAGTAATATCTGACAGAACGGCACAACATTCAAATGAGAGGCCTGGCTGTGTGTGAAATCTGCTGGTGTGGTCTCAAGTTGTTGTGTTTCTGTGGTTGTCCTGTTGGGGCAAAAATGGTGAAATAGTTTCAGTTTTTTATTCTTGGCAACAGGAAGTCTTGTGTACGACAGTTTGTCTGAGACCCTTGTAACACTGAAGCTGGAGACAGCAGCCAGATAGCTTAGCTTAGCATAAAGACTGGGAAAGGAGGGGGGGGGGGGCAGGTAGCCTGGCAGGTAGCCATGATCTCAGCATCGGGATAATCTTTCTTGTGATCACGAGACGTGGAAGCATCTTTACCTTTTCCTTTCTGTCGCGGGATGGAGGGTGTTGTATTCTACAAAGGTTTCCCATTTGTGATACTGGCCCACATAAATAAAATTGACTTGACTTAACCAGATCAGTTTCAGTGCTGAAACTGACCTTATTAAGCGGCTCCGATATCAGCCAGATGGGACTGATCCACATTAAATACCGTTTTTTTTCTGTCAGTGTCATTATAAAATTTAGCACTTCTGCTATCAGATTAAGTCACAGTGGGTTGCTGAATCCATTTTTAGTACCACTGCAATCCCAAGTTCCACATAGTGAGATATACAAATGTTAAATTTGGATTATGCAGTGCAAATAACATGCCGATCAAAAAGGCACATCAGGGACTGGTATGGATCTTTAACAAGTAGAGTGAAGCCACGTTAAAGGCATTTGTGTCCAAAGGCTGATGGAGTGTTTTTATATTGAATTATAAACCAGGCAGTGTGTGTGCATGTGTGTGTATGTGTGTGCATGTGTGTGCATGTGTGTTCAGGAAAGGGAGGGGCATGTCAGCCGGTGCAGTGGGCTGCTGACTTTAGCCTGAGCCTAGAAGCACCAGCTGCTACTGAGCGTTCACATTACTGTAATCAAGCCCTGTTGGCACCACTCACACTGTTCCTCTCCACCTCCTTCATGCTTCAGAATTATCTCACATTACTAGAAAGGGCGCTGGAAGAGATGTCCATCTTAAATAAGAATTCTGGGTGAGCAGATTTCCCTTGTGAGGCTTGATAGTTGCACTTGTGTCCAGTTTATTTTAGATTTTTAAAAAAAAAAAAGAAAACACAGGAAGGATGAGGCCGATAACTCCAGCAGCAACAAGCAAGATTCATGCAGAAGTAAAATTATCTTGCTTTTACAGCAGAAACGATTAGCTGATTTACAGATTAGGAAACTACAATGATTATCAACTAATCATTTCAGCTATGTTCAAGCTAAAATAGTGAAAAAAAACACACATAACATTCTCAGGTTCCTGCTTCTCAAACTGGATTTGCTGCGTCTCTTTGTCTCATGTCTCATGTAGAAAGCTGAAAACCTTTGCGTTTTTGACTTTAGCTCAGATAAAACAAGATGTTTAAAGACGTCACCCTGGGCTCTGCAAAGTCCTTTCTGGCATTTTTTCACTATTTTATTTTTTATTACATGCCTGATTTTATGACTTTCTCAGATGCATGATGCAGTGCAGAGCCGTCGCCAGCAGCACTCTCATCACTGACCTATTACTCTGAAGGGCGTGTCACACGAGGAATGAATGGACACCAGCAACCATGCAGATGCAGTCTTGCCTGCAATATTTGTATCTAACAAACTGGAGTACATCTTTTTTTATTATTATTATTAACATTTAACATCATGGTGTTTCATAATTCACATCTTCTGCAGCAGATAATCAAGGTCGCAGAATGAGAATCTGACCGCGTTGTCTTATTGTGCCTCTTAATTTCTCTTTGTATGTAAATATCCTTTTGACTGACAGTAATGATGTACTTGCCAGAGAGCTTCCCAATATCAAGACAACTTTGACTAATTCACACCCACTGCGTAACACACACAAATACATCCAAACACACACACATACGCACATTTGGTCTGGTCGTGAGCCTGCAGGTGGTGCAGTAGCATCAGCTTTGGCTCACAGCTCTGTCTGTCGGCCTCTCCCTGACTGGAAGAAGAGCTGCTGACTGGAACACATTTCCTCCGCTCTGTGCTGCAGAGGGAAAACACTGATTCAGCTCTTACGGGAGAACCCAGTCTCTGGGGTTAGTGGGTTTGGGATAACACCAGCGCTGCTGAAGACACAGACATCCCATCCTCATCACTCGCTGACACACTAAAGCGCACGCATTAAGATTTTCAATATGAAACAGGTATTGATTTGCCATTAAACGTGGCTAAATCTATTAATCAGCAGCACATTATCAAAGTTGGCTTCTGGCGATGCTGAAGGTTTTTTTTGCTCACATTTCTTAAATGAAATATATTTTGTTGGCTTTTTTTATTTGACTTCCTCTGATATAAAAACCCAGGCTGATCTTCAGTCTCTACGCATGTGTCAGAACCCTGAACTGCTGTTCACAGTTACTATTTCAGCTCGTAGTATTGAAGGGGGATTGTCAGTGTGTGAGAGCGGCCTCAGGGTGATGATAACTGACTGAGCCCGGCTGTTGGGTGGATGACCTTCTCTGGTCTTTACAGCCTGGCAACACCCTTACACCTTCTCATGCCCCTGCACAGCATATATACCCCCCCCCCTCCCCCACACATGCCCCTTTCCTCCTCCTGCTCCTCATCTTCCTCTTTTACAACACTCCTCCTCAACCACCACCCCCCACCCACCAACCCCTCATCCTTGCCTGCTACTCCACATGAATAATGCAGGGACCCTCCTCGATCGTCGCTACCAACATGCCATGGCATGTTTTATTCACACCAGAGTCAGACAGATCTCCCCTCACCACTCCCGGGATCCGCGAGCCACCCGCCAGCCAGAAAGACATCAGTGTCAGCTCAGTATGTCTGCTTGCGCCGTCTCCTTGACCCATACGTCCCTACAGAGGACAGCGACCACAGTTTTAAATGGAAGTGCGGATCTGGAAGTAAATATTTGCTTTTAATCCTGGACACCCTGTCACATCCCGCTGAAAATAAATGCCCTTGATTCATTTTCCATTCCATTTACCTTTTGTCTTTTGTTGTTGTTGCTGCTTGTTTGCATCTTTCCAAGGGTGGCATCATTTTCTATACTGTTAGGACCGCTCCTTTCTGCTGTCATTTTGTATCCACCAATTATGTAGCAATTATGATGAGAGCAAAGGGGGAAGTTAGGTGAGGTAGTGTAAAGAGCGACAAAGTCCACACTGGGCGGAGAAAGGTTGGGGTGGATGGATTGGTCGACAAAAAACATGGGACTTTGACACTGCTGTTTGTTTCCCGTTCGAAAATACAACCAAGTAGTTTCCACGCCTCAACCTAATCAAACTGTGACTGTTCCACAACATTATTACTGTAGCTATGACGAACCAGGTATGGTATACCTGCCGCCATGGGGTCGCTATTTCAGGAGACGCTCCTATGGGTCGTATCAGAGGGTAGGGACAAGCAGCCTATATGGTCGCTCAGGTTGGAGGACTTACTTGGCAATTATGTGTTAAAGAACTTTTTTTATAGAAATAAACCACTCTTTCTTTCTCTCTGACTTCAAAGTGTGTTTGATGACTCGCTCTGCACAGCTGTGGGAACAGTTATGCTATTTCATTGTGTCTTTAGGTCAGAGAGCAGAAAACAGTGTTTATCTGTCACAGTGTTTGCCTGGAACCGTTGTCCTGAAGGTGAAATGTTTTCCCAAACCCAACTGTTTTGTGTATCATTTGAACATGCATGCACTCACGAGTAACCACCTGTGTTCCTGTTTTGAAAACAACACGCTTCCCTTCCTCTAACAGACGGTGTTGCCACATCAGAGTTTTTCACCCTTATCTGACAAGTCTGATCACCTCCTCTCATTATCTTATGGCACGGTCCGAGAGCGGCTTTGGTCACGCGTTACCGACCCTCCATGGCCACGTCAGCGGGGGTGACAGCACTTTGATGAACCATTTGTTACCCTACAGGACCCATGCCGTTACACCTTTCTGAATAACTTGATTTATTATTCGTGTTCCCTTTGGCCCGGCACCGTCATTAGAGGGAAGGACCCAAGTTCAATTCCAAGAATTTCTGTGCAGCTTAGATTCCATTTCATCCCACAGTCCAAAGACATTCAGCTCAAGTGGACTGAAGAATATTTTCCGTTACAACAACTACGTTAACTGTCTCCACCACTAAAAACAGGCAAAACAGGCTCTTCCACCAAAACTGTTCTCTTGCATCATCCTGTCCCTCCTTTGTATGCATCCCCCAAAAACGATCCCTCACCCCTGAGTAGTGAAATGTCCAACGTCCAGATGGTCTGTCATGGCAGCCTCTTCATCCTTGGAAGCATGGTTAAGTGCTGCTAAGATTGGCTGTTACCAAGCACAAATACTGTACCATTATTTCCCTTAGCAAAGAATACAAGCACTTTTATTATCCTGAAAAATGAAAAAAAAAAAAAAAAAACATTTTTCCTTGTATTTGGATTTTCAGATGCATTTCACTGACAAAAGGAATCTATAAGCAAATTTCCTCATTTGAACCAGCCTCACTGACCCACATGCAGATAATACTTTGTTTTGTTTTGCAACAAAGACTTCCATCACAGTATACAGTATGTATGAGTTGTTCCTGATGACAAATATGATTAAAACATGACGTAGTTATAGTGGGTCAAAGGTAAAATGTCAGCTTTTATGCTTTGGACTGTTTTATGTCATTAATAATTCCTTCTCAAACCCAAGACTCCCTGATTACTACAGATTAAAAAAATCATTAGGTGAAAGGTTTTAACAAGGAGGATTTTAATAGGCTGATAAAAACAAACAAAAAAACCCCACACTATTTCCCTTGCTGCTGGCACAGTTTTCTCAGAATGAGGAAGCAACAACAGTGTAAGATCTGTCTAAATAAAATGTTCAGATATTACTTGGCAAATACAAAAAAGAACCTAGCACCAACATTAAACGTTAAGTCTGCTAATGTGCTGATATAAAAAAAAAAAAAACAGAAACGCTTGTTGTGAGGGGTTGTAAAAGTAGGCGGCGTGCGTAATAGTTTCTTCACTTTAACTTTACACTACACACCATATGACCATCTCATTTGAAGACCCTTAAAGCACTCATTTATGTCTCACATGCCTCATTTTATGGATTGTGGATGCTGAAATGCCCTTTAGACCCAACAAGGAGCCTCCTGGGAATCAGTGAATCTGCTCCTGTCCCAGTTTAGTAAATACAGCCTGAAAACAGATGTCACTGCTCAGATAGCTATCAGGAGGAAGGACAGTGGGCCCAGTGGAGAAATCCTGGCTGACAGAGGTCATGTTCTGCAGTGGGAGAGTAACTGAGCACATCATTGGGCGCTAAACTTGACCCTCAGTGAGTTATTGTGTTGAGGTGATCTAGTCTGCAGGGAGGCCCTACTCAGATCACTTACATCCCACGCTACCTGTGGTGCTGGAGACTGTCCTGTGAGGGTAGTTTGTGTTTGTGGGTGGAACTATGTATCTATAGGTGTTAACATTACTATCAAGGGAGAGCTTCAAAGAAATTTTTTGTTTTTCTCGTGCTAAATTCATAAAATATAGAGCCTCTGTGCATCAAACTCTCCTTTTCCTCCCTGTATGAAGTGTTCCCATCATTCACTCAAGGCTTACTTAACCAGCAGACTGGAGATGAAAGCTTGAGCATTCGAGTACCGCCAAGATCCTTTAGCATTCCCGACTTTGGAAATCAGTCAAAGATCTTTTGTCTCTGGGGGCAGAAGGTCCTCACGGTGAACGGTCTTCCTCAACTGAATGTACAGTACGTTGTTAGACTGTTGAACCGAAGTGCACTGAGTCAGGTACTGCACAGCCACAGTTTGTCTAATCTTACCATGCTTGTTGCTGCAGATAGCATAAACCGTTGTGGAGCGTTACGGGTGAAATAGATGCAGAACCGCTTGTTTGCGATAATGTGCCACAGTTGTTCATTGTTTTCTCCAGATACAGTACAGAACCTCCTATCTTTTCTCTTCTATTTTGAGCACAGCTGTCTATTAGCTGAGTGCTTATAAGCCAGTTTTTTTGCTCTCAGCATTTTGTCAATTCTGTGGAGATTTGGGTAATGGCTTCCGCTCAGCTTAAGGAACAGCTCTGAGTGTGCAGACAGACTTCATCTCCTCTCTTCAACAGGCTTTCCTCATCAAAAAGCCGAGTCCCAGAGGCCGCTCTCCGCTGCCTGCCTGGGCCCTCATGGTCTCAGCTGTTCAGGCTCTGGAGAGCATCGGGGCCCACTCAGCTGTCTGTTTGTGTTCTGAACCCCCCCGCCCCTCTGCTAACCACCAGCAGTATAACCCCCACTAGGATTGACAGCATCTGTCAGTGTCACTCATTCAACAGCTTTTTGATGTTTGACCTTTGAGATGGGATGGTGTTAAAACTGCAAACACTGTTTTATCATTATTCTCCTCTGCTCAGGTGCTGTGAGGGAACGATACTGCTTGACACGGCTGTAAATATCCTCTTACGCCCTTTTGTGTACAGTATATGGCTTAATGTTAAACAATATATCACGCAGAAGAGTGCATAAGCAGATAAATTATCTTCAGCATCACTTCTCATTGACCTTTACTTTCAGATTGGAAACCAGAAACAGACAGAAGAAGCCAGAAGCTTCATGATGCTGACGGATAAGATTGCTCCTTCACCATTTTTATTAAAGGTATTCACTGATCTGTGGGCTCTGCGCTCCTTGCGGGGGAAGTCGTTTGTCAAAGACAGATCCCCTCAGGAGCTCTGCTGGATTTAGGGGTTTCCTCCACTGTTCACGGGGCACATTTCCCAGAATTACACTCATTCATGATGAGTGAAAGCATCCAGAGGAAAAAAGAGCTGCCTCTTGCCTCCATTCAGCAGCCCAGGCCCCTAATCTCTGCTGGGACAGCCCACAATAAGAAAGGAAGGCTACCACTCTCATCAAGCACTGGCCTCTGCAATAAAGGCCCCATGACAATGGACATTTCATGGTATAACATGGGCTGCTTCGTCTGCGAGCGCTGCCAGAAACTTTTAAAACCCTTCAGATGCCACGATGTTTTAAAACCGCACACATTCCTTGTGTTGTTGTTGATCATTATAATGTCCTCATGAGTCGTTTTGACAGGTTTATGAGTAGTTTTAAAAGGTACATATTTGTGCTGCTTTTCAACACAAACTATACGAATGACAGCACACGGTAGCGCATGTTTTGCCAGTAAGTGAAGCTGTTTACATAACTTGTACATACAGCATTATCTCCAAAATAACAACATTTAAAACCATTTAACGTTCAACTTTCCTCTTTTGTTTCCACTTTATAAACCTAGTTTACACTTAATGATATTTTAAAACCCCCATTCATCAACAGTTCATTATCACAAACTTACAGAATTCAAATATAATGAATTCTATGCTGTACTGTACATTTGTGCATGTTCAGCCGACATGCTCATTGACTGAGAGACTGTCTGTGTAGCACTAGTAATGAACTGGAATTAATTACTTGGAGTAGACAATAGAACACTGTCTCTATCTTCCTCATAATTAGTATGAAATTTCTTTTTTTTCCCCAGAAACTTTGAGGAAATTACTTGGAAATTATGGACTAAATAAAATCTAAAAGATCTGTTTAAATCTGTAAAATGAATATTCATAATTAACTGCTCGCTCTTGCAGTGTTGGCAGAACAGTACGTCAGCTGCAGAGGAAAAACCAGGCAAAAGTAAATATTGTGATGATCTTACAGCGGTGTGTGTGTGTTGCATAATGAGGTGCACTAACAGACTGTCTGGGGGCAGCCTGGGGATATATGGCCTAGAGAAACTTCCATGACCTGATCATCACCTGGAAGAACACCAGCAAACACGTTCCACTTATTTATACTTAAAATCTGCTGCAAAACACAAACACGTATGTGCTTTTTTGTCCTCTGTCTTTTAACCAGTTCAGTCTAGTGCACCGCAAACTGTGGCCTAGTTTTTTTTACCAAAACAGCCAAACAAAGCCAAAGGACGTTTTGGTAAATAGCAGTAGCCCTTAGAGCCGGTGGCGCTCTCCTCTTCTGGTGTTGTTGCTAGGAGACAGTGGGTCTAAAATCTGGCTCCGGCGAGGTGCACCTGCTTCGGGGGTCCAGCACATTCAGTGTCTGTACATTTAACACATGGGAGAAATTAAAAAAAAAAAAAAAACTGATCTGAGCTGCAGAGAATCTGGAAGGAGTTCCCTGTTTTCTGTCCTGCTTCTCGTGATTAGATGATTGAACTGAGTTGAGTAAAATCTTCAGGGACAGATGTGTGCCTGTGTGTGCAGGTGTTTTCTGCTTTTGTGTCCATATTGTAGTGTACGCCGTAGTTGAACTTGCTTTCCTCAAACTACAGAACGTCCTTCCTGTGTCTTTTGCGAGTGAATAAACTCAGCATGAGCTTGTGAGTCAACAGAGGACAAAAGGATTTAAAATCATGCAGCTTCTGCAACTTTGAAGCCGAGCAGAGCATCCTCTCTGAAAACCATCCCACACAGTTAACAGCTGATCTCCATTAGGCCTATAAAGATGCAGAAGACACTGCTTTGCTGTGTGAGAAGTGGGTCAGTTGCATTATAATTCACAGACATCTCATGCTGGATGTGAGCTGAGGTGGTGAAAGTGTAGAATGTGTGATTATATAACTAGAGGTTCAGCTTTAGGGTAATCTCCACTTACTGTACTGCTGACCAGTCAGCTGAGATCCAACAGCTGCCCGCTGAGCATCAAGAGGAGCTCTATTGTACAAGCTATCATGCAGGGAAACAATGTCAGCTTACACAATATTAATATTTTTCCAGAGAGTAAAAAAAAAAAAAAAAAAGCTTCACAGACTGAGGAGAGTGAAACACAGCTCTTTACTGTACATCACACGAGGAAGAAAATAGCGCTTGAGCATCACTTCTCTGGTGCCTCACAGGTCCCTCTGTGCTGCTATGTGTGTCAGCCTCCTTCTGTGTGGCTGCTGGGCTCCACCATACTGTGCATGTGTCAGACTGGAGCGCTTCCAGCTCCAGTCTGGAAGATGATCAGCTGGGCTCGACAGAGTCCGCCAGGGAACCGCAGCCAACAGCCAATAAACACCTCCGTATCCGCACGCTGACCTGCTGAGCTGCAGAGTGTTAATTGTGCTGTGGGTCATTAGGCTGAACACAGGCATATTTCGGACCTGGCCTCTTTGCAGGCTTTGACCTTCTGCTGGGCACCCTGGGTAATAATGTATGTGGTCGCCAGCATCAAGCTCAGTGGTGTGAGCCACCAAGCTAGAGTGATCACTTTTTTCATAAATAATGAGGAAACTGACCTAGTGGCCGTGTTTCCAGATATATACAGTATGAACTTCTGTAGTAAGTTTGTTTTTCCTTTCGTTTTGGTCTGGCTGCTTTTGGATGAAAATAAATTTAGCATTAAACTGCATCAACAATCACTTAGCTGTTAAAAAAAAAGGGTCTCAAACATCTGTCAAAAAAAAGAGGTATTCTTTTAAATTAACTAAATTAACTCAGTTTTTTTTTAATCTTCGTTTGAAAACCTCCACTCGCCAAAAATCCCAATTCTCAGTGGTCAAAAATAACACCCAAGAGTGGACAGAAACCCAAATGAAAAACAGAATAGATTCATTTTCAGAATTACAAAATCTGCACGTAAAGCCCTTAAAAAAAAGAAAGAAAAGAACAGCATGACCTGTTTAAGTCAGAGACACATGAACGTTAATCTTTTTTACCTGAAGAGTATCAATCCAACTAGTTTTAGTGGGATTGACTGAGGTGTGAAGGTGTCTGTTGTAGCTCGGACTAACTCAGTGGAGCTGAAAGGGATTTGGTTAGAGCCCCCCAAAAAAACTTCCATTTGAAAAGCTCAACAGAAGTTTTCTTTTCAAATACAACCACATGGTTATTTACAGTTCCTTTTGCAGTTGGCAGGCACAGATTTCTAGAAAATTGTTCACCCAAAAAGAAACCAAACCAAGACAAACAAACAAACAAACACAAAAACAACACAGCACTCAAATGCATCACTGGTCCTGTGTCCTTAATCATCTGGTTTCTTCAGGGCAGAGACGTTGGCTTGTGTAACCATCACTAAACCACCTACTTTGTCGTTTTAACTATCCCAACACATTTTCCATGTGGTCACAAGTCTTAACAGAATACATTAGGACTCCCCTTTTTAAAAAAAAATTGGATTGAGGGTAAAAAAAAAATTTATGACCCTTTTACCTTGCGGAGAACCCACCTCTGAAAGCCATCGCAGTGATTTATGAGCATACCCAGGTCAATGGGCAGCTCCAGTTAAGATGCTCAGTGGGGCAGATGGGGAGAGAGTACAGTAAGACGTCAGGGAGGGCAGGAATCATCCACTCTGCTCGTTTGATGTGTCTGTCTGGGCCGGGGCAGATGATACTTAGCTCTGTGTTTGATGGGAGGCGGTGCCCACGGGCCATTTACTTTTCCAGTTTTTGGGAACAATAACCTGGTTCCCCCGTCAGAGTCTTTTTTTTTTTTTTGGTTAATGTTTATTTGCTCAGTGAGGTTAAAGGGTTGGGAAGGGAAAAGTAAAGTAAAAGACAGAGAAGAGCCAGAAGCTTTAGACCTATTTCTTCTAATTTCTCCACGTCTCCAAGGCTTTTCTCTGCTGGTGGTGGGTGTGGAGAGGGGACGGACATGGACTCTGTCTCTCATGGAAATACTGCCAACTGTTTGCTTTGATTTTACAGTGTACTGATATTTTCATGATATTCCTTACATCATGGAATTTATTAACTGAGTGAGTTTTTCCCACTTCAGATGACCCATCACCTCATCCATCCAGTAGCTGTGTAAAGGCCACAGAAACCTGAGTCTGGACTCAAGAGAGATTCAAGGTTTCAAAAGCCTTAGTCCAGAATCTGAGCTCCTCTCAGCAAAATCATTCCCCCGTCTTAATGTAAGATAGTCCGAGCAGGAGAGCGAGCAGCAAACATTTAACCAGAATAAATCTGAAACAAAAATTGAGCTCAGTAGAATTTATGTGAGTACAATTCTCCAAGCACTTGGTCTGAGTTTGAGAAATAAATGCAGGGAAGTTTTTAAATTAAAGGGAATCTGAAAAACGAGACTGCAAAATGTTTAATTCTCTAACCATCTGACTGAAAGAAAATTTTGTCTGTGAACAAGTCCATTACTTTGCCTAGAACTTTTTCTGGACAACAGCTGGAATACTCCGATACTAAAGGTGTTTGTAATGGGCTATTTGTGAAAGGACTAGAAGAGAAAGGCTTGTTTTAGTTCGGAACTGGTCCCACTCTGTGCCCAGATTTTTAAGGAGCCTTTAATAACAACATTTCCTGCAGCCTCCAAGTTAATAGGTAGTGGAGCACAGACTAAGGATTCTAAGTTTGTAGGGCTATTAAGACTTTTTTTCCCAATGTGTAACCAGTGTGAACCGTTCTGATCCCCGGGCACTGAAATCCAGTAAGCTAAAAGCCCAGTGTTAGAAAAGAAAATGTGAAAGGTTGAATCCTGCTTCTTACTTCATTTATCAGTTGATACAATCTCTATCATCATCTCTGCCATCACAGAGGCACATTTTAAATACTATTGTCTGTGAAATAATATCAGGAGAATAACTTGTTCACCTGAAGCAGCTGCAGCAGGTTTAAACATGTTGAAATTCAGTTTACGTCCAAGTAGGAATTTCACTTGACATTTCCATTCATGGTTTGAACCTCTTGGGTGATTCTCAGTAAATGACAGATCAGCAATGTCAAAAGACAGCGTCTGTTTCTCTTTGTTGTCTGAGAGACAGCGAGGAGGCTTGTTGTCGAGTGCCACTCCCACATCCTCTGCTCCCACTGTGGCACAAGCCTTTTAACCTTGAATCCTTCCACACGAAACAGCATTTCCATCAGACAGAGCAGCGCAGAGAGTACCCTGGTGGTTTGCACTGATGTCGCAATCAATCTCCTTCTGCCAGCCAACGGGGACCTTTCACAGGGTAGCGGGCCCAAATCAAAGAGTGAGCAGCTACCTTGAATCCTATCATGCTGAGAAGCTCATTCAGTGCAAACAGATTTGGTGTTCACAATTCACAAAAAAGTGTGAAAGTCACTCCTGAATCAGATCTCAGAAACTGTCACCTCACTCCAACCATTTCCAGCAAAGACATATAAATTCTTGGTTACGGTCGTCTATAAGGAGAACGTTTCAGGTTACCGTTCCTAGCAGGGTATGTTATGGTTGCACATTCCCCTCTGAGGTTTGGGCTCGATGCCTCAGAGGACGGACTCTGAGCTCAACCACTGGTATTCATGTGGCCCCTCCTGCTCATCTCCTCACCTGCCAACCAGCTCCTCATTCCTCAGAGGTCAGTCCCCGGATCTGATGGAGACCTTCCTTTACTGAGTCAATAAGAGGCTCCTGCAACTGAGAGAGAAGTGGAGCATACATATATTCTTCAGGTTTAATCTGGTTCATGGCCTTTTGCTACATGTTGCTGCATCATCCACAGCGAGGAGGGAGTCCTTTCACCTGCTGAAGTGTAAGACTTTCACATTGCTAAAACCGACCCTTACCTTTGACCGAGCGAGAAGAAAACTTTATATCCAAATCTGCTTAAGTGTCACAATAACGTTGACCTCATGCAGCCTGACCATTTCTTCGTTGGCACTTTTTTCCAATCTTGTCTTGTCACTACCGCTTGCTATTTCTATTGCACAGCCTACTATACATTTCTCAAAGTTGGGAACACACATCCACATTTCTGAAGAAGTCATAAGTCTTGACAACACCACAGATATCAGATTAAAAAGAAAATCTTCAGCACAAAGTTAGATTCTGCGATAGAAAGCCAAAGTCAAACCAGAAAAAACTCATTCAAAGATCACATTCTTATTTTTAACTATGCAAATAACTAACAATCCAGACTTGGAACAGCAGTAAGTTGTGTCTATTAAGACACTAGTTTATTTATTATTATTTTATTTTTTTTACACAAAAGATCCCCACCAAAAACCAGATGGATAAATTCCAAGAGTCTCATTCAAGTCTGATTTAAAAAGTGTAATTTACTTAAAATAATGGGAATGTCTCTACGCTGCATTATAAGAGGTTTTGTTGTTTTTGTTGTTGAAAGTTTGCTGCACCATAAACACTTGCTCTGAACAACTCAGTGTTTTTTTTTTTTATCTTCTTTTTCCAACCAGGGAACTGAACTACTGAATTTGGTCTGTTCTGTGTTATTACAGCTGCAGTCCTGTTCCCTTCTCTCTCTCGTGTGTATTGTATTTTTACAGTTAGATTGTTGTCCTGTCCTGTCCTGGTAATTGTAGTCCTCTGAGTTTTGTCGACATATTTCTTCAGCTTTGAGAATCTGAAATCTTGTAGCATCAATCGGTCTAGTTCTGTTTTTAAAGCAAAGAGTGAAAGACCCAGAAAAAGCCGAGACAGACACAGCTTGATCTATAACTTACACTTCCCATCTTATTCTTATTGTTTCCCCTTAATTGAAGTGAGGAACATAAAGAAAGAATTATCAGAGCTCAGTGGAAGTTGGCCAGATGTTTGGACCACCACGGTTCAGGCTAGAGACACCAGGGGAGGTGCAGTACTTTGGCCAATTAACCCAGCAGGAAATGAAGGGCTTCTATTATTAGTCTAATGGTGCAGAATACTTGTTACAAGCTCAACAGCATTCTTTCACATCATGGCCCACACTATGAACCACTGTTATTAAGTTGGTTATTGTCTGCTTTACTTGATCGACGGGTATCGAAATTTAAACTGAGAGCAGACATGCCTGAGAAATGTGTGACTCAGACTTCCTGCTCTCAGCACTAATATGAACATTTTCAAGTTTTTGTTTCTTTTGAATAGCTTCATGAAAGTGCAACACTAAATCACCGGATTCACCCTTTACATGCAGACCTGACTGATCTGATATATAAGATACTTCAGATAAACTTTATTAGTGGTAAAAGCCACAAAATTCACATCATCCTTTAATTATTCTCTGAATCCTTCTATGTGTATTTGTTGTCTTCTGGGTTTTAAAATGTCAGGAATGTTCTTAAATGGCCCGCCAAGGGGAAATTTCAAAATACTGATTACGTTACTGTAATAATGTAAGTTTGACACAAAAATGCACAAGACATTAAATACGGCAAAGTACTGTGTTTCTAGCCAATGCAAATGGATTTTCAAAGCATACATAAATAAATGGAAACCAGTCAGTCTGTCTGGTACAATATAGCAACACACATTTACAGCCGTCTGCAAATCCAGCTCTATACCACCAGCCACATGTAGACATCTCAGGGCTCCTCTGATAATAGGAGTTAATAAGCACAACAACCTAATTACGCTTCATAATGGAGATGACTAGCATGTCTCAATAACACAGAGGGGGGTCTTCCATGAACAATGGGGTCCATCGCCAGCGGGGTGGAGACCTCCTGACTGTGACCCTGACACATTCACCCACATCAAATAACTGCAGACAAACACACAGCCGTTGCCATACAGAGGGAAGCTTTTAGTATTTTTTTTTTTTTTTTAAACCATCGACAGGCCAGTCCACGTGATACTTAGTCTTTATTGACAGCGAGAAAAGCCTGGAGGCCACAGTGTGTTTTCTATAAACCAGCCACGGATCAAACAAAAGATCTGCACAATGTACTGACTCCTCCCAATAAATCTAACCCAGCAGAGCAAAGTTCTGATGTGACAGATCACCACAGAACAATACAAGTAATACAGTACACCCATTACTCAGGTGGATGTGATCTGATGTGATTAAGTGTCAGCCTAGAAAAATATTACAACAACACCAAATAACACTGAATCTGGCACATCACTGAAAGATAAATTAAAGAAGGAAACCATGATAACAGAAACCACATTGCCTTCACACAAAGATTGGAAAGAAGAAGTTAGAACTAGACAATTATGTCTAGGTGTTTCTTATTGTATATTGTGTAATGCTGCTGCTACACGGAAATTTCCCAGCTTGGGATCAATAAAGTCTATCTATCTATCTATCTATCTATCTATCCATCCATCCATCCATCCATCCATCCATCCATCCATCCAATTCCCCTGTGGGAAATCACAAGAGTGGTGTGCTGTGCTGTGCTGTGCTGTCCCATTCATTGTTTGCACTGTTACTGTAAAGCAGAAACCGAAATATATTCATGACCTTTGTAAATGAAAGAATGATAAAAGAGGGATACAGAAAGGATGGATAGATGGGGATGGGGCACAGGGGAGTTAGGAAAGAGAGGAACAGATTGATAAAACTGAGTAGGAAATCTAAAGAGGAGTTAGGGAGGATAAAGGATGGAAGAATGTCAATAATGTCAATAGTGAATTTCAATAATGTCAATAGTAGTGCGTGTCTGTGCAAGTCTGTGAGTGTGTGTGCATCTGTGTGAGTGTGTGTGTCTGTGTGTGTCATTTAAATAAAATTCAATAAAATATGAACAAATTACTTTGGGTCTAATTACATCACATTCAGTTTATCATGAACATTCTTATCGCAGTTCAACACAGACTGACCAGAGACTGGAAATGACACAGAGCATCAGCTAACAATCAGGAGAGAGCACAATAACAACTGATACTGACCTCACAGTACAAAATGAGAACGGTAACCTTGGAAACAGCAGAATATCCCATAAGAACCTAAAGTTAGAACAATAATTTGCTATGGCTTCTTCTGTTACACATAAATCAGATGCCAATAAAGATTTGAAATTCACTCATAAAATCACTCACTTAAAAAAAAAAAAAAATTAAAAAGTACAGCTTTAAGAGTCAGCAACAGTCTAAATGAACAATAACTACTTACAGCAGCACTATGTCATATTGGTATCACAGCTTATGTCATATGAATCAACTCAGTTTGACCTTTTCACTATATAATGAAGAAATCCTGGCTAATTGAATCCTGTTAAAGACACCAAATTACTGCCAAAATGTGAGCACTAAATAAAAGACAATACAAAGAATTAAACAAAGTACAAGATTTTCTTCAAGTGACAAAATTAAACAAGAAACATAAGAAAAAAGGGACAAAGAAATCCTTTGTCTTCAACCTGTATTATTATTATTATTATTTTTTTTTTTTTTAAAAGATACTATTTCCTCTAAAAAACATGGATACCAGCATGTGTTCAGAAAGTTTCTCCAGGGTTTGGATTCAGGTGTTCAACTTCCAGTATGTCAATAGCACGTAGCTCAGTAGGAGCAAATTAACCATTATTGGTCAACCTGGTAAACTTAACACATGTATT
>JBBMJY010000013.1:5107849-5134206 GCA_037833715.1 Toxotes lorentzi
GCATGGAGGGAGGGGGGGAGAGAGAGCGCAAGGGAGCGCGCGAGAGAGAGAGGGGGGGGGGGGAGAGGGGATAGACAGACGGGCGAACGGTCGGGCGGAAACAAATAATCATGGCACGGCGGCCGTGTGTGAGAAAGAAAGAAAAATAGGGGGTGTGTGTATATATGTGTGTGTGTATATATATATGTGTATATATGTGTGTGTATATATGTGTGTGAGTGTGCGAGAGACAGGTGGCACGGCAGCCGATCAAACACCTCAGAGCTGATCCAAACTTATGATGGCAGGGGGCCATCAGAACACGGGGTCCCACCAAAACAACACGGGGCCCCAATCAAAACACAACAGGCTGAGAAAGGTCGGCACGGCGGCCGTGTGTCTGTGTGTATGTTGCAGAGAGCGAGACAGGCGGCATGGCAGCCGATCAATACCTCAAAGCTGATCCCAGCTCACGAGCTCTGCATCATTCCACAACAATCAATATTTATATTAGCTCTGTCTTTTTTGCACTACGTTTTTTTATACTGCTGCACTTTGTATTCTATTTAATACAAACAGAATACTTTGTTTTCTATTAGTATTATTACCAAATTATTTAGTATGTATTCAATGACAATAAAGGCTTCTGATTCTGATGATGACAAGGGGCCATCAGAACACAGGGCCACACCAAACCAACAGAGAGGTGGGGGGTAACAGAGAGAGAGACAGGTCAGCACAGTGGCCGATCAGCACCTCAAAGCTGATCCAAGCTCATGATGACAGGGGGCCATCAGATGACAGGGCCACACCAAACCAACAGAGAGGTGTGGGGGGTATGAGGAGAGAGAGGGGGTGGGGGGTTGGGGGGGGGGACAGAGAGAGAGACAGGTCAGCACAGCGGCTGATAAACACCTCAAAGCTGATCCAAGCTCATGATGACAGGGCCACACCAAACCAACACAGGCCCACACCAAACCATAAGAGAGACACACAGGTGGCACGGCGGCCAATCACACCCCAGCAGCAGAGTATAAAAACTTAACTTACTCTTTGTTGATTTATTCTGATGCTGATCTGTTTGTGGACCTGAAAGAAGAAGAAGAAGAAGAAACAGCTCAGTCTGAGTCTGCAGTTCACCTGTGAAGACACAGGGTGGACTGATCCTTTAACACTCTCACTCTGTGGACAGCAGTTCACTGAATATAAATCCATCTGTGTGAAGCTTTACACACACACACACCTCACAATGATCAGGGAATAATCATTGGTTGAGCTGATGGAACATTCCTGTCATAGTTATTTATCATATTGGAGACTGATGTTTGACTGAGGATGACTGTGGTGCAGCTAAAAGATGAAGATTTTCAGACTGACTGCAGGTGGTTTAGAGATCGGCAGCATGTTCTCTTCACTGAGCAGCGTTTCACAAGTTCACGCACTGACCTGCAGCTCTGGACTCTAATTACAGGCCTGTCTCCACATACCCCTGATAACCTGAGCACGTGGGAGGTGAACTGAGGGTTTACTAACGTGAACGGAGGAGGCCGCTGAGGCCTAATCATCTGTGCGCTGCGCTGTCCCGCGTGTCATATTCATTCATATTTATCTTTACCACATGAAGCACATCACGGTCCAGAATTTAAATATGTCAAACCACCAAGACTAAAGGAATATTTACTACAGAACCAGGTGAGCTCCACCTTAAAACATAACCCCAGATGGCACCAGCGCACCATGGCCCCATAAACTGTAACCGTTTTTGGAACCATGGCCCTGGCGCGCTCGTTGGGGCTCGTCTGAAACCGTGGATCTGAAATGCTGTGTGTACTCACTTGTCGTAGAAAGTCCAGAAAGCCGTTTCCAAACCGTCTGTCCAAGGTGAGCGGTGCGATGCAGACACGCGCACTGAGGCTGCGTGCGCGAGCGAGTGCGCCGACGAGAGCAGAAAATGGCGTCTGTGGCTCACGGGTGGAAAGGCCCGGGCCCCTCCACTGCAGCATCTAAAGCAAATAGATTCACAGGCTGATACACCTGGTCTGATACATCTGGTCTGTTCCCCCTCAGTGTGCTCACACTGTGTCCATACTCACTCAGAAACTCGGTGGAAGTCTGTGTTCCGCGCACACGCGTTCTCCTCTCCTCCAAACCGGCGCGTAAAGGCGCACTCGGTGCACGGCGTGGTGCTCACTGTGGTACCATGGTTTAGCTTAACTACAGCTGAAACCAACACATCTCCAACACACGGCTCAGCGTCCGGTTTTATCAGGTTACACACTGACTCAAAGTCCCAGGTCTTCACCTGATGAACAACAGTATTTCACAGATTGGAATGAACTCATAACCAGCATCTCCGTGTCCACCTGTTACTAGCGTCCTCGGCCTGCACCTGCACCTTTTAAGTCCCACCCCTCTAACAACCAGGTGGGTCATCATCTCTGATTGGCTAGTGATAATTGAGCCAGACCATAATATCACAGGTCATAGGGGTGTGCAATACCGCAAAATTTGGTATCATCCTTATCTACTTTTGTGTAGGGCGGGGCAATGCGTCATGATTTATGAAGTGAATGCAATATGCAAACTTGAATGAAAATTGAAAATTTGAATTGTCATGATCATTGAATGATTTGGTGATTTTTCAATTTTCAATTAGTTGATCATGATTATGATCATAATAAAACAAGGGACAAAGATTTTAGGCAAATAAAAAGACTTAAGTCGAAATTTATTGTTATTCAGAAACAATAACAATATTTAAAAACATCAATATAACAAAATAACAATATAAACACTATAAAAATATAACAAAAAATTTGCTTACATTACACACAATTGTTTGTGAAAAATAAAACCAATAGGGCAAATTTAAAAAAGTGCAAATAACTAAACAAAAGCAAAAATTAAAACTGCTATTGGCTGTCATTCACAACCTTTGTCTAAGGTCCCCTTTTGGGCCCTGTCCCCATGTTTAGAGCCACAGATTTATAGGTTTTTGTTCAGAAACAATAACATATTTACATTTTTTCCTTTTGCACTTGCTGCAATTGCAATTGCTGACCACTAAATCTGCTACTGCTACTACTTTTATCTATTTTATATTTGGCTTACCCTGCAATTAGTATGACTACTGTTATCACTGCTACAGTAATAATTTGTCTGATCCTATGAATGGATCTAATGTGCCTGCACCATGTCAGGACACTGGAATCCTCACAGGACTTTGTTTTCTCTTGTTTTGCCTTCGGGAAATTTTTCGCAGTTTTTCACAAATTACGTCACGAAAAATTTATATTCTGGAAAACTGTATAGAAGCATACCGAGTCCGATCGAGCCGCACGTTTTGATGTATAATTTGTTGGTGTGCGCTCAACGGTGTGGGAACGAGTTACGAACCCAAAATCCTAGACGGAAGAAGAAGAAGAAAACTGACTGACTTGAGTGTGTGTGTCTGTCAAAAATCACTCATGATCATTAAAGGGTCACCGTTCAAAAACTACACAACTTAGGAAAAAAGTTGAATACACCTCGAATACACAGGACTTGTGTCTACATTTTAAAGTTTGAATGATGTTTCTAGGTGAAAGCATGCCAGAGCAGTGACTGAAGTGAAGTGACTGTGAAGCAAGACCTTTGTATCCTGCTCCTCATCTCTGCTTGGGACTTGCAGCTCAAACCTACATTAGCTGGTATTAGCAACACTGACATGTAGTTGCACTGTGGGAAATGTAGGCGCCAGGTTTTTACAAGGAGAAACATGAGTGGGAAAAAAAGATGATCCTTGATCCCTTTTTTTTTTAACTGTTCATTACGGGACTGAAAACTTTAAAGTGCAAGTTTAGTTTTTTTTGGCCATAAAGCACAAACAGTAGCTGGTGATTCTAACCTGTGATCGTGCACTATGGCCACTCTGCCTTCAGGCCATGATTAACAATGTGCTGTTTCATGTCCGGAACAAAAGAGCCAAACTATATCCTCCTCATATGTTCAGGGTATGGTCATTAAAGCTGTCTTGTAATGAAACTCAAGCCTCACCCTGACTCAGAGATGCAAGCTTAGAAAGTGTCTGAGAGCGTGTGCACGTGCGTGCATGTAGTGTTTTTATCTCAGGTGGAAATGTTTCAAGTTTAGGTTGTCAGAGTGCAACACGTTTACCAAGGACAGGCGTGACGTCCGTGCATCTGTCATGTGTGTTAAGAGCAGTGTGTGTTTCTTTGCTCTGCAGTTACTTCTTGTTCAGGATACCTGGCTTTCATTCTGCTTTTTTTCTCAGCTACTGTGTGTGTGTACAGAACATTTCCTACCTAGCTGATTTATTGGGCTTCACAAGCATCATACAAACCCAAACCTCATGTGGGCTAACCCCCTTTCTTCCCTGGGGCTACTCTTTTCCGGCCTCTCATGCCCCTTATAGAAAAATGCAGAAGGTTGTGGGGTCAGCAAATTCATTGCAACGAAGGTGCTACAAGCGAGAGCGACTCGTTTGATCTCCGTATGGTGCCTGTCTCCAATAAATTAACCAGCAATCGAAGCCATTTAGTTTGGTTGGGGGCCATTTGTGCAGGCATCATTAACTGGCCAAATTCAGGTATTTATGGGAAAACATGTGCTTTGTCCTTATTGAAGCTCTTTGTAGAGGCTAAATGTGCAGTGCAGGGGTCCTGCTTAAAATTGCTGTGACTCAGTACCCGAATGATGAACTTTCAGGGTAAAAGTATAATAACTTTTTTAATGAACACATTGCAGAGGTGGTGTTTTTTCCACTTCAAAAGCCCCTCGTTTCTCATATAAATGAAAGGCACTTATTGTGAACAGAAGCCTCTGCATTATGGTTGTCTCAATACATCAGTCACTTAGCAGTCAATAAAGGACTTGAGTTGAGCTGCTATGTCATCATTCAGTCCAGATGCTTGCAGTGATCTTTACATTTTTTTTTTTAACCTGTGCCAATCCGCATGGAAAACAGTTTGAAAATGGAGCAAAGTGCACCTTCTACAACTCCAGATTAAAGCTGGTGTTCTATGCAAACACCCACCACAGACTCACCACTTCCCTGTTATGCTAAACCTGAGACGACACTTCCTCTCTTCTGCTGCTTCAGTAATGATCAGAATGGGAGGCTTCGACACCTTCTTCTCTTGCTTCTTAGTTTCAGAACGGCAAGCCAGGTCAGCCATTCTGTGCCGTCAATGGATTTCACATGGCTTCCTCTGCGAGCTGCCGTGAAGTCATCCGCCAACACTCCATTACAGGTGGTCAAACCGTCTGTCTGTTCGCCCACGTCACAGCAGTTGCACGCAGGCTTTTAGCTTTCTGTGAGCTCAAACAGAGGAGGTTTCCATGAGGAGGATGGCTCAGCTCTGAAGTATCATCATCTGGCCGGACTTCCTTCCTGGTTAACCATGTGTTCAAACGGAGAATATGAGAAAATCCTCATTTCATGTGGGCAGATTTATTTGTTTGATGCTTTTTTTCCCCTTGAAAATATTTTTTTATTTCTTTACTTGTACTTGATTAAACGCGAGGACAAGCTCTGTTTCTGGTGAAAGGGTACCATCAATCCTTCATTTAGTCTTTGGTTTTAAATCCTGCCTTAAAATCATGTTTATCATCGCTGCTGTCTAAAACTGCTCTGTCATGGCTCCATTTTCAATCTTTTATCTGGTCTTTTTGAATTTTGCTGGCTTTGTGTGATTGACTGTTTTACCTTCTTTTTGGAGATCTCTTCAGTTGTTTTTATTTCTTTTCGTCTGAATTATTATTGTTTTCTCACATTTCTCAGTTCTTACTTCTTCCCCTGGTCTTTTGTTCTCAAGACTGTACCTTATTTCCCTCAATTTAGTCATTTAAGTTGCAAAGCTTGTTAGCGTTGCTTGGTTGCTAACGGGAAAATATTTACGCAGACTCTTTCATTCGGCTGCTCATCCTATAAATATCCCTCAAAGGTCAACACCATGAAGATGGCTTCCTTTTTGGTCAAGGGTTTGAATGCACGTTTCAAAACAAAAATCATCATAGTTGAAAATTGAGTGGATTTACCTCACCCTTTTGACAGAATCTACTAATCGAGGTGGTTCTACAGAAACAAATTATATTTATTCACAGTTTACCATTTTATATACTGGTGTTACTGGTCCTCTAAAGTGAGGATTTGTGTGAATATATGTTGAGGTGAATGGTACATTGAATAGTCTCAGTGCTTGTTAGTGTTAAAACCTGCGGATCAAACTAATCCACCAGCAAACGTACTTGGTCAAATGAACGCTGAATATACTCAGTTATCTAATTGTGTTGTATCACACAAAGTCAACAGACACAGCCTGTCGACCTGCACAGTGAGTTAAAGCTTCTCCATGCCCTGCATAGGAAGAGGTTGCCTGTTGAGCATACCATGGTCATTCACAGCTCAAGCCCTGTGGCCCCAAGGGATGTTTGTCTTTCATCCATCAAATGCCATATTTTCACAGCCCTGGCTGCGGCTGCTTGTCCTTTTCTGCGTAGCTGTCTCCTTCTTCTCAGTGGGACCTGTTGATGTTGTAGTGGCCGCTCGAATGATTTAGAGTGGTGAGGAAAGACTCAGACTTAAACGGGACACCACGGGGGCTGACACGTTTTGAGGGGAAGTAGTATGTGTGGCTGATGGGTGTATGCGAGCATGAGGGGATGGTACTTCTGATGAACATACATGCGTCATTCCCATAAAAACCCATAAACACTTGGATGCGTATGCTACCGTATATCTGAAACCAGGTGTAAGATGTCTGCTTGTAGGCTGCACAAGCTTATCCCTGTATATTTGTCACTCTGTGTGTGTGTGTGTATGTGTGTGTGTGTGTGTGATATGTACTGTAATATAAGCCAGCGGAGCGTCTCCAGATACGCTGTCTAAAAATGGGGAGAAGTCAGCGACGTACAGTTTCTTGGAAAGAGGAGTTGCTGTGCAGTGTACTTTGCTAAGTTAGGACACATCTGTCTGTGTTCACACGTGTATATACACACACACACACAGATAGACACGGCTGAGATTTATGAAGCTGTTTTCGTGGAATGCGGAGCTGGCTCAACAATTCATCGCACAACTCACATTGCAAGTTAAAAAAGACACAAAAGTGCCAGGGGACCAAAACTCAGTTTGTGTCATATGTTAGGCTTAGGTTAAGTAGAGTCAAAGGTCATTAAAGGGTAAGCAGAGCTGTACATGTGTGTTAAAACATGATAAAATGTTGATAAGTACTAATTATACCTATAAACATTTAATGACTTATATTACGCAAAAAACTATAAGTTTAAAATGCTATACTGTAATATTAATACTCACATTTCTGCTACTGTGTCAACGGAAACCCAAATATGGAGGCCTGTTTGGTTACTGTAACGTATGATTGGTGTCTTAACATGCAGGTCACACACAATTGGTCATCCGTATGCTGATGTGGGTACAATTACACAACAACACAAGTTTCCCGCAGCATGTGTCACAAGTGGCTGGACAGTCAGTTGTGTGTGGCCAGGACACTGCCCTGACAAATATAGGAGTTCAAGGAACCAATCCAAATGGGCAGCTGCACTTTCATGGCACTGATGGTAATTGAATACGACTGGAAGTTTGCTGGAGTGACACATATCATAAGAAACATGACATATATGCAGCATTTGTGGGGATCTGAGTTTCTGCGGCCAGATTTGGGCTATTTAAGGACAGAAATATTTTGAATTTATGTCTGTCCAACTCAGATTTCGGTCTTGAACTTCACACCAGGGGTTGGTACATTGGTTCAGAGGGGGTCAGGGCGAGGTGCTGGGGCCATGGTGGAGAGTGGAGGATGGTGGGGGGAGTGATGGTCACAGTATGTCCTGTCCCTGGCCCCTCTCCTGCAGTGAGGGCCTGCTTGCTGACAGGGGAATGACATCACCAGGGGGGCCCTTTGTCCCCTTTTTTGGGAGCGTTGAAATTTTGCACACAAAGGCTGCGCGGCGCTCCTATCTCCAGATCTGAGTGGACGCAGCACTTTTGAAAATCCCTAACAAGATTAAACCATAGTGCAATCAGCTGTCAGTCTGCACACACTAGCTGCTTCTCAGAACTCACATAGCATCTAAGCCCTGCTGTTCAAACTGAACACGCAAGGGCTACATCCAAAACTATAGTGGGAAGGATGGCAAACTGGTAAAAAAGGTAGAGCGCAGTTACTGGCGTAACCTTTTCAGACTGGCCAGCATATGCAGCATTTTAAATTTAATAATAGATTAACATACAATTTAAAACATTTTATTAATTTATTTAGAGGTAGCTTAATCCAACCAAAGTGCAGAATTTCACTGAAGTCAAATGCTGAGGTAGCAGTTGCTGCTGCTGGCTGCAGCTTGAGTGATTTGGTTTTGGTCTAAAAAGTTAAAATTATGATTAAAATTTGATGCACTGCCTTTTTTTTTTCTCGTGTTCAAATATATGTTGGCTGTATGTTCTCATGGCCTGCAGGACCTCTAGGTACATATCCACCCTTGAGAGCTGTTGACTACTTATAAATCAAGCCAATACAAGTGGAATCCTTAATTTCAAAGAAAGGTCTTTCCTGTCCTGGTACACTTAACCCTTGAGCTAATCTTCAGAAACAGACGAGTGGCTGTTGTTGCTGCTGTTGTCCAGATGTGAACCTACAGTATCTCAACATTTTCTCAGAACGCAACATAACTCAAAAAACAAAAGGCACACATGATGTGAATAAATTTCAGCCTTGTGAGGGGATTGTTCCCCGTTCCCCGCGCCATATGTCAGGGTTTCACAGCTCATGTCAGATTTTGTTCTTGTGCAGTTGCTCTGCTAGCCTCCCTCTGGAATAACACACTGTCATTTTGTCAGGATGCAAACAGCTAATAACTGTGAGGGTGGTCCTCCACGATGCAGCTTGTGTTGTCTCGTCCTGTGAATTTCAGATTTACAGGCTTTGACTTCTCAGTAAGCCTCGTGTCAAGAGTTTGTGTGGTGCAGCTTTCAACAACAGTTCTAAATATAGAAACAGGACAATGTAAACCTCTTGGAGTCTGGCTAGGGATACACAGCACAATGCAAACTGTTAGTGGTTCACCTGGTTGTCATGACAACCCATTGTTACTAGTTATTGTTATATCTCTGATGTGAATTTAATTGTAAAATATATAAGAACTAACTTTTCATTTCAAATTTAAGATCAAGAAGATTTAAGATTAAGAAGTTTTGTTTTTGTTTTTCTTGCACTCTCACAGCCCCCAAACCTCCACATTCAATAGAATGAAATCCATTTGAATAGATATCAGGGTACAGGTGGACATAAGATGACTTTTGAGACAATTGAGATGATTTTCCTTTAAGGATGTCAAGAAGATGTTTGAGGTAATTTAATTTAACCTAGACTATATTTTGATAACATCTATAACCATATGTTCTAGGCATAAACCCTAATATGTATGTTTAATTAAACATACTCCTTCTCAATTAAATGATCAATTAAATTAGTTAAAAACTGGACAATAAGTTTTCAGTAACGGAGTCTCTCCTTTAATATTGGACCTGAGACAATTAGGAGGAGATGAGTTGACATGAAGACCTTAATGAGGCCGCCAAAACAATGGGAACACAAATAGGTCAGGTTTCCTTAATGAAGATAAAAGGCTGCCTTTATTAGTGAGGGCATTTTCATTGCTTACCAAAAGGGTGTTGTTTCACTTAACTTGTACACATTCAAGTCACAGGTCACGTGAGGCATTTCGAATCTTAACGCCAGGCTTCTTGATAATTGTTAAACATTTAGAGGTCGAAGAATCAACACCAAACTGAAATAAACACTGCTTTGCACACTGTTAGCATGTGCAAAGCTAAGAAAACTCAGCGGTGTATTAAGAAAAGCTTCTGGCTCGAGAGTCTCCAGTCAAGGGTTTAACCCCTATCGTCTGGAGGTCAACGCCACAGACAACTGCAAGATCTAATCTGGTTCTTTGCATAATTACTAAGAAAATGACTGTGGAACAGTTTCATGTGCAGTAAAGTTGTCCTTTCATTTATGTTTTCTTTGGTAGGCCCATGTGATTAAAAACTACATGTGCTCAGCCTCCAAACACAGTGACATGTTCAGAAAATGTGCAGTGCTCCGAACCTAAATGCTTTCTATTGAAGTTCCTCTTCTTTTAAAATGCAGATTCAGTATTTACAAATGAAGTCCAAGATGTGTTTCGTAACCTCACCCCTCATTGATGTTACATTAAACATTTAATTGGCCACAAAACCAATGAATGCACATCTGTCACGTCGCTGCAAACAAGTCTTTAAGAAATCAAAGGCCTATCAAAGTATGGATGACCTCTCCACCCCGCCGACCCTGACACGGCCGTCTATAGATTCAGCCTGGCGGGTCAGACTGGTGTCGAGCCCTGCGGTTCAAAGGTGAGAATAAGACCAGTGCCATTCTGGAAATTAGACCAAACTAATTGTCCATCAGTCCACTTTAATTACAGCTGAATCAAAAGATAGTCTAGTTCACCCGTTCCAGGGCCATGACACCAGCTATGAGCGGGGGTGGGGGGCTTGTGGTGGTGGTGGGGGGGTTATTAGGGATGGAAAATTAAATTATGCATGCTGCAGTGCACTGGACCCAAAAGCAAATTCCCAATTTAATTAACAAACAAAGACCCATAAATAAGAAGCGTGGACTGTAGCTGGGTTATAACAATTAAGGAGCAATCTTTCAAACATGTTTTTCTGTGGCTATTTCTGTTTGTGTTGTATGTGGCATTTCCATTAAAAAAAAACTAACAAAAAATATATCAATAATTAATCCTGACAATGGATCAACCTACCAATAAAGGACTTGTTTGCAAAACGGACTTAAACTCTTTCTTGCCAAGAGTTAGTTTCTGAAGATCGATGCCACTTCCACATCTGTTCATTCAGTGACACGGTGGTTAGCTTAGCATCAAGACTGAAAACAGGGCAAAATAGCGGATGTGGCTCCATCCAGATCTGTTTATCGGTAACTCTAAAGTTTCCCCAGTAAAAAATATTTAAAGCGTATTTCTCAAACTGTTGAACTATAAGTATTTTACCCACGGTTTGAAGTCACCATTTATTCTTTGCAATAACATGTTTGCAAGAACATGTGTTTTCAAATTTCAAATTTTCACCTGAACAGACCCCATCAATCATGACGATCACAGAGGCTTTAACTTCAGCCTTGTTTATCATTCATGACTGTCTCCGAGGTGAAATCTGACCCTTGTTAAATTGCTCCTTGCCCAGGCTAAATCCCTGCTCCTATGTGGGAATTGTGATGAGCATATTAACATTAGCATATTAGCATGCCTACTGCTAGTTAACATTCCAGGCGATCCCCTCCCTTATTCCCACTGCAGCCTGTTTAACTCGGTCAGCAGCAGGGATCTCCATCTGCAGACTGAGCGCTCCCTTGGTGAAAGGTTTAGTGCATTTCCTTTGACGAGATAAATCCTCATGCCAGTGGATTCACCGTGCCTTCCTCTGTCTCTGCTGCATTCTGAACCAACTCTGGAAGACAGAGACGTTGGGTATATACTCTTGCTAAAAATGCTCTGCCATCATAGCATCTTTTGTCTGTGCAGAAGAGGCAACAACACATAAAGCACTTTAACCTCAAAGATGCCATAAGTGCACTTCAGTCTGTAGTGCCTTTTCTCTTGAAAGTGCCATCAGATGGAGGACAAGTACAGTGTGCAGAAGTGGTTTGGACACGTATGGAGCTCGTGTCTGCTTGTTTTTGTTGACCTGATCTATGCATATGCCCAAGTATGCTCTAAATGTGTTAGCTGGTGGCCATTAAGATCTCTGCTCAAAGTTTGCCGCCCAAGATTCGAGCCACGTGTGGGTCTGGAGAACTGCTATAGAATATCATCCTGCAAGCAATTCCTCACAGTGTGGAATGCCTATTTTTGGCTGGACCGGTGCATTTTTCTGCATGGGAAAAAAAGTCAAGCCCTCCTGACAGCACTGTTGAGCAGTCGCAGCCAGCTGTGAAGTGTTGCTTTTAAGGACTCTTACTGTAAAACATGTGGCTGGCTTCCTTAAATCAAGCTATTTGTGGCTCCATAATTACAGTCTAGACATGCTTCTGGTTCTTAACATGAATCTGGAGTTACATCTGAATGTACAGATAATATACACAGACTTTGGGCAGTGAAAACATGAAGTCTGCTACCTTGTCAGTAAGACTAGGGAAAAACACAGCGGCTGTGAATTGAAATGTTTTTCACTGTGGTGAAAGGTTTTGATTCTGCGCTGAAGCAGTAATGGAGTAGTTCATTTTGGGAAAAACGCTTATTAAGTTTCTCTCTGAGTTAGATGCTAAGATTGATACCACTCTCAAATCTGTCTGTTAAATATTAAGCTACAGTCAGGAGATGGTTGGCTAACTGCTTCCTCAGTGCTGTCAATCTTCTCATCTAACTCTCAGCAAGAAAGCAAATTACCCCATTTCCATATTCCACATTTTCGTTTCATTTTTCAGTGAAAAGAGTTAATATGCCTGCATGGTGGATCTGAACCACAAATATATTTAAATGGACATCCTATTGATCCCAGTTAGATCTTCAATAGGAAGTCAATAGGCTGATACAATCTATTACGACAGGTGTGATTAAGCATCCAACAACTCAAGTAACATGCTATTATATTACATATCATATCACTAAAAAGGATGTTAGTCCAATTTAATTGAGTTTTCATTTTATAGTAATTAATCGTTTTGAATATTTATCACCCTGTTTTCCAGTAGTCTTACACCTACTGGTGTTCACAGAGTAAAACAGTCAAGTATCTGGGTGTGGAAAAAAAAAAAAAGATCCAGACAGGAAAAGTTTTATTTTTGACATCACGGCTGCAGAATCAGGTCCAAGTGAAGGATGAGGGAGGTGGAGGGAGGGATGTGAAGTGTTTCAGAAGGAAAATGAGTTTTCAATTCATTGCGGACGAGCGAGGGGGTGGAGGGGATTGGAAAAAACATGTCCGTTGCATAATGAAAATTCATTAACTTGCGAAGTACTCAGACATGAAAAGGACTGTTATCTTGTACCAAATGCAAAACATCACAACAGGTCATCAGTTCCTGAATTTAGAATTATCATCTCACTACTGATATTGCTTCTATTACAAACATATGGCCATGCTTAATGGTGAGCAATTACATCTTTGAAATAATAAATCTGTCCCTATAAGAGGGATTGTACATATGCCCCTGAGAGGACTGGTGAGCAGCAAGGACACTTAATGCAGAGGATAAATGAGCAACATATGTTGGTGATATAATCTTAATGTAGACACCTAAATAAATCTGCTTCAACAGGGATTAGTTTTCATTTATTGAGGAATAACTGAGGCACTGTGAAGAAGATATTCAGCTGTCTTACCCTGCACTGAACACAGACTATTACATGCGGTTTGTCCTTCATTTTAGTTTTCACTAAATTAGAATGATGAATCAATCATCGTTACCATCACTGATCCCTTTTAGGCTTTAGAAAAGATAGACAAAGTTGAATTGCTAATACTAATCAGAAGCAGATCCATTATCTTGCACTCTTTGAAACCATGAACTGTATGACCACATCCTCTTGTACTCTCAATGTAAAAGGGAAAGTCCATCAATCAAAGTGTCCTTTAGAGGAGCTATGAAAGGCTTGACATTACGCAAACAGTAATTTGACTTGTCCTACCTCTAAAGGGGCCCTGGTGGTGTCACGTTGTCCCCTTGCGCTGAGGTTCACAGCGGGGGTCTATACAGGCCTGACCGGGATTCCTGCATCAATCTGGAATTGTCTCCTCGTTCGGTGAAGAGGGGCCTAATGGGAAAAAAACGTACCACCTCATCACCACCTCCCAGGGCTGCCATAATGGAGCATCCATGGTCATTAATGGAGCGTACCTCCCACCTCAAGAGTCTCTATTCAGTCTCTGTCATCATTCACGGCCATCACTTCCTCAGAATTTAATGGCTTTGGAGGTTCCTTTTATCCCATTGTCTCTATGCCTCTGTGTCCCTTCCCCATTTAGGAGCCCAAACTAGAGGACAGGCCTGTTAGTTGGGCGTTGGGGCTGACCTCTGCACCCCTTCACCGGAGAATCCTTCAGCTTTGTTTTGGGCCCCTGTCCCCCTTGCCAAGGCAAATCAGACCCTAGGCGGGTCATGGAGAGAGGGAGCCACTGGGGGTCTCATTGTCTTCCCATTCACATCATAGACAAGTGGCCCGGAGTGGACATCAGACGCTCCCTATAGCCACACACACTGAAGGGACAATGTCCACACAAAGTGACAGCTCCTATTGGGAGAGGAATGCATGTGAATCGAGAAGCTTCAAAGAAGCACGCCAGCAAACCAGCGACATGGGAATATTTGATTGCCAAGCACTATTTCTCCCTCTTCTATCTTCTGATGACATTGAGGCAACAGTGAGGAAGATTACAGTCAAAACGATTTATTATAATGTAAGGTTCATCATATAGCATAGTTAATGCATTAGGAAAGAATCCGTATGAAGTTGCATGTTGCATTTTCCACGTGCTCTGCTCAAAAACGCTCGAGGAAATCAATCAGTGATCCATCAGCACTGACCATCCGAGGCTGATTCCACTTTCTGTGCTTTAGGGGGCAGGAGAGAACCAGAGGAAAAGATTGGCTGGACCTCACAGACAGGGCCGAGGGGTCGGAGCAAATCTGTGGCTGGGGGTAAGATTAGGAGGCAGCTGAGAGAGGGCATGCGGCCGTCCTCCAGTGCACATTCCTGCCATGGCCCGAGGCCAGGAGCTGGGCATTAATAGAGACTAAAGAGAAGGGCTGGCATTGGCAAGTCACGGGCAATCATTTCCATGCATTTTCTACTCGTCTTTCTGATGACAATGTGCATTTGAATACATACAAATCAGGGTGCAAGGATTAATTTAGAGGACTGTGACGAAACTCATGCCTCACTCATTTAATCACAGATTCATTCAATTACCCCCTTGGACACTTGGCAGAGTTTGCATATTTGCAGGCCCATATAAAATACGGGGTATGTTTCTATTGTGTGTGCTCTAATTTACTGAATTTTCTCAGCTGGCTCTTTTCAGCGTGCATCGTAGGAGAATACTCTCCCCCCGGATACTGTACTTTTTCTTATCACTCATTTTCTCATCTATTCTCAAGTGGTAATGTAGTGAGATTAGAGCACCAAAGCCTCCTGTAGATCTATTGACCAGCAATTCATTGGCTCATCACAGGACATATTGCTGTTTTGTTAGCCCTGTGAAAAGCAGCTTAAGAGGTTCATATTTAGCGATACCTGCTGAGAGTTAGAGCTGTAATAGTCTTTCCAGTGTCTGGAAGAGGTGCTTCAGTGTAATCACATCCACAGACCAGGAAGCTTGAAATCCATGTTTGTGGCCAGATAAATGGGAACTGGGTTTTTTTCAGGCTGCTTCCTATTATCTACTGTTTGAAGCTAAACAAGATGGAGAAAGGCCATAAGGGAGGAACTGAGGGCTTAAAGTAGTCCTGCATGAGTCATCCATGAATCATTTTTCTTTCTTAAAATTTCACAGTATCACAAAAGATTTATAGTCAAAAGTGCTAATGTTTTAATAGAGAGACGGGGCTCATCACCTGTAGTTATTTGCCATACAGCTTCTTAAAACAGTCCATAGGTCAAGACAATACCCAGAGAAATTATCTCAGAGAAGGAGAAAGTGGGCTTTTGTTAAATGACTCACCGGCAGGTAAAATAACACGTTCGAGGTAAAAGGTTAATGCTTTCAATCGCATGTGAAACAAATAGACACCTGTAATGAAGCTTGTAATTATGACTTCTGTTGTTTTTTAACATCATATGTTCCTCTGTGGTGTTGGACTTTGTTGGCCAGCTGTGGCACTGTTATGCAGCCTTGTGTAATTTCACTCATTCTTGTTTATTTGAACTCTTTCCAATGTTTGGATTGTTTTCATGTGTGTAGGTGAGGTGTTTTTGTGTGCTTTGTTCCAGGATCTAGAACTAAACTGAACTGGTGCCTGACTCACTCAACAAAATCCCAAGTGCACTGCAGGCTACATATAGTTATAAAGAGTTACGGTTATTAAATATAAGTCATCTGGAATATTGCGTTTTGATGCATGGATGCAGCCGTAAAATCGCATCCTTGAATTTTAATACCACGCTAAACATAAATGTGGAAGTGCTTCAGTGAGATACTGTATGTGTGATGTTGTTTGACAGTGAGGAATAAATAGATAATATTGGGAGCAGCAGGGTTTTCCCTTTTATACATTTTCCCTCACAGGTCTTTGAGGCTGAAAGAGGATCAATTGAATTCTGAGGTGTGTGTGCTCGCCCCCTCACCCCCCCGGCCTTTCACTGTTGCCACGTCGACGTCATGGAATGTATGATGTCACCGCCAGAGCGCACACACGCGGCACATGCTCTCACCTGGTTTCCGCGGCAACCAAACCACAGCAGTTTCCTCCCTACATGTCGCAAGATGTGTTCAGTGAAAGGCCTCGTGCATACCTAGAAAACAGGGAAATCAAGAGCAGCGATGCACAGGTTATATGTGCCATCCGGGGCTGTGATGGACAACAATAGCTTTTCTATGGTTTTGTCTTTCTGTTTGTTTTTTTTTCTTGTCTGAAACCAGCAACCTGTGTGTGTCTGTGTGACTCACAGCAGTTAAAGAGAAATGTTCTGAGACTTTGAGACTCAACACCTTTTACTAACAGCTTTTTTAATACATCAAAAGCTCAATATGTGACACACTTTTGGCTGCGGCTTCACGCTCAGGGCCTGGGACAGCACACCGACAGAAACAAAACACAAAGTGCTTTTCATTTTAAAAATCTTCATGAGCTTTATCTTTTACTTGAGAACAGTGTGGTATGAAGCACGAAAGAAAATAAATTCATTTCTCATTCATTTTTAATGATCTTCTACAAGTGTACCGGAGAAAAACCCTGAACTAAAGTCTGAACATCATCTGCAAGCACTGGAGCAATCATCTTCAGATCTCAGAACAAACTGCCACAGGTGACATTTATGTGAGTGAAGAGGACATAGACGGCATAGTCTTATTTTCAGAATGTTTTTTCAGCCGTGTGCCTGCAGGCGGGACAAAGGCCTGCACAGACTTCTACAATTAGACAATCACACAAAAGGCAACGCTCAACTGACTTTGGCCAACTCTTGTGCACATTGTCCCTAGAAAGAAGTACTGTACAGTGTGTTACCACTTAACTGGCGCAGACCGACAAACAGCTGGTAATGGCAGTTAATCATGAACCTTTTCTTTCTTTGGCGGTCGACACACCACACGGTTTGACTTCTAATAATACACACGCACATTGTAGAGGCTCACTCTGCGTGCAAAGACACGAGCGCGCACGCACGCACTCGCTACACACGGCCTGCTCGGCGCTGCTCCAGGCCTTATGTGTAACTGGCGTGACTGGGTATCTCCATGGCAACGGGAATGTTGGCCCTGGCAAGTGCCAAGAGAGCAGCTGGTAGGTAGTGGCAGATTAGTCTCCAAACAGATTTACAGCCAGTCAAGTACTGCATGCCCTTTAAACAGAGGAAGAAATTATAAAGAAGCCATTAGAGTGAAAGGAAACAAAGAAAGGATTGTAGTACAACTCAGTGAGTCCACGGACTGAGAGGAGGAGAAACCTTTTCCTAGCTGATCTGCCAGCTCGCTGGAGGTGTTGAGTGTGTGTGAGGAGCTTGTACGGCAAATGGCAAATGATCAAAAAGAAGAGAAAGTACTACAGTTCAGTTTGCTTGGTCTCCTGCTGTGATTCAGAACTGTGAGGGCTGAAACGGGGAGGAGTGAATTTCAAACCAATCCAGGCACTTGTTTCTTTTGTGTCGTTCGGAGACATCAAAGACGACTTGCAGTCAAAATCCTGATTTCGAGAGGTTTGATGTTGATTTGAGTCAATAAACCCATTTTTAAAAATCATATTTATTATGTGTTTCCTTATGCACAGACAAATACAGAGAAACCAAAGCAAAATGAAGGATTTTAAAAACGCACAAATGACACAGAACGTCAAGACCAAGTTGCTACTCAGACCCAAACACACCTCAGTAATCTGTAAGAGCATTACCAAAGTGAAAATAAATAATCAGAAACCATTCCATTGAAATACTTCAAACAATTACTATTTTGAAAGTCCACAAAAAGCTTTCTTCAGAGTTTAAACCAAGGATCTTTCGCTCCTCCTTTTCTCATGTTTGTTGAAAAACTAACAACAACAAAATCTCAAATGTATTTCACATCTTTCAGGTCTGAGACTGTCCTCCCGTCAAAAACAAAAAACCCCAGAGGTCGTTTATTACAACCCATTGTTAAGCTCAAGCAACAAAGCTCTCTTTTAATTATGACAGGAGCAAAGGAGGAAGTCATCACAAGACGTTATAACTCAGTGTAGGGAGGAGGTGGATGGTTGGATGGTTGACAAAACATTGACAAAACACTGGACCTTAACATGGGACACCTCTGTTTGTTTCCCGTTTCCAACCAACCGTCATCGTTGGTTTATTTCAACAATGACAACGAACTTCAGTGAAGCACTTATTTTTATCTCAAACCATGATCTTTCTCTAAACCTAAACTATTTGTTCTTGAGCCTATTTGTTCTTGAAACAAACCTTTACCAAAGCACTGTCACATCATAAAAGGACTGGTGACTGGCAGTCAACATAAAGGAGATTGATCAGGGTTCTTTAGTCACAACTTTGAGTCATTAATAAAGAAAAAACATGTAAATTTACACCAAAACTCTCCCAGCGACAGACTGAATGTTCCACTGAGGAGCTGAGTCTGGCTGGAAGCAACGATTAAGGATATCTACTGACACTGTTTGATAGGTCTTGTGCGGTATTAGGTGTAAATTATTTGTTAGAAATGGAGTGAGGATGACTGCAGAGGGAGTTTAAATTTACATCTGTAGTCGTGATTGTAGGAGAATCCCACACCTCTGCTGTCACATTTCAGCTGCCGTCTCTGAAATAAGTGAGTCTGCTTGGTTTTATTCTGCAGTTTGAGAAGTTTGAATCTGATGTTACCGCTGCTTCCTCTCTCTTTCAGGCTGGGTACACTTAAATTAAGGTTTGAGCGTGATGTTTATCACTTGATCACATCCGGATGCATCATACATGAGCTGTAGGACCACAGAAATCTGTAGAAGAGGTTAAAAAGGAAACTGATGAAAAGTAAAACTCTATATTCAGAAGAGGCATTTTCAGGCCAAAAGGGGCCATGTTGTGACTTCATGAAATCAGATGTAAAAAAAAAAAAAAAAAAAAAAAAATTCACATGAAAATTACAAGAACAGCTTCATGCCTTAGACCAAACTAAACTAACATAGATGAATCGAGCCCAAATTGACTTTTTGTGATAATTTCATCCTGTGCAGCTGCTCCCTGCATCATCAAATCCAGCTCAGAAGTTTGAAACTTGTGTGTGTAATTTTAAAATGCACGCCACTGCAGCATGTAATAATGTGACAATGAGCTATGCGTGCCCTCCTGGTTTCATATATTTTTGCATATGCAATTATTTTTATGACTTTTAAGAAAATGCCAAAACACATTTCTCACTCTGGCATCAGGTGATTTAAATTCAGAGTGGGTCTGTTTCAGGACTGAAACAGGTGTCCATTAGGGTGTTTTATGTCTGCTGCTGTCACGATTTACTGACTTTTACTGCCGCCTCACAAAAAAGTAAAAAGTATGAGTAACAGAGACATAATTTTTAGTATTCCTGTTCTGAGTGTTAATGAAATCCTTCTACAGAGGTTTTTTTTCCAATGATGTGTCCATTAGCAGCAGATGTTTTAATTCTGATCTGATCTAAGATCGTATTATCTGACACCAATTACCTTTTACAGCTAAAAATAAATGGACATAAAAAGGAGGGGCGGCCATTCAGTGTCTGAAAAACACTCTATCGTGAATTATCTTTTTGAATTGTTCCTATAATTAATATCATACCCTACAACGAAAGTTGCCAAGCCATCCATTACCAGTCAGTGTGGGACTGATGATTACACTGATTGAGGTTGAGCTGCCACAGTATTCCCAATCCAGTCTGACTCAGGAATATCTGTCCTCGCCAACAAGCCTCCCCTTTTTGCAGCTCTCATCATGTTAACACTTCGCTGCACACTCCAGCAGCTCGTCAGCCACAGAACAGATAAAAGGGAACATAACCAACAATGAAGGCGGTGATTAGCACTCCATGTAAAGCCGTATTTAACAGTCAGATCTTATTTGTGCAACTTTTTTTTTTAAATAATTGTGACAAAATGAGGGCTGTTAATATGTGTAAGTGGGTGTTCACCTGGTGAGAGGTCAAAAACACCTTGCTGCAGGCTACGCACTTGACATTACAATCTTCCAAAATGCACTTGACATTAAATTCATTACCTTAATGTCAACATGACATCGCTGGTGACCTCTTGTCAGCTCATCAAAGATAATCACCTTTACGCTAAGGAGCTACATGCACCCGAGACAAAAAATAGATATGGATTAAGCAGGATTCGAGCCCCCAAATGAACAATTAGGAACTAGTCTGGGCATGTCCTGGCGAGCGCCCCACTGCCATCGCTTCAGTGGGTGAGCATGAAGTGCAGCATGAATCCACAGACTGTTGGGAGTTTGCACTCTTTCTACAGAGCGGCAGCTGCCTCGTGCAGCTGTCCGGGGCCGCAGCTTTTGATAGATTCAACAGAACTGGTCAAAACACACCAAGAAATCAGAACAGGTGAAAAAAGAAAAAAGAAAAAAAAAGAGGCTTGCTGCACAGATTCATCCAAGAGTCCAGTAACTGATGCGCTTTCCAAACAACTGTCAGTTTCTTATTAAACATGACAGAGTCCGCGGATGGTTTACGGAACAAGCCCACCAGGCAACTGGCCCAGAGGGGGTCAGGGGGTCCGACTGCCTGTTAACATTTCTAGTTGGAAAGTCAGTCAGATGACAATAACAGAGAGATGCAAAAACAACCACACACAAACACAAAATAACCACAGATATACACAATGACCAGCACGACACAAAAAATGACTATACAGAAATGCTAAACATCAACAAAGACACAAAATGTCCACAGTAAAAGTAAAAGACACAGCTGCATCATTTGTCTGTGTTTTGCGTGTCTCTGCCCTGGGGCCCATTGTCTCATACTCCTGTCCACGACAGGATCAACAATCAAATCGTTTATTTCTTAAGCCTCAGCCTGAACACTCCACTGTACAGTTCTCATCAAGTATCAATCAGAGCTGTTAAATAAAACTTTACTACATGGAAACACACGGGCAAAACGAGCCAGTGTGTCTTAAAAGCCTCTCTTATGTAATTCTGTAGCTTGTAAGTTGGCTCGGTGCCTCAAAACCTAATGAAAGAGCTTACAGAGAAGTTCAGGCTTCATTTAAAAAAAAAAGTGCTAATTCCTTTAACGTGTCCTAAATCTCTGGAGAAGCAGGAACAATAGCTTTTGATTTTAAATGCACAGGGAGGATATTAGTCAGAGATATAGTAAGTGAAGTGTCTCTGTACAATTGCTGTTTCCAAACTGGGCCGTATATGAGGAAGGCTGGCACTCTGTCAAATATCTGACAAGAAAAGGAAAGAGCGTGGAATTCACCGAGGCAAAACAAGACACTGTGTGCCTGTGTAAGACCACTTACTGAATGCTACCAACAAGGTTTTATAATGTAACAGCTTGAAAATGGAGCAAAGTGAGTAACTGCTTGTCTTGAATTCTAAAAATCCATGATGCTGTTGTTGTTGTTTTTATTTTGATCTGAGGCACCGATTTCATTATTTCATCCCACATGTTGAATTTCACGAAAGAAATATTTTATTTGCGAGACCCTTGGGTGACAAAAAAGAAAGAAAAAGAGGATTCTGTGTACAAAATAAACAATTTTTCTTTTTTTTTTCTAGAAGACGAGCAGAGGAGAGAATCAAAGCCACATTTCTTCAAACCTTTTCTCTGGGCTCAAGTTGGTGGATAGTTTTTTTTTGTAACATTTTCCATCTAAGCCCTGGTACCTGTACTGTAAGAGGCAGACTTTCCATATTGTGTAATTATATATACATATGAATCAGCGTGTGGTTCGTTCTGAAGTGAAGAAGTACAGGCACCATGGTTTCTGCAGCAGTGGTTAATGGATAAACAATAGACTGCATTCTCCACTGTCCTCTTTTCCTTCTTCCTTGTCTTTTTATAGACGCCTTTCTTTCTTTTTAATGTCTCCCTGCCTTCCCCTTTGACATGGGTTTAAACCGAGTCATATCATTAGGGAGTCAAGAGCATCTCTGTTGTGCCTGTGAGGTTTCCCTTCTCGGTTATATAATGATCTTCCCGTAGGCCTCTTCTGGTGTTGGCAGCGCTCTCTGCCTGCTAACCCGGCCCAGATTTGGCCCTGATCCAGTCCAAACAGAACCCACTTTGTCCTCGACTCTGTTTTTTGGCACCAGCTGTTCATGCACGACTCCAGCAGCTGACTCCTTTGTTTTACTTACAGCCGGCTTTTTCTTCTTACATCACCTTCTTTTCTTTCTTTCCTTTTTTTTTTAAAGCAGTTTGATCTGTTTTTCAGGCCTCTCTGTTCCCTCTCTTTCTGTTTTTCTCTTTCTCTCTTTTTGTCTAATTTCTACTGACATTTTTTCCAGCTCTCGTCCCAAGCCCTTTTTTACCCCCACTGTCTGCAGAAGAGGCTGTTAGTGCTGTGATGTATGAGGGCAGCTGACGCCCACCTGCTTCCCAGCAGTCAGTCTGGAGGGTGTTTCTAAGCTCCACCATCAGCTATTGGCCACGCACTCGGCTCTATGGATGAATCAATACCAACTGTCACACCTGTCGCTGCTCCTGGTAAACACTGGCCACGGTCGCTGCAGATAAATCATTAGTAAAAATGACTAATAAAGATATAATTATATTTCTTTAGTACTACCAACAATATGTCACAATGGGTTATTCTTTTACAACTTCATGATAGCCCACTAAAGCTGGATTAAGCTGTATTTTATGGAGGAAGAGCAGCAGTGTCATTGGCAATGACTTACATCCTCAGTAAGTGCCTTTATCGTGCTTAATTTGAAACAGTAAAATTCATAAGAGGAGCAAATTGGCTTAATAATTGAGAGCCACTGAGAGGAGATTCCCCAGTAATTGCTCTCCTGTCATTGGCAAAATAGCTGAGAATCTTCCTCGCTGGTATCTCGGGTTTGCGCAGGTAAAAGTACAGCTGGTGATCTTCTCCTCATAGGGAATAAAGGTCTGGTCCTGACAGGCCGATGAGCGGTTCTAATAATGTCCCTGATGAAATGATTTTATCGTTCACACTGTTTCTGTCTCACAAATAAAGCTAATGAAGAGATGCCTCCTGTCTCGGTTGGTGAAGCGAGCAAGAAGGTCGTCTCGTATCTGCAAATGACACAAACAGAAGAAATGATTAAAATGTTAAAATGGCACTTTCGCAGAGAACAATGCAAAATTAGCGTTGACTCTTCAGAAGTTCAAACAGGACAATGTCAACACTGAGGTCAGATGTCGCCCCCATCATGACTTTATTATTTCCTCCCTACATGTCTCAGCATCAGTCACTCACAGGGTAACTGAGCAGAAGGATATTGATTTGATGTCCAGGCTAATTGTGTGTTGGACCTGAATAGCTGTGTGAACAGCAGACGTGACAGGTTTATGGGCCGGTGATGTATAAACTTTGAATTTTATGTAGTACGTCTGTCAGATCAGGGTGTAAGTGTGGCTGCTACCTTGTTCCTGGTAACAACTTGGAGTGTTTGATTGATTTACGCCCGCAGGCGTCTTCTGTCAGCGTGCCGTTGGTCTTGATTGATATGTGCTTCGTGTAAGTTTTATGCAGACAACACTGTTGTTTATTGTTAAGCATTTTAAAAAGTTAGAGATGGTTTTGGTTCTGGCATTGCACCATTGAAGTGCCTCATTTACGAAGACAACACTGTTAACTGTTGTTATGGAATGGCAATGGAAAAGGATGGTTTATGACTGACTGACAGATGGCCATAAAAGTTGCTGGTTTGACAACGCGGCCTGCTAAAATGTCCTGTCTAAATGTCTCCTGTAAAACTAATCCTTTAACAAAATACATTTAAGAGGTCAACTGCATCTGTTTCAGCTAACGTTCCCTCATTATGTTAATTGAAACTGATGTTTTCTAAGAAACATATTTGCTCTTGCAATTTTTGCAATGTTTTTGCATGAAATTGTATAGAAACATAATTCCAAGGAGATGGGGCTGAATTTGAATGTCAGCAAGTGTTAGCATGCTGGTTTTGTTAAATAAGGGCGCTGTAGTTTTCGGCAAACATTTCTCAGACAGGCTTTGTTGGAGACAATTTTGTGAATAACCAGATTTTGGTATGAAAATATTATATGACAGGTTTGTCATTTCCTGACTCCTGTCAGCATGATGGCAAAAATTTTCATTGCCTTCCAAAACCGTTTTCTGATCTGCCTCCTCTATGTTTACTTCCATAACTTGATTAAGAGCTGCATCTATTTCACTGCTAAGTAGTTTAAATCTAAATACCGTGGAGGATGATTCAAATAATGCTGCTGTTGTGCACTCTCTCTTTCTCTTTCTTTTTTGCTTTGACTTGCAGGTGTCTATGTAAAGGATGTCGCTGTGGGTTAATCCGTTTTGCATTTGTCACTCGTGAACTTTCTGTCTACTCCTGCATTTGATTCTGAATCCTGCCGCTGTTCAAACCGCATCCACACGTCTTATTGACAACTCGCTATGATGGGTTTCCATCACTCAGTCCCTGCTGCCTCATTATGTAACTGTTTTTTGTTTCAGAGTCTTTTCAGCAGTTGCTCTGTTTGTGCAGGGTACACTGTGAAGTGACCAAAGCACAAAGAAAAACAAGGCTGGAAACATTTAATCTGTGTGGCAAATGATGGATGCCACTTATCAGTCAGTGCTCACTCAAACCGCTCAGAGAGATTAGAGTGAAAAGGAAACTCAAACACCAACACCCTCTGCTTTGTGGAGACGCACTTATTCCCAAGATGTTCCACTAATGGCTACCTCTGCCTCTTTCTGTCTGTTTGAACGTCTCTGCCTCTGCCTGCTCTCGTCTCACTCAGCACCGCTACTTAGAGAGTGATGAGGAAATGGCCTCTTCCTGATGTACCTTGACAGGATGAGGGAAAGTGTATAAGTGTTGGGTTAGCGTTGCATATGTGTGCGTGTGTGTGAGTGTGTGTTCCCTGAACATCCACACTCAGCTGCCTGTGGGGAGAATTTGCTGTGTAATTACAGGGGAGGGAAATGAGAGAGACAGCGAGAGATAGGGTCAAAATAGAAAGTGTGTGTGTGAAGCTGAGAGGAATGTGCTGATGAATGGACGATCGAAGGCAGCGTCCCTAAGCAGCCCGCCTCATTACCGTTCAGTCTGACCCAACACTCCGTTCATTAGGCCTTAAAACAGCCTGTTAAAATAATGCCCGTGTGTGGTATCCTCATTAAAGCTACAGATGATAACCAAACAAAGGCCAGATTCCCTCTTGTCAGTTCAGACCTCTGTTCTTCAGCCAAAAAAAGAAAAGACTGCTTTGTGTTCTGCTGTGAAAATGGGTTGTCTTTCTCCATTCCTATTTTTAATAAAGATATTTTATAACAAGAACAAACTGCAGGTCAAAGGTGTTTTTAATCAAAGTGGGAATGTTTCTGCAGCAGTTTTCAATAAGAAGAGATCAGATCAAAAGACAATAATTTATCTGCTTGTCTTTGCTTTGGCCTAAACTTGTGCTCCCTTTAGTTTTAAACCAACGTTACACAGATGGTAAAAAAAACCAACAAAAAACTGATGAAACAGCCAGTAGTACATAAGCATGAACATGAGCATCATCACTAAGCATCTAAATGCTCATTCACTGAGACAGACTGTGCCAAAGTTCGTCACCTGAATCTGTAAAAAATGAAAAATTTAAAAACTGGGACTGTGCCGTCCTCTGTGCCACCACCGGGTCACATCGACCATTTGATCAATCATGCTGTGGCTGCTGTCTGGAGGATATATCGCCGTGGTAACAGAGTTGGCCATACTGGACAGTAGAAGGGAAAGACTGACTCATCACGCTCAATAAAACAAAGAGCAAACAACAAGTGCGTCAGGGACGGATGTGCCGCTGCTATAAATGTCAAAAGCATCATTTCTCTGGGAGGGAGGCAGTCAGATCACAACAGAGCTCTCCAGGCGAGATGTTGTGACAGAGAATAGGTTACAACTGCCTGACCTCCTGATCATTTTCCATACCTGAATTAAAAAAAAAACAAGACAACAAGAAATTATTA
>JBBMJY010000013.1:5134306-5269080 GCA_037833715.1 Toxotes lorentzi
TTTTTTGAGTGTCAGGTATTCTCAAGGATTTATGTAGAGAAATGTTTATCAGTTTAGACTGAAAGTTAATTCCTGACCTTGGACACACGCTCGTCATCACGTCCATTTACTAGCTGTGCTCAGAAAAATGGAGCTTTCCATTTTCCATTTTCCTTTAAAAAGGAAACTCCTCTGATTTTACAAGTCAGTTTACAGGTCTTGGGAAGTACTACTGCATATGTGGTAGGTTCAGGTGCATTGTGGGTAATGTCTACAATTACTCACTATTTGATGATATAGTGATATACTACTGCATTTTTTTCTAACCCTAACCCACTGTAATCACATCACTTCATTTCACTGCAGCAGCCCACAGTCTAACTCAACGTAAGTTTCTATATCACAGAAATCTCCTTTTTTTTAAAAGGAGTGCTGAAATTCAGTCTTTCTTGAAAACAGTGAAAGAGTCCGTGGGAGGTTGGTGCCAGTGGGCGTAAAAATTCCCTTGTTTGCTTTACAAAACAGGATGTTTCAGGAAATAGCACTAATCAAGAGGTATTATATGAAAAGTAAGACAAACCATAAACAACGCTTGTTTCAAGATAGGGTGTTAGTTGTTTAATTCAAAGCAAACAAGCAGCAGCAGTTACTCTGGTTTAGTGTCTGCAGCAGCAGTAAACAGCATCTTTTGAATGTGCTGCCTGTCTCACTGTCTGCTTACTTTTGTCAACTGTCACAAATGCTTCAAACAGACAGTACTGCATTGGAAAAAGAGGGAAAGTACAACGTAATACATCTTTACACAGCATAACACCTCGATAGACAGATACAGACACTGTAGTTTGGAGAAGAAAGAAAAACACTGTTAATCACGAAACTAAAAACAATGAAAAGAAGTTACTGTACACATATATGTGTAATTTGTGTTGTATATGGTTTTTATTCCTCATTGCTTTTTTATTCTATAAGTTTCTCATAGAGGTGGGGGTTGGTGTGAAGGTGGTACAGAGGTGTTCACTCTAAAAAATATCTATACTGAGGACACTGGTGTGCCTGTTGCTGGATAATATTGTGTTCCAAATATAAATATCTAAAATGAAAAACTGGATGTGTCAGAGCATCACTCAGACGTCCTGTTTCTCTTTTGGTTTTGGTAGATAGAGGGAGCTCCTCTCCTGTACTTAGCCTGACTATGACTGAACCTCTGAATGTGAAAGTTTGATGACATTTCATAAAACAGCCTTTTCCTTTGACGGTCAGCTCGTATCCTGGTCGCACAGTTTCCTCCCTTCACTGACTTTCATTGAGTAATATGCAGCTCTATCAGTGGAAAACTATCTTTTAAAGTCATTAATTTCACACTGTATTGGTTTTTAAGATGAATCATTTTATCCCAGCTTTTACACTGACCTTCCTCCTGTTCAATTTTTAATGACAGGAGATTGGATGGTCAGCCCCAGTTCTTGTACATCCTCTCCTGTTTCTACAAGTAGTGGTATTGGCTTTATTTGATTTGAAGACCGTTCAAATGAATGCTCTGTGCTCCGAATGGCCATCTGCTCTAACCTTGTTTCATCGACCATAAACAGGCCGGCTCCATCAGTGAAAAAAAGGTCTTGGCCAAATATTTGCTGCTCTTCAACCCCATTTGGTTTAGTGCGTTCTCTGTTTGCATTTCAATGACCCACGGTCAGTGTCAGAACGATGGCACGTGTGTCCCTGACGAGCTGTCCCCTGATAAGACGCCAGCAGAAGAGAAAGGCACCGAGGCCTTGTGGGATAAGAGCAGGGTGAAGGATGGAGCAGATGTAGACAGGCTGCTGGTTCACATACAAACACACACACACTTGAGCTCTGGTATCAATCTCCTCACACACCCTGCTGCACTGCCAACCAGCTCTCTGATAGCTGGTGAAGACTTCTTGTCTTGTGTTTCCTACCTTTAACAGCTCATACAATATCCTCACGGAAGCTTCAAGAAAATGTATCACGGAGCAATTGTTATTCATTGCTTTATTATCTGAATGGCACTTGTCGATTAAGTAACACCTCCCTCCTGGTGCCCCCTCAGTCAGGCATATTGTAGTGCCTTTAATCTCCAAGCCTCCTAATTATTGCTCATGCAAATCGCAGATTGGGGCTCACCAAATATTTTGTGAAAGGGAGAGAGAGGAGAGGATAAGGGAATGCATGCATGGGTGTGTAGCTTTTTTTTTTTTTGAATTGCAGCAGATATGGAATTAGCTGAGGAGGACAGGATTGTGAGGATTAGGCAGAGAGATTTTACCAAACGCGGACTCCCTACGTGTAATTCATTTTGGCGTCCTTGAAATTGCTACTGTGAGAAGTTTAGCAGCTGCAACAGCAGCACTGAAAGTCCTCAAACAGGCAGAATCCAGCCCCACTACAACCACCCACAACACCCACACCACCACCACTCAGTATGATTGCATGAAAGCCGTTGGGGGTGTGAATGCAGTGGTTTGGATTTTTGTGAATTTTGCAGCTCCTTAAAATATTCTAGCCTTTGTGGGGAATGGCTGGCATATCTCACAGTTTGGTGCCTCTCCATGTGCACCCCTAATCCTGTAAGAGTGTGTTAAAGGGTCGGTTCACCCGGATCACCAAAAAACATCACGCAGTCCGTGGAACTAGTTTTCGTTTCTTCTGCTGAGGTTTTCAGATATTTGTTTGCACCTCACCTCAGTTTGATGGAGGTAAATGGAATTTCCTTTTGGGTACTCCTGACATTAAAAAATGACAACTGAGGGGCGGTACTGGCGGCCTACGTGTGGCTGACCTCGAACCAAAGTGCCCCAGGTTTGCAGCCAGCTGGGAAACGGTCTTGCACACTCCACCAGGGAACATCACAGACACACCTTGCACTTGATTCAAGACTATGCTTGTCTGTTGTTTCCTAGACATCGGCATCTTGATGCACATTAATTCTGCAGAAGAGCAGCAGCTTTATCACATTTGCTGTAACCTTTTCTGCCCACTTCCCCGTTACCTCTTTCGGCAGAGTCAGGCTAGCTGTTTCCCCTTGTTCCCAGGCTTTATGCTAAGCTAAGCTAATTGGCTTCTGGCTGTAGCTTTATATTTAGTGTACAGATGTCAGAGTGGTATGGATCTCCTCCTCTAACTTTTTAAATTGAATAAGTGTATTTCCCTATAATCTTTAAGTCAAACTGTTTCTTAAATTTGTTCAACTGCTCCTTCAAAACTTCTTGTGTAGTGTGTCTTCACAGTACAGAGGCAGAAAATAACCCCTCACACTCCACCTAAATGAAAGAAGACAGTGTCATACGTAAAGGTTAGTAGCACAGGCTGCAGTGATACACAGCTCAGGGAGTCAGGCGTTCATAAATCTGTAACATGCATTCATAAAACATTATTGCAGTGCAGTTGCAAGATAAACATTGTTACACTCCCTCCCAAGGCCACTTAAAGAAAAAAATACTGCTCTTTTTCTTTTTTAAACCATGTCTGGAACACTATCTGAGGATGGTGCTGCTGTAAGTTGCAGCTTTAAAATTACATAGATGGATGATGAGGTGCAGCACTTCATCGAGCGTAACTCATCGTCTACATGGCCTCGACTGCCGCACTTGTGCAGGGGATCATAAAGCTCCCAGCAGCTGCCATCCATTCAATAAGAAATAAAGCTGAGAACAAAGTGCCTCAGCCTGAGTGTTGTGTAAATTCGGAGCTGCCTGTCGTGTTTCTCTGTGTCGTGTCCGCTGTGGCTCTGCAGGGCCGCCGAGCCCAGAGAGGTCTGCCTGAAGTTTAGCCGACCCATTACAGCATGCAGTGTACAGTAAGAGGATTATATCACCAATCCCCTGATGTCACTGTAAAGCCACAGAGCCCTTAGCTCATAGTATCCCCCCCCCAAAACCTCCTCGCCCGCCCTCGCTTGAATGGTGCCGCTCATCAAGATCTAGCAATCACTTCACAGGTTCAAACCATTTTCCCCTCAGGCCGGTGATGACATAGGAGCTCCTGCACTTGCTCTGATGCTTGTTTCATACTTTGGCAGTTTGAGTGGCAGGACAACTGGCAAACTGCCCTCAGGAAACGAAGGGCCATATGGTGTGAGCAAAGGTGCCATATGAAGCAATCAAGCCTGTTCTTTGAAACCAAGGTGCTCCTGTTTGGGCTGAGGAGGACTGACCATTAATCAGCGTTAGCTTGATCAACTGAAGACATGTTTTTCCACTAAAACTACATCCTGAACTGATTTCATTTTCATGAAAAAATTTTTCAAAAAAGCAAAAACAAAAAACAACTCTATTTCAGCCTCCTACAGAAGATTTTCCTAACCTCGGTAAGGTGCCGGCTTGCAGACACACTTCATAAAAAGAAGAGAAAAAAAGAAGCTGCACATTCATAACTCAGATGCAATCAGACTGAAGATGGTCTGAAGATAGATGCTTCAGCATTTTTCACTTCACTGAAATGTCAGTCATTAGAAGCTAAAACAAATGATTGCAACAGAATTTCCACTCTTTCCAGGAAAACGAAAAAAAACAAAACAACATTTTTCTGCTGCACAAAATTAAGTCTTTTCCTATTCTCTGCTTCTTTTCCTGAGAATTACAGGAAAGTTTTGGCTCATCATCTCCTATGATTAAAAGAATTAGCACTATGGCTGAACTGGTCACAATCCAAAGACGAAAGCAGCCTGTGAAGAGAGGCTGCACATGCCATGCTTAAGGGGTCACAAGACATAAATACATGGGAACCAGAGCCTTAAAGGATAAAGTCAGTGTTGCTTTATGTTTAGAATAAGTATTGTCTGTGTATCCAAATAAAAGAGAAAAAAGACTTAAGCACAGATGGCCCTGAAAAGTGACGTCTGCCGGGTGACTAAGGCCCGGAGGTCTGCGATCTCAGCGTTTTGGTTGAGGTTAAACGAAGCCTGTTCATTCAGTGTCTGACTCTTACCTGGGATTATGTCCCTCCATTAGTTAATCACCCTCACAGTAAACCTCCTAAGCTCAGCACTTGAACAATTGAAAACATCTCACACAATCAATCAGCAACGGTGGCGCTCAAAGAGATCACTGCGCCGGGCGTCGTATTATTCATATGGCCGATAAATTGGTCGTCTCTGCTGTGACATCTGCTGAGTTTTATCTTTTAGAATGAAGTCTGGCATCCACATGGCAGACATTTTAAGCAAATTACTAAACACATTCACCCCGCCGGCGTGATCACTTTATTGTCATTAAAATGGTTTTGCTGCTTTGATGTCTGAGGCTGTAACACAGTAACACAGCAGGCAGTAAATGTCCAAACATGGAGGGAACATGGTTGCGTAGGTCAGGATAAGAGTTTCTGTTCTTTCTAGATAACAGCCCTGTATCATTTACCCATGCTTGACCCATTGCTCAATTTACCCAGAGCTCTAAGCCGTGGGTCATTCTGACCAGATCTGGTGGATACACAAATTAAGGGAAAGGACAAGTGAAATAAAAAAAGAAAAGCAAAAAGAAAAAAAAGAAAAAACATCACAACAGCATGAGCTCATCGTATCTGGCAATGATTAATGGAGTTTTCCCTGATATCATGACATATCTGTAATGAGCGCCACAAATAGTGCTGGTGAGACAGTAAATTCTAAAAAAAAAAAAAAAAAAAAAAGAAAGAAGAAAAAGAAATGTGTACAACAAAAGCAGAAGAACGTGAAAAAGTGCAAATTAGCTCCAGTGTTTCCAGACAGTAAGCTCCAAAGTTTAACGTCACCCGAGGTCTGCGTCATTCCTGCTGTTCGAAAATGGGGGAGGGGTGGAGAAAAAAAGAAAAGGCATGTGAGTGTTAACTGTCTTCTGTAGAACCATTCATAGTCTCTCTGCTGCTGGAAATGCTGGTGAGGAATTCAGGGAATGCGACTTCTCGGCAGAGATCAAAAGAGGTTGAACATTAACTGCGCTGAACTCGTCAGCCCTCCAGTGCTGCTTCCAGGGACTGCCTCTCTAGTTCAAGGGTCCCACAGGAGCCCTGATGAATGCTCAGTGTCAATAACAGGTACGTCACATGGAGCGGTTACACGTGAAGCTGCGGGTCATCCCCCCTCTCTGGTCCCTGCACCCTTCCAACAGGCTTCAGCCACACATACATATGTACTGGGAAATACTCAGACGATTAGTTGCTCATACACACCTGCCGCTGCCACTATGTGGCAGAGTAGGGGTGACTTTCACAGCAATAAATGTAAATACACAAATAAGCACAGGCATGGGAGGAAAACCAGTAGCGCAAAAATGTTTTTCTGTGAAGGTTTAAAGCAAGAAAAGAACATAACATGACACAACTGTCTGAATTTCCCAGGAAGCAGCTTTCCTAGTTATCTAAACGTTGCTGTTTTGCAATACCTGAACATGTATTTTGCAAGAGCTGCCAGGTCGTAACCTGAGGTGACAACAGCTCTCCAGATGAGCTCTCAACACCAGTCTAACACCTGCAGTACTTCAGGCCTTCAGGGGTTTGTCTTCGTCAGACACTCAGAATAAACCCAACTGGGTGCCCCCCATATCTACAAACTGTCAGAGCAGCTCGCAAATGAGCGGGGTCTAAAGATAAATCATCCAGATTAGGGACCATAAATAAGTGATCTTTGTACTGCGATGCCCCTGGTCTTTCCAGTCCACCTGCTGACGAGCTGTTACGAGCGCTCGTTCAGACCTGATTGGTTAATGAGCAAATCGGAAATTCAATTCAGTTTGGTTGTGGTGTTTCAGGCCACATAAAGAGAAGATTAAAGAAAGTGAAAGTCAGCACCAGATGATTGATCAGAAAACAACAACAACAACAACAACAAAAACATGCCAGACATACACACATCCAGCATGCACAGTCATACACACACACTCTTAATACAGCTGAGGAGGGATTAGTATCAAATGCTACAACTATTGTACATACAGCATCTCTTTGCGGAGGCCTTGGCAGCGTTCCCAGGTAGTAAGCAGCTACTACTGAACAGTGCTTTGGGTGGGTGCCATGTTTTGACAGTGAGGGATGGGGACATCCGTGCAGCAGCTATGGGTCTCTGTCACAGGGCAGGAATCGGAGATGAGAGGGTTCACTGGGTGACGCTCCGGTGGAGGCACCCTCTCTTGTAAGAGGCTCAACCTGATTCCTGCTGGGGGCCTGGACAAATTTATGACCCTGAAATGATAAGTTAAGGCAGGATGCTCTGAGGAGCCGGAAACTTGGGTAATACAAGTAAAACAAGAGGTAATAAGACACTCAAAATACAACAACTCCATCAGTATTGTCCATGTGAAACATATATTTATACACTTATACAGCGTTAGCGAGTTCATTAAGAGTATGATTCATATGAACATCTGGCCACAACACAAGTTATTGAGAGCGCAGGAGTGCAACCGACAGTGAAACCATCATTTATTTTTTCCAGATATTTTTCACATATCTTTGGTCATTTTTATTAAAAGGCATACGACAAACTTTCACTGATTTATGACATAATTGGAAGAGCGTTTTATACAATATAAAACATAATTAAGTAAACAGAGCACCGATCAGCGTCGTGTGCTGCTACTTCACACTGCATAGTCTGATCAAAAGCTCCTGAAAACACCATCAGTGGCCCCTGGGTGACAGCAGTCCCACTCTCACATGAATATTTGACAACCCATCAAAGACATGTGAACAGGCTGAAATGCAAAAAAGGCTACTCATAATACTCAGGGGCACTTCTTACCCCCTCATTTTATGGGCTTTTTATGAAGCTTCAAGGGCACTTTTGCCCTGAGCCCTTGTTAATTACTGACCCTGGTTAGTGTGTGTGTGTGTTTATGTAAATGTCTTTTTGTCTGATTTCTTGACTCATCATGCTGTCTAGTTATCAGATAACCATCCCCACAATCTTTCTGCCAGACGATGGTCAGAGAGTGGTGGGACACATTTTGCTGACATGCACAGGATTTCTCTCAGGCGTGTACTTTGAACCGTCTCTGTCACTCTGAGAAGAACAACAATAGCGGGAAGCCCAGGTTATTGGCGAAAATAAGCTGCACATTACTGTTAATTCATTGTCATAAATGAATGCCCAATAAACAACTTTAAATATTCTGATATAAAATAATCTCTTTGTAGACATTCAGTGTTTCTTGGCAGCTGTTTTGTGTCTCTTCATATGTGTTTTGCGTCTCTTTGCTGTCATTTTGCGTCTCCTCATTGTTATTTTGAGTCTTTTTGTAGTCGTTTGATGAACTTTCCAACAAGAAATGTCAACAGTTAATTCAAACAAAGGCTCTGTAGCAGAGGCTTCCACTCACAGAATGACGTTGGAGGGTCAGGTCTGTGGACAGCGCAGGTCAGGGCTCAGCTGAGGTGGCATTAAGCCCAAAACCCTGAGCTGTGAAGTTATTTCAGTCCAAAGTTAGTAATGAGATGCATACTTGTGTGCAAGGCAGAAACACAGAGGACCCTTGATGTACACAGCATCCCGGAGTCTCCTCCTCTGTGAGCTAACACAACCAGCCATTCACTGTCTATTACACGGCAGCACATGATCCTCACACCCACAGCCGTCCTAATCAGCCTATTTATGACTGTGGTGGCATATAAAGAAGACATTTCGTCTCGTGGCTGTGACTGCGCACAAAGACGATAACTGATTTATTCAGTTTAAATAATAAAAGCTTCTTCATGAGGTCAAGGGCGTTATTCCCCCAGAGTCATCGCTGCAGACGAAGCCATTTGCTGAGTGTTCAATCATCAAATGTTCCCTCTTAGTTGACCTTTTCCTGCGGCTGCATCTGATCACTTGATAGTAGAAGGAGAAACAGCGAATTAATTTCAGGCGCTGTGGAGTTGTACTCTGTGAACTCTGTCTTTTTTTGGGCCTGAGCTGTCATTTGTGGATGCACATGATTCTATGCTGCTTCTCCAGAACTATACTCATCCCGAACAACAGGCGCTATATTAGATGGGAGATGCCTGAACGCCACCGCGTTGAAAATTACAAGCTTAGATCCAATTGTGGTTTCTGCGTGTGTGAGAAAGAGAGAGAGAGAGAGAGAGAGAGAGAGAGAGAGAGAGAGAGAGCGTTCGAGCTGTTTTCTACCTCTCACGTCACAAACAGCCTACTCAGACAAGAAGTGAAGTATCAGTAAAATTACTGGAGACAAATCTGCCTGTGTGACCTGAAAAGCCCACACACCCTCATGCCCTAGAAACTTTTTTTTTTTTTTTTTTTTTGCTCTGACGTGCTCCCTAAGTCAGACTTCAGATCTTAACACGCTCCCTGAGATTCTTGTATTTTGTTTTCAACCCCACAGGTAACACTTTACTTTAAATCCCCTTATTTAGCATTTATAAGTAGGATATAACCACTTAATATGTTCTTAATACATTCTAGTGTATTTGTAAGATAACAGGATATCCTTTTAGTATTATAGTTAAGTATTATAGTGTGTTATAAGTCTTTTATTAACTCTTCCTATGCATGTACAAATGATTTACAGGCAGGTTTATAAATGTGAGCTTGAACGTTTATTCTTGAGCTTGGAAACAGTATTTTCCAAGGTCACATATAAGGTCACATATACATTTTTCACATTTATATGTGAAAAATGTTGTATGATGCCTTTTCTGGCTGCAGAAGGAGCTGAAAATGAAAGAAATCCAGGGGTGTGGAGTTAGAGGGAAGAGAGTTCACAGCCTGCTCCTCACCTCTGCTTGAGGCTAGCACCTATGCAACCATGTTCCCTCCATAACACATAACACTTCATAACATGCATGCTTAATTAGGCAATCCGAATCCAGTGGGAATCCAGCCATTGACAATGAAAAGTACCATATAGGGAGGTAAACGCTGAACGCCTATTGAATCGCTACTTCAGAGAAGATGAGGTTCATGGTCAAGTTCATGAAAATCTTAAGGATTATATCTTTAATGAACATAATAGAAAGCATATACATAATATTTCATATTACAAGGGCATTTATACAAGTTATACTGTGAATAAGTCATCACCCGATTACATACATCAGTTATGGATGCTTCACAGGAGGATTTACTTTGCATTTATATACAACTGCATCATTGTGTGTTGTATTCCGTGTATTTTTTCCTCATATACTGCTTTGAAATGCTATATAGGGGAGTTAAAATCAGTGTCACAAGCTCTCAAAGCTAAATACTTTACTGCTCGTCTGTGAAGTGAATCTTCCCTGAGTAAACTTCAAAAGGCTCGCTCATTAATAATTCTGATTTAGGAGCTGGCCCGTGTGATATTTGCAATTCTGATAACCAATGCTTGAACTGCAGGAGGGGACAGGAGGGGGAAACGGGAAGATGTGTTTGGGGGATATGATTTGGGGGTTAGGAGGTGTCTACAACTGCAATTTTTTTCCCTAAATTATACCTAAAAATGCTGACACCTTATGAAGCACCTTAGTCACACAGGAGTTCACAGAATATGACTACAAATATCCCCTAAATTATTCATAAACAAATTGGTCTGTGTGTTTTGTTGATGCATATTTCATGCACCTTTCTTAATTCATTAGAATTAATCCTGTGTATTAACCTCTGGCTCATTATATTAGCATGCTGATTAGCCTACAAAGAAAACTTACAGTGAATCACAAAAAGTAAGCGCATTTTAAGCAAAGAGGAAACTGCAGTTTTATTTTAGGTTCACGTTACAAAGAACATGCTCTACATTCTGCGAAGACGTGACAACGATCATTCCTGGAAGGGTCAGAGGGGTGATAAACATGCAAGGACTGTGGCAAAGTCAACCCATTGACTGCATGTAAAAAAAGGTCAAAACGCATGCACAACATGGCCTTCATTCAAGATATTGATATTTTAAATTGCAGAGTAAAGTGGTTTACCGCATTAAATTGAGAATATACACATTGACTTCCTTTTGAAAAGCTGATTATGCAATTTCCTATGGTCTTGTGCAATTAAAATTTTAAAGCTGTATAACTTTCAGTGGTAAAAATGAGTAGCAGTCAGTGTTTTTAGGAGCAAAAAGTTGCTTTTTCTGATTTTAAATGTGTAAAAAGTTAGTTTTTTTCTTTTTTCCCCGATTCCATAAGCTGTAAAACTGAAGCCAGAAGGCAGCTCTGAGTGATGTTAGTTTGCTTAACCAACATTCACACACCCTTACCGACTGACCCATTCCCAGGAAGAGACCCAGGAGGAGGGCAAAGAGCAACAGTGACACCCCCTAACACAAACCCAGCAGGTAAACAGACAAGCGAAATGCCCCATCCTCTCCTGAGCCGTTATGTTAGGCCTTAATAACACACTCCACTATAAACACAGAGCATTTCAGGCGGACAAAATGATTCACCGTCTGCAACCTGATCACTCTGTCTGTCCCCTTTCTCATGGACCTGTCTAAATGTCAGCATCTGTGTAAACGCTAAGATAATTCACTTGCCGACTCCCTGCTGTGAGCGTGAAAAGAGCAGAGGAGGAGTGAATCCCTTTCGCCGCACACATCCTCTTGGATCAGCTGCTTCTGGCTCTGATGGTGCCTATAGTTAAAAGACAATAACTCCTGTCGTGTTTGTGTATTTTGTGGTTTTTGAGGAGATACCAGGTTGCGAATGTACATTTCTGGTAGACACTGCTGCATAATTCAAAAGAAAAGTCTTGAGTCAGATGTGCTTTTTTTTCCCCTACAAGACAATACACAAGCTCACTTTGCTTAGCAGAACTGAGAACCAGCATGACATGGGAAGGTCCCAACGCATACAGTATGATAGCATGGTAAAGGCAGCATTAGCTTTCATAACCAGTACATATGCATACAGAGAGTAACAACTTCCCCTGTCCATGACTCAGAGTGAAGATGCTGAACAAATTAGATTAAGTAAAACTGAATTTTTCAATACCTAGATGGCTGTACATTTTCCACACACATCAACGGCACCTTAGTGTTTTCTCTGGAATCCAAAAATACATTGTCAAGTGTTATGTGGCTGCTACTGTGCGAGACTGTTGAATGACTTTCTTTATGTCAAGATGTGTAATGAGTTTAATGCAGACACAGTTGACATCTTATCATAGTGCAACCAGTGTCATACTCCTTAGATAAACAACATACATGTGTATGAATCTTTGACAAGCATTTATCAGGAAAGTCAGGGCAGTTAGTTTTTAGTGTATTGACCTCAGTACACAGTAACAGTACAAAAACTATAAAAATAGAAAGGGTGATTATGAAAATGATAGCATGTAAAGTTAAGACAAAGATGCAAGCAAATTTGTCTGGGCTGAAAATGTTTGCATACACACAGAGACAAGGAAAGGGGAATGGTGTGGACAAAAATAACAAAGAAGTGAAATTTTGAGATCAGTCAGAGCCAACTCTGCAGACACATACAACTAGTGCTAAGCCAAGCAGCTGTGTATCGAGAGCTGATGATACAAAATTAATTTAAAACATCGAACAGCAGGGAAAAAGAGACGATTAATGACCTCATCGGTTCTCCATACAGTGACTTCTCAGAGCTGTTTTTACATTTCTGTTTGTGTACAGATTAAACAAACCGAGATACAACGCGATAATCGCTGAGCTTCGAAGCTGCTGGCAGGTGTATTTTTTGAACCGTGGACAGAACCAGGCTAGCTGTTTCCCCTTCCCCATGTTTACGGTCTTTAATCACCTCCTTGCTCTAGCTCCATTCTCAGGAGTCTTTCAGAAAGTCTGTATTTAAAGTTTGATAGAGTCACATACAGCACTGACAGTGTTCTGGGATAAAGTGCAACTAGTCCTCTGTCATACACTGAAATGCAATGAAAGTGAAAGGCTCAGCAGCCATGTCCATATATCAAGGCCAGGAATGAGAAGGGCTCACTAACTCTTTGACATAGAGCAGTTTAAGTCTATACAATATGTGACAGCTCTGTATACTGTGGCTTGCCCAGCAGCGTGGTGCACGCTAGCAGCCTTAAGATCACTTTCGGTTGTATCATCATTATTTGTGACTTCGAGCCAAGCCTTTGATTAAAGACTGCTGTTTAAATTTACGTTGGAACTTTATAGCCTTTCACTGTACCTTACAGTTCAGATTGTTATTTTAAGAAATCTTTTTAACCCAAACAAAGTGATGGGTTTAAATGAAATAAAAGTGCCTGGCTGGGCATGGAGACCGGTGGAGCGTGATTCCTGGAAAGTGCTTTCCCACGTGTGGGCGGGCACATCAGTTGGACAGGAGCAAGTAGCAGCCTGTGATGATGTTTGACTCAGGAGAGGGCATTCTTTTGAACACACTCCTGCCAAGTTCCAGGCACTCAGAAACCTCCCACAGCTGTTGGACTATTTTTTACAGCGAGCCTGGGAACGCAGGGTTAACCGCTCACCTGCAGCATGTCTGGACACTTTTTAATCCACAGACTCTCTGCTTCAGGGAGCTGAACTAAGATCTGTGCAAAATGGGAAAAAAAGGAAAGAGATAAACGAGATAATCTGTAGTCGGGGCGGCTGTATAATATTACTTGATGGGGAGATAAGGAGATGCAACCACATATAAACATAAAGGTGCATGTGTACATGCACGCGCACACATACACATGTGTGCACATTAGTTCAGTGGACCAGATCCTTTAGATAAAGGGATTAAATGACTGGCGGTCTGAGCAGTTGTTTTAATTGAAGATTTGCTGATGAAGACATACTAATGCTTAATGGGCCTTTTCTATTTTTATCTCACTACCCCCTCACTGACCTTTAGTAGTAAAAATACAGGGCTATAGAGTCACAGCAAACTCTATTACTGACTTTAATACCACGAAATACATCTGTTTGGTCTCTGTGTCCTCTGAAATCAGATCTGTGGAGCCACATAATGGAAATTACTGGTGCATACCTGGATTTACTCAATTACACGATTTAAAATTAAAAACAGTATGGAGTTGATCAAAAGTCCTGTAGCGTTTTTGCATGCAGTTATGCAGAAATGTGATATGAAAATCAGTAATTCAAGAAGATGTTTTGCACATTTTGAAGTGCATTTGCAGTTTTGTGGTTACTCCACAAGAGGAAAGCGGACATAGTGATCTGTTATGTCTCGGGGTTCGTGTGTGCAAGAGGTGCAAGTCATGCGTTAGTCTCAATATCAGACGTGCCACTGGGTTCACCGAGTGCAAATTTGTGAATGAAGCTCCTTCCATTTATGGTGCTGTGGAGTTGTCATGACAAGAGGACAAGATACTGATGGTTTCCTCTCCAGTTTCAGCTGTTATGTCTCCCTGTCAATAAGTTGTAAAACCACTGCAGCACGAGTTCCCTGCAGCACATACTCATGATTCAGCTGCTCATTGTGATAACGCAAACAAATGTTTAAAAAAAATGTAAATAATGAATTATTTGCTCCTCAGTTAAGTTGTTGCCTTGCAGTCTGGAGCACATATCAATGAGTAACCTAAAAGTGTTTAATGTAACTTCAATAGTTCCTGTTGGTGATGATTCATAGTTTTTTTTTTCTTTTTTTCTCAGCTTTAGAGGAGACTCTGGAACTTCCCTGTTAACAAATATGCTTTTACTTTTGTAACTCTCCAGACTCTAGGAGGATGTTAGTGTGCCACCCTCAAAGCTGTGATTTTGACCGTTTCTCACCAGTTCCTGAGCGCTTTTAAACCTGGGAGAATGCATCAGCAGTTAGTGAATCATGGTTTCAGGTAGTTTGTGCTCATCATTGTTTTACATTTTAGTTTTGCTCTGATTATGACATTTCAGTCAGAGAGCCTCTGTTCTTCTCAAGGAGGTGTAAATTCAAAACAAACATAAAAAAAAACCCCTCCAGGTTCTTCTTTCCTTAGCTCAAACTTGTTTAGCCAAACAACCATGGTATAAAGATGGAGGCGATGTAGCCATATTCTCTCTCAGCTTATTTTAGATAGATTTAAACTTATAACAAAATAGTAAAGTGTGATATTGTTTTTGTACTGTTCAAAACAAGCAAGAAAATATATAATTTCGATATTGGCAACCAAGTCGAAACAGGTTCAAAGATCGCCTCCAGTCTTGTTTTAAGACATTTCAAAACTCTCGTCTTCGGATATGATGCAGCTTTTCCACAGAAAAAGTTTAAAATCCTTAGAATAACATTTACTCATTGTCCTTGTCATTGAAAAATACAGAATATATGAACATAAAATATACATATTATATATTATTCGTTTCAAAAGTTCAACTTTTCACACCACACGTGTGAGCTGCATATCGGACCACGGCTGGCTTCCAAATGAGTTGTGATGTCACAAAATCATCTCAAATGCAATTGATAACCTGAATGACTCCGATGATAATATGAGAGGCACAATCTAGGGATGCAAGTTTCAGGTGTCAGCTCCTGGTAGTAGCATTAGTGAGCATTAGCATTAGACACTGCTAGTGTCTAATAGAGCTCAGGCTGAATTTGAATGCAGGTGAGAAGTCACACCTGATCTCTGTAGAATGAACTCTGTGGCCAGGATCTGGGCTTGAGAGGTGTGAATGAGACCGCATGTTTCTCACCTCCTGGTGTAAAACGCAAACAATGCCGCTGCTGCTTCCCAGCCAGAGTGAGGGATTTAGCAAGTGGCAGATTGTTGAATGGGAGAGAGCAGACCGCTGGCGCTGGTGAACAAACAGAGCAGCCACATCAAAAGGCAGAGGGCTGGTCCAGTGACGATAAGGTCAGACAGTTGGGACATTTTCCTAAACTGAAAAACTCTGGATGATTAAGATGATAGTAAAGGAACTTACTCCGATGCAGATTAGCCTAATAGTTTTCCATTTTAACACACTGCTCTGTGACATGTTTATCGTGAACAGGTTAGTCATTTACAGTGATTTTAACTGAGAAACAACTGCAAGAAGATCAAGATAGCCGAACAAATGAGTCTAATGGAACATACGAATGATTTTGAATTACTTATATATCTCTAAACCTATCTGGAACCTAAATAAAAGTAAATATCTATATAAAAAAACTTCTTGTACTTTGATTTGTACAGATTAAACAAACAAGATATAATGTGTTAATGAATGAGATTTTTTTTTTATATATATATATATTTTGGCAGACCCAGGCTAACCGTTTCCCTCCATTTCCAGTATTTCTGCTAAGCTAAGATAACTGGCTGCTGGCTGTAGTTTTGAGTAGTATCAGTCTTCTAATCTCTTTAAAAAAAGTAACCAAGCATACCTCACCTTGCTCCCTTTTGTGACCCAGTAATGAAAACGAGAATGACACGCCAGGTTCTTTAAATGGACTTTTAAACAGGTTCACAGCACAGTGTAAGCACATGAGACAACGCCACAGGTATTCATTATAAACTTCACTTTGTTGCACAAAAGTTAAAGCTCAGAGAAAAATCTTAGGACATCACAAGTCCAGGCCACTTAAATTCAGCAATGAAGGAAAGACAAATAGACACGTGGACATTCCTCATTGAAGTAACCACAAATATTCAAACTGTGAAAACTGTGTGTTCATGTAGGACGTCATCACTCCTAGTGAAAAGATGGTGGTCAAAATAGGTTTTCAGGGACTCTGAACTGCAGTTTGGGCCTAAGAAGCTGTCCATTTTTGGGGTAGGGTGTAATAAATAATAAATATTCAGATGTGATAAGCACCATGGGAATTTATTTTTCTTGTGTATGTAGACACCAAAACCTAGACATCTATGGTCATAAAAAAATGTGCAGTGTATAGCACTGTACAGAGATGAATCATGAGTGGATTAGTGGTTTCAACATGCAACAATATGTTGTGTCTTAAACTGTCCTCTATGATGAGGTGGCACAATGGTGGGAAACTCAGTCATCCTTTACCAGTCTGGGAGTGAGGGCTGCAGGTTTCCTTTGTTTCCCAGTTGCTGGGTTGGCATCCCTGGTTCATTCATTACCTGAAGTCCTGTAGTAATTCTGTGTGGGCGTGAACCACGACAACACATTCCTGCACCTCGAAAAAGGGGAGTGGAAGTTGACGGAAGTTTATTTTAATGAGGTTTGTGTTTGTTTAACCTCCTCTCTTTTCTTCCAGATACAACCACGGCTTCACATTAAAGAGAGCGAAAGAGAAAATCAGACATCTTGACCTGACACAGTTTGTGGTTGCAAACACTTCTAACAGTTGACATATGAGAACAGCTAAAATTGCTCGGGATGAGTGTGTCAAGTGAACGCTGAAGTGGGGAAATTTGAATGTGAGGGAGGGCCAAGTTATAAAAGGGAGATGAAAAGTGATGGTGGCAGAAGGATATCCAGTCCAGTGAGCATGACGAACCACTCAGCTGACCACATCCAAAGGTTTCTGCTGGACTAACAAAAGCGAGAGGGATGCAGTGTGAAGTCAGTGACAAGAACCAACACCTGCTCTCTGTCAAACCTGGAGACTAAACTGGAAGTGTTAGACAGTCAAATCATCATTCACCCCCTCTTGAGCAAAGCACTGTACCGCCAATACTGTTTGTTAAATGAATAATTAGAGCAATACAAGACTCTATGAAGTAAATAGGCAGCTATGTTAGCTTAGCATAAAGACTGGAGGCACGTTATCTATTCCTTCACAGTAATCCAGAAATTAAATTGAAACTTAGGTCTCATTATTGTAGTTTATCGTATTCACCAGTTGTTGTGAAATACGGCAGTACCACCAAAACAAAGTCAGGCAAGAAACAACAGAGGTCAGACGATCAGACAGGATGTGAACAAGTCAATGGTTTAGCCCAATTACTGCTCATTTAATTAAAAGGTAAGACTGAAAGTAAAATTACACACGAAAACTGTGCATAACTACAGTGAATACCGTTGGTCTTCTGTGCAGTCTGTCAGCAGTGATAAATGTTGAACATCACTGCACTGTCTCACTGATTCAGTTTGTGCTTATGTGGTGACTTGGTGATGACTGGCTCTTCCATCTGCGGTACAACCAAGTCAAACACATCCTCTTCCACCTCCCTAGAAACACAAGCCAACCAGAAAGCCATCGCATTTTTTAAGACAAGAAGAAAGAGGACTCGAGTCAAAGAAAAGAACATTTGTTCTGCAGCTACTATGAAACGTTAACAAATAGACACAATATGTGTGCCTTTTTCCTGCTTTTTGTCACCTTCAAAAACATTGTTTCCGTGTGATTGCTGAAGATTTGTCCTCGTTGTCCTTCAAATAGTCGGACAGTGATGGCATCTCCTGCAAGGATGAGAACGCTACTTGTGCAAGAATGTAAACATGAAAGAAGCTAAGGAACGGTCAGACAAGATGAGTATGTGAATTTTTTTTTTTTTTCCCCACTGTTATCTGGACGTATTATCTGTTGTGCGGAACCTTCAAAGCAGAGCTTTGTTTGTTTGTCTAACAATGTTCCCTTGCCTTCCCAGATTTCAGCAGTTACTCTGATGAGTAAAATGTTATCATTATGAATAGAAGCAACGGTCAACGGTCATTTTGGGTAACTCAAATAACTTCATGGAACCAAATCTGCTATGACGTAAAGATTTTTGAAAACTGCGATAACTGGAAAGTCTGCAGGGCGACACCTAATTCATAAAACAATACCTGTGTTATGCTTAAGATTTTGTACTAAGTGCAGAGGCAGCATCTTGTGAGCGTAAATGACCCTTGTGAAAGCCTGAGGAGTTGGTGTTAAGATTAGACACTTTCACTCTCTGCACTGTTAACAGGACGCAGCCATGCAGAGCAGACAGGACCAGCTTCAGTGTAATGAGCACACTTCGCTTGTTGGACTCTAAGAAAAACACATGCTTAGTAAACGTCTGCCAGAGTGAAAAATTTATTCAGACATGAGTGCAGCTTCTTCAAAACATTCAACAGTGTAAAGGGCCAGAAAAGACTTGACTACACATGACATATAGAAACGTTTGCAAAACAAATTCCATTCCTCTTCGAGAGTAGTGACAATTTGAGCATACTTCTCTATTTCACAAGCTAAAACTGGCTTTAAAGAACTTAAGATTCATTTAAACCCATTTAATTTATATTGTTATTCAAGATATGACCAACACAAATCAATATAACAAAGTTTCCTTCGACACTTTCTTCCTTTCAAGTGAGCCCATTTAGTGTCCTGTCCATCAGTGACAATTCACAAAATGCAATGTATAATACACAAAACATCTCCTGCACATCACTCTGCAAAGACAACTTGCTCAAGCACTATTAAGGCGACAACTCAAACATCCGCCTGTTTGACCCCTTGGTAAGGTGACTGAAAAGCACTAAAAACAGGGCTTAGTGCAAATGAAAGTGATCAACACTGCCCGTTTAAGCACAGCAGCATGACAGTTGTAACACTAGGTACTTCCCAACGACAGTGTGGAGCACCACAGGGGCCCATTCAGGGTGTATCTGTGTCCTCTCAGAGAAAGGGGGAAGTAGGTAGTATTAAAAACCATGTATGGGTGTTTGAGTGCATGTGTGTATGTGTGTGTGCTCCATTAAGACTCAGTGAAACCGAATCCAGCACTGACTGCTTCCACCTTTGCATCCTTCCCATTCAGATCAGTATCTGCAGTCATCTATGAGTGCAGCAGCTGCTACAGACCTGGGGCTGCATGAGGGTCTGCAACATCACCCACCCTGCAAAACAGAGAACAAGGGACGAGAACATGATAGAGTTCTGAGATGACTGTTTGTGAACAAACTTTGTTTCATTATGCAAGTTATCAAGACAAGCTTTCAGCTCTGCAAATGAGCCACTCCTTTCATTATGAGTTGGGAGGGTAGTTGTAAAGCTGCTGTGAAATTCAGACAGCAGATAAAAAAAGCTTTAAAGCTACATCATGAAACTTTTCTGTTTAAGTGGTGATTATAGGATATTAGTTTACAATACAACAACTCAAATAGGGTCAATAAAACAGTGAACTGACTGAGCAACACTCCTCCAACCTGAACCACCATATAGTTTGTTTGTCCCTACCCATAGAGGCGTCTCCTGAAATGCATCCCTATGGCAGCAGGACGAGGGGCACTATTTCAACCTTCGTCATCATGTATTATGTAATAATAATAACAATAATAAGTATGAGTATGAGGCCTAATACGCTGCAGATGACCTGTGGGCTCTTTTTTTGTTTTTGTTTTTTTGTACAAGAGGACAGTCTCGACTAAGTAATGTCAATTACACAACGGTACCTATATAACTGACACTAACCTTAAGCTACCAGTCATAGCAGACCAAATAGGGCTGTCACAGAGAAACCTGGGTGCATTAAATTTCACTGCCTATGAATATTTCATTTGTAAGGGGAAGAAGTTATAAGTGTTATTTCCTCTCAAAAGTTGCACAGTTTCACATTACACAAATGCTCTTACCCTACACATGTATTCTCTCATAGTCACATTTTGTCACTGAAACTACATAATGTTTACACTTTTCACACATTTAAACCAATGAGGGTCAGCTAAAGAACGGAAACACCTCTTCATATAACACAATACAGCTCCACAGGCCCTCATACTATATGATCATACACTTCTCTATGACCCTTAACAGCACAACATTCATGAAGGAGGACATATTGCAGGACTGCATTACTAGATGTACCTGATGTACGACTGAGTATACATTTAAAACCAGGATTCCATAGGCTGTGTGATTTCATCAAATTGAAATATTGGAAATGTCCAGTCCACAAATATCTTTGGGATCTCCTACAATTCAGCGAAAGTTCTGGTGGTTAAACACACTGATGAACTTGGTGATTATATGCTCATTTTATCAGGCACTCAGGCAGCAAACCACATGACAGTTTACGGTAGCTTTTGGTTTTAAAGTCAAGGGCAGCATTTCAAAGAAGCAGCACTTTAATGGACAGCTCTGCTTTCAGCTGGAGTTTTTCTGTCAGTGCTAGAATCCTCCTCCACTTCCTGTCACTACACCTAAAACTGTTTGTGTACGCCTGCTGGGGAAAGTCACTCACCTTCGTCATATGGTATATAACACATATTTCAGTCACCTCGAGTAGGTGGTTAAAAAGTTCAAACAACACCAGCAGTGGATGTCACACTTATTTTTACTGGCGAGTGGAAAAGGTATTTGCCACATTTCATCTAGAACACTGCATATTTGATGAACTGATAAAATGTTAAAATAATGAGGAGTAAAAACGTGAAACAGTGGGGACAGTGGTTCCACCTTATTTCAGACCCTACACCTCCAGTTTGTAACGCAGACTTTAAGTTATATCTATTTGTTTTCACAGTCCCATATTTTACAAATGTTTTCACAAGCTGAGTGGTACTCCTCATGATGGGTATATTGGTGGAGTGTCCCTTTAAATAAAAAATCTGGGTATTATTCAGTACTTATACATGTAAAACAGTCACTTAGCAGAGGAGCTCCTGCTATATATATTTTAACTGCTGATATATTTGGTGCTTATATGAATATCCCATGTGCAATATAAGGGTATAATATGGTTCACACAAAGGTTGACTTGAGTTGCAGTTGAGTGGCTGTAAAAGCAGGGACGCCACGTGTCAGTGAAAATGTATTTCCAGGGGGCTGACAGTGTATCAAAAGGAATGTGGGCGAGGTTGTAACCAACACAACCCAACTGGCACCGTGCCCTCCTGCTTCCTCACGTGATCGCACTCTATTTGTGGGGATCTGGTATCTGAGTGTGGCACGGCTAAAACTGGCACTGAGATATAGTGCCATCAGTCACAAGTACCTTTACATTTTGCAGCAGTTCTCATGGACATGCCGGCACTGCACACTCATATCTGAACCTGATTGTGAATTGCACTTTCATTTATGCATCACTGCTTTTTATACATGATAACCAGAAAGCAAAGCAACTCTTGGTAAAACTCTGAGGCATGAGGGAGAACTTGTGTGATTTCCCACTGCGACTTTGGTCTGATGTGGGAAATCCCATTTCATCTGATGCTGATTAAACCAGGTCAGTCACTTGATAACATCAGCACTCAAAGGGATAGTCTCATAAGGTCACACAGAGAACTAGCTGGCTGCCGTCCACAAAAACTCTAATACAGAAGGATTTCTTAGTATTAGAAGCCACACATTAGACCAGAATCACCATCCAATATTAAATCAAATAAGATTTAACTTTACTGCAGAGATAAAGAATGCACAGAAGTAGAAGAAAAATAAATTCAGTAAAACAAAACACAGGTACAAGCAGCGCATTGAGGAGTACTTTAATGACAACAACCCACGTAACATGTGGAAAGGCATCAGGACCATCATGGATTACAAGAGCAGCGACCAGCAGGCCCTGATCCCACTCTGCCTGACACCTTAAACAGCTTCTTCGCACGCTTCTGCTGCTTCTCCAAGCAGCAGAAGCACTGTATATCTTCCTCAGCCAGAGGTGCAGCATCAGCCTCTCGTCCTGCAGCTGCACCAAGTGACCTCCGCCATGAGGAGGATCAACACCAACAAGGTTGCAGGTCCAGACAAGGTGTCAGGTCGTACCCTGAAGTCATGCACTGACCAACTGGCAGGAGTTTTTCTGGACATTTTCAACCTGTCCATGCAGCTTTCCATGGTCCCTGTATACCGACCTGTCGCTCTGACTCCAGTTATCATGAAGTGTTTCGAGAGGATCCTCCTACAATACATCAAGGACGCCATCCCTGCTTGCCTGGACAGCCTCCAGTTTGCCTACAGGGAGAACCGTTCTACGGAGGATGTTGTCTCGTTAGCACTTCACACGGCCCTGACTCACCTGCAGCTTCCTAACACCTATGTTAGGATGCTATTTGTGGACTTCAGCTCAGCCTTTAACACTGTTCCCCTGGACATGCTGGCCCTGAAGCTCCACAACCTGGGTTTGTCAAACCCGCTCTGCTCCTAGATCAGTGACTTCCTCACCAACAGGCCCCAAGTGGTGAGGACAGGAGAGTCCACATCTGCCCCACTGATCCTCAACACAGCCCTGCCCTCTTCACCCTCTTCACACATGACTGCTCTGCCATCCACCCCACAAACATGGTTGTGAAGTTTGCTCATATCCAACAATGATGAGACCCACTACAGAGAAGAGGTCCAGAATCTGACACAGCGGTGTAACAGGAATAACCTCATCCTGAACATCAGCAAGACCAAGGAGGTCATTGTGGACTATAGGAGGTCCAGGAAGACTGAACATGCTCCTGTCTGCATACGTGGGGTAGGCTGTCGGCTACCAGATCTGGACTCAGTCCAGAAAAGGGCCAGACGCAGTGCAACTGATCCCACCCACCCAGGCAACACACTGTTTGTACTGCTTCCATCGGGAAAGCGGTACAGGAACATTAAAACAATCACCAACAGACTCAGAGACAGCTTCTTCCCCAGAGCTGTAAAAGCAAAAGCCCTACCGCAGTGAAAACACTCACATCCCATCCCCCTACAGGAACCTCAAACATGCCCCCCCAACCACTCCCCACACACACACCCCCTGCTGATGCTGACAACCACACAGGACACAATCAAACACTCACAGCATTCCATACACTGGACTGGCACTAAGCTGCACTTTATTACTTACTTACTTTACTTTACTTACTCTACTTTGTGTTTATATTTTCATAAGTGTTCTTTTTTTAAGTATTTGTGTTATTTATTTATATGTGTGCCTTAAAGCCGGGAGTCTGCAAAATTTTGTTATATTCACATAATGACAATAAAGACTCTCGAAATCTTGAAAAGAAAATCTACATCTACAAATCCAACTGGGCAAAATCCATCTGCTGAGGAACAGCTACCATAGGGATACTGTTTTGTCCAATGCTGTTTCCAAAAGTCCTTAAAATGCTCATACGAAAGGAAACTTAAACATCTACAACTTTACAACCAAATGCTCCAGAGCAACGCTCTCAAAACTCGTTTAGTAAAAGATCTGCTTCACCCAAATATATAGTCGGGTATTGGGTCACGGTGGATCGGGCACGACATGAGATCTGCAGTGAGCTGCTTCTACCTAGTTTAATGAAAGCAACACCAGACCCTTTGAGTCACCAGTTACTAAACTCGCTGAACTCCAGCTGCTTTATATCTGCGCTGTAATGTGAACCAGCAGGAATGTTCAGTGGTGTCGATGCTCACAGCAACTAGCCGGCTGCTCTGACAATGATATGCGACCCATCTTTCATCGACAGCAAGCCCATTACCCAAAAACCTCTTGACCGTGGCTGACAAACGTCAGCACAAACAATCCTGGAGTGAGATTTAAGGTCTGACCTGGATTGTTCTGGGTTTGTAGGACCACCACAGTGAGATCTGGAGACTCGAGATAGAAGATTGTGAGTAAACAGCAGAGCCAAACATCCCAAGATGAGTTTCTCGTTTACAGATTTTATGTGACGTACATAATATTCAGATGTCTGAAACTATCTCCAGATGCAGCAGGGGATCCTCGTCACTTAACGCTGTTTGATGCTGTGTTCAGGGCCAGGGCTTCCTCAAGAGCTCCAGGCTCATTAGCAATCTATATTTCAGAGATTTACCCACTGACACGGTGACCGACAGCTGCTCCAGAGGAAAGCCAGCAGGCAAGAGGAGCTGTCTCTGTAATGGGGCACTTCCTAAAATCATCCATTTACAAAGCAGAGATTTCTCTTCATACTGAGACGCTGTTATCTAGTGGAAGTGTGCTACATGCTCCTTTCACTGCCAAACCAGAAATAAATTGGCTCAGACTTTTCTGCTACTCTTTGTAATGAGTCAGCGTTGCTAATGTTTCTCTTCACACAGCTGCTATCCTCATAAAAAAAAAGAGTCTATTTTCTGTTGCCAAAGACCACACATATGAAGAACTGGGGGCATTTTAGTGGTTTCTTCCTGTCTCTCTTTGAGTCACATGAATAGATACAAATGAGACCACAAGGAGAAATGAATACACCTTTTTATTTCTTTGAAAAACAGTTCAATCAGATAGAAGCTAACAGCTGATGGCAGCACCATGTCAAATTGGGCTGCTATCAGGTTCAAGCTGCAGCGAGAGCTTCCTCTACTCGATGTCTTTTACACGTGGAGGCCATGAAGTCATCACAGCTGCTGCGGCTCTCCCATAGAGGCCGAATGAAAGGTCGTCCCTCCAGCTGAGGGCTGTAAATTCACGATGTAAAATGGGTAAGACATACACTCCACTCAACAGGTGCAGATCTAGAATGAATGGTCACGCCTTTTTTTTTTTTTTTTTTTCGCTAAAGGAGCGAGAACAAAGAGGAGCGAGACAGGAGCATTCACACTGGAGAACTTACGATGCTCAAATGGCCTTGGTTAAAACACAGATCGTCCTTCATGAAACCTCTGCAAATTAAAGAGCTAGGACACAAACTTGGCTCGTTTACTCGTTTTGAAGCCATAATTTTTGTGAATGGAAGACTGTAAACAAAAAGACACTTATATCTGACATGGTCCTCCACACACAGCAGCCACTTCAGTGAAACTGGCTGAGAGATTTAAATCCTTAATGTCCATTTTCAGAGTGCTGCACGTCTCAAATTCCTCTTAATAAAAGATATCACATGAGCTGCATCTAATGAAAGTGGAATTGCGACCACGGTGGTATATTTCAGTACAGACTACAGGAGATGAATAATGTATGAATGCTTGTTTTGTTGTTTGAGATTTCCTAACATAAATCATTTTCCTGATCCCCATTTAATTTCCACGCTACTTGACAGCTCCATCATTATTCAGAATAAGTATGTACACTCTGAGATACTAGTTTGTTCTGTCCTTAGTTAGTTCACAGTGATTTTTCCCCTCCAAGTTTCTGTGGAAATATAATGAATATTATTCTTGAGGTGAAACTCCAGACTAAATTTATCTTTTGAGTATCAAACACGAATGACCAGAGACTTAATGAAGCGTGGCAACTGTGATCAGCTTGGATTCTGTTGCAATGAATTCCAGTTTTACAATGGAAAAAATGTATCGGAACTTCCATAGAAACAACTGAAAGCACTCTTCAGTATTTATCCACTGTTAATCTCAGATTTAGTTTGAATTGCTTGCTTTATGTAACCCCAATTTTTTTTCACTAATTTACTCTCATAGAACTTCTGCTGCTACTGCTTGTATTTTTCCTGGAAGAGTTCAAGACAGTTGTAGATTGCAGAGTCAGTCATGTGAGAGTTATAAATACTGCGCATGTGAGGCATCCAAATCTGCTTGCTTTTTCAGCCCCTTCCATAAGCGCCAAGTCAGATTTATTGGACACTTCCAAAAAATGTGTTTCTATTCCCTATTATAAATAATATTACTAAAGGGATCTGTTGTAACTGATCAAACTTCACAAATTCTGGGTCAGCTGGAGGTCACACTGGGTTATACACTAAGATAAACCTCTCATGAACCTCAGCTTCCAGTGTTTTACTGACTTCCTCTGAGAATTAGTACATTTTTTTTACATTTTGAATGACACAGTATAAGTAGTTAGGAGAAGCATGATTCCTATAGAGTCGTCGCGCTCACTGTTCTCTGTGACATTCATGGAATTTCAGCTTGTTTATTCTTCTTTCATCTTCACTTCCAGTCATTAAGAAACATCCCTCACTAATCCAATAAAGGAACAACCAGGCCTCACATTAGCATTCAGATGGAAGAGTGTTTATTTCCTGTTGTAAGAATGACACCATTATCATTCTCAGAAAATCAGGCTTAACAATTTAATTTTGGGTCTTTCCACATCTTGGCTCCTAATTTCATCCTAACGGATGCAGAGAAGTTACGTAAAACTCCTTTCATTCAGCTGCATACTTTAGTCTGATGTTTCGTTTAGGAGAAACATGAATTTACTGTGTGTGTTTTAAGAAGACTTCAAAATTTAGGAAATATTTTTGTAAGAACTTTCCCGGTCTTTGAAGTTCATCTCTTTTTCATTGACAGCTTTGACATTTTCCATGATGTCACTCCATCTAGTTGACCCACCTGTGAACCATCTGATGCTGTAGATAATGAAGATATGTCTGATTTATATAAATGTCACAAGGAATTTCAAGTAGTTTTTCTGCCCAGGGGGCAGCAGGTGAAGCTCTGCATGCTGAGGAAGAAAAGGCAATGAAACAGAAAGAGTCAGGGCATACACTTGAAAGATACAGATGTGACATATGACAAATGAAGTCCCAAAAGAGGAAAGATCTTATTCACATATCAATATCATACTCTGCTTTCCCATATTAAACATACCAAGGGGAAAAACAATATAAAGAAATATGCTGTGTACAGATGGGGGATTTCCAGATTTAGATAAGGAGCCAGGAGGTCTAACTGTACAACATTAATGGTTCATTTCACACAGCTCCAATTCTTTAAAAGGGTCACGACCTTTTTGACTGCACCCAGTCTGCGTTTCTAGGAACATGCTCGTGCCTACAATGACCTTTTGTACCCCTCAGACACGGCCTGACACCCTGCGCCCCCACACCCTTGTAACCCTTCCTGTTACACATCCCAGCATGCTTGTCATTTTGAGTAATAACCAATAACTAACCTAGCTTTACAGGACAGGGGAGCTTAAATTTGAGGGACCGCATTAATCAGCAGCTGTGGTGGGAAACTCAAGGGAATGAGAAACTGGATGCCTTGGTGTCCTCTATTCTCCATTAAAGAGGAGTTTGTGATTAATTGCTGCCCCTTCACAATGGAACTGTAGGTTTAGCTGTGAAGTTTCTTTGTGGACATTTAATTCAGCTTCTTTTATCTGGGTTGCAGAAGTTGGAGCATGTCTCCCATTCATTTCTTTAGCCGCCTTTGAACTCTCTCAAACATGGAAGGCTAAATATTTACACGTCAGCCCGTGCTTGTTTAATTTTAAGGGCACACTCACACAGCAGAGCAAATGAATGAAAAAGCTTTAGACAAAACACCTCCAGCAGCTGATGAGTACCAGGCCGCTTTACAGCTCCGGTCCCACAGGTTCAACCTCCTTTTCAGGGCATGGGAGACAGTGACCCAGGGGTCTGCTCAGGGGGCTCAGTGGAGAAGCACAGCCCTGCTGACACTGCTGTCTCTGTGAAAAGAGGCGATCTGTGCATTTAGAGTTGGCTCAGGCCCAAAGAGATTAAACGGAGGTGGGCTGGGATACCATGTGAGGGCATTACAGACAAAGAAAACAAGCCATCTGATCAGCTGCGGGCATACCATTCAGCATCACAAAAGAATGGGCCGTACAAAGGCCTTTACTGGCAAGTTTTTTATTTATTTATTTTTTTTATTTTCTTGACTGACCGTTTGATAAACCCCTCCTCCAAACAGCTGTTGACCAATCATAGCCTAGCAGGAGTAACTACACACGAAAAGCTTGTAGCTGTAGTAAAAACGATACTCCATATGTACAGTACGGAGGGTGGTGGCAGTTTTAGTAGAAATTCTCAAAAAGCTAAAACACAAGATCACAAGTGTAAAGAGTAGACCTGTATTTAGTAGATGCCAAATGGCAGTTTCAGAGGTGTGAAAATCTGCTGGATTTGAAGCCTTTAAGCTTCTTCTTTCTGTAATAAAGCAACCAAAACCGGCCCCTTTCACATTTTTCAGCCTGATCACCTGGCAGTATAAAGTCTCGCTGAGCCAAAAGGGCTGCGAACAGGGTTTTGGTGATAATTCAGTCCTGTGCTGCAGGAAAAAGGGCGGCAGGACAGCAAGGACGAAGGTAAGTGAGGGAAAGAGCTGTTGAGAGCAGGATTGACCCCTCTCTCTTATTCTTAATCCATAATCAGTTTACATTTGGAGACCTTGCTAATTCTCCCAAATGAAGCATCTGTTTTACTCCCCACTAAGTCGAAAAAGTGCCTGTGTCAGAAAGAGAGGAGAGAGAGTTCAACTTCCAGGGAAAATAATCTGAGGAAGGAAGCTATTACTAAATGTGATCAAGAAACAAATGTCAGCTGTCAGGGTTTTACTATATCTGTCACAAATGCTTTGGACACAGCCTTGTATTAATGGACAGAGTTAGAAATCAGAATTAGTTATAAGATTTCAAAGAGCCTTTTCTTGACATTGTGTGGTAAAACAGCCACATACAATGGCCTGCATTATAGCCCATACTATGAACACTTCATGTGATGTTAAAGTGAAACCAAGCAATCTCACACTCGGGGACAGCAGTCTAATCTGCAGTGAATCAGCAGCAACTGAAAAAGTTGCGTCCTGCTTCTCCCTGATAGTGAAAAGAACAACAGCCATCAGCAGGAAGAGGAAACAATGTCCAATGTCACCACAGAGGAGGATAAGACGTGTTCAATTCTCCGAAACCTGAAGGTTAAACAAAGGACTCGATTTGTGCATTAGTAACAATTAACAGGGAGTTTTGAAACTGTCTCCCTCATCCAAGATGTAGAATTTATCATAAATCTCAGACAAACAAAGACAATCTGCTGTGTGAATGAAAGGCTCATGAGACATGGCAGAGCACAGACGCTGCCGGGACAAGGCAGTTTTCAGTCTGGTGCTGCATTTGTCTCATTTGGCAGAACCTGGTGATTAGATTTACACGTACAAATGCATAATTTTATTCAAACAAACAAAAAAGAAAAAAAAATTGGCACGCAAAAGCACTGAATGCACTGAAAACTGTGATTGAGAGCTGAATTGTTGGAACCAAAAAATGTTTAATTGGCTGTTTTACTTCTGCTTCTAAAGCGATTTGATCGACCATTTGCTGCTCACATCCAACTAAGAGTTTGTTGACCCTAAGCTGTCACTGTCTGACAGGCTCCTGAGATCTAATCCTCTGCAGAAGTGTTGGTCAATAGATTGAACAGATTAAACATATTGCATCTATATATGTTGGGAAGAGCCAACAGGTTTATACAGTGTCATGGCCATACAGACTCTGTTGAGCTGCAGCTAACTATTTTCATTAAATTAAATAGTTAATAAACCAATCAACCATCAAATAATGTGAATCTATCAACACAGGGATATAAGAAAGAGAAAAGAAGAAGCTCAAAAAGCAAATGCTGCATTTTACTTAATAAACTACTGAAACGATTAGCCAGTTAGCAAAATTGCTGATGATTTATTTTCTGTTGATCAGCTAATCAATTAATTGCCTAATAATTTCAACACAATATGGATATAGTAAGACACAAATCCTCAACTATGTCAAGAGTGCCCTTTAGGGATGTCTTAATGGCCGAGACATTTAAGGTGCTACAACCCTCACTTCTTATCTCTCTCTCTCCTCATTTCCTGTCAGCTCTCTACAGTCCTCTGTCTAATATAGACATAAAATGCCCCAAAATATAAAAAATGTTTATGTTATATAAACTAATAAATATGTATGTATATCTAATTTATGAAAAAATGATGCCCTTTGGAGAAGGCACGAGCTAGATGTAGAGTAATGCTGCTTATTACTGTAGAAGGAAAACTGTAAGATGGTGACATAAATAGAACTTCTGCATAGATATAACTGTTAAAACATCTGAATGCCTGAGCAGCAACACACTGCACAAAAATCTTATGTGCTGTCACCATTAGATCTGTTTCCTCCAGCAGAGTGAGGAGAAAAAAGGGAAGTAAGAAAGGAGAATGGCGGAGTAATGAGCCGTTGTTTTTAGAGTATCTCATAACTTTGTGAAGGTGGACGAGTCACAAAGGTCACCGGTAGGTCAGGTGGCTCTGCTCAGGAGCCTGTTCACTGATTAAGATGAAGGAAGCTGAGCGCATAAGGCAGAGGAGGCGCAAACGAGCCAGGGGCCCCGGGGGGCCCATCTGTTGTGGGCAAATAAACAGGGGCTTCAGTGAATGGGGAAACAGCCCTGCTCTTCCCCCTGCGAGGCCCAGCAGACAGCTCCATTAATCAGGACCAGGATGAGCCTGCTGAGTTCCCAGTGACAAGTCAGCAGTGGCACAAACTCTCCTCCTCCGCCTCACACTGCATCTCCATTAGAGGCTGGAGGTGTCAGCTAGCTGCCGCTTCTGCTCCCCTGTTGTCACTATCGATGTTTTCACAACTGTCCTCCAAGAACAACTGAAAAAAGTGACACAGGAGGAGCAGGGAAATAATTTATGAGCTGCCATTAATCCCCCAATAAATAAACATTTGTTCTGGGAGCTGCTTTAGTGCTGAGCGACCAAGTGACTTCGGCTTCACTTTCGGAAACTTCTAACCCTAAATTTAGATTTGACTTTGTGATTGTGTTTATTGTTACAACTCAAATTGTTGATTAAAAATAAGCCATACTACACTGATATGGACTTTACTAAAATGCTCTCACCAAGATCAGTAGAAAGTTAAGTGTCTGTGGACTTAAGTTGTGCTTCCATAGCACAGCAGCGATGTATATATGGCTCTTTAAATATATGGATGTGACTGTAGGTAACAGAATCGGCAGCTGACATTTATCCTGGTCAGCAAAAGTTATCCTACAAGTTCTCAGCTTCTCTGTTTGGTTTTTGCATTTAAAAAAATTCAGCGTAATTCACTCATTCATTTCAGTGAGACTAACAAAGAAGGGGTATGGGTGGATTGGGTTCTGGCAAAAGGACTTAGTCTTGCCTGTTCAGTATATTGCACCACAGTGCACCAATCAAATACTCACAGGCAGATATTCCTGGAAGAATAGTTTTCTGTGTAAATGTCATATTTCTTCTGTTAGCTTGCCATGACTTCCCCCGTGATAACTTCCCAGAGTAAAATCCTGGGTTACACTGCTTCAAACTGCCATGCAGAGTTTTGGCATCAGATAACTCATAGATTTTTTTGTTCAAAATATTCCTTGTTCAGATTTCCTCTCACCAGTACCTGTAGCAACACCAACGCAGCCCCTTGCGATTTTGTAGCTCAGGATTTCACTCTGAACACAGCCTTCGCCCCAATTGGCAAACATGTCTCCTGCATCTCTAGCAGTAAGATAAGACCTTTCCCCTCAGCCCAGGGCCAGAAAAAAAAAGAGAGGGGAGGGGTGAGAAGGGTGAGAGGGGTGAGAGGGTGCGGGCAGACACAGTGGAAAGAAACATGGAGGAGCACTTTAATAGTATGATTCAGCAGAGGTATCAGTTCCCACAGATGGCAGGCTGGCTCCTATTGACTTACATAGGAGGGGGAGTAAAGAGGCAATCAAAACCACCCCAGGGACGGACAGTCAGCACATCAAAAGGGAGGGGATCAGTGCGCCTGGGCCTCCCCATCAGACCCAAAGAACGACGGCTGAGCTCTCTGAAGTGTGAAGTGTGAAGTGAATGCACTCCAAAATACCACAAAATCGAATCAGTGTGGTCATTTCATTTGAAGGCAGATAGTAAAACCAAAACAATTAAATGTCACCGTAAACACAAACCTCCGTATCCTCCTCTTACCTCCATCTTAATGTGTCTTTCCTGTCATGAGGCAAATGCATTACTCTGACTGGTGTAGGTGTGGAGCTCCTGAGTGACAGCCCAAGGTCGTCTGAACAAGCTGTATTTAGTGAGGACCAAGTGTCAGAGGATGTCCTGTGACACCTAAACACACTGTACCACAGCCGTAGGCGTGTTTCTGGTGGCTGCTTCTGGAGGCCGGCAGCTTTCCAACTTTCCCACCAGCCGCTTTAAATAACACAACAACGGGGGAAGACAGAGAGGGAATGTGAGGAAGCCGTTTCCACCTAGAGACGGAACAACCTGGCACTGCAACCTGATGATCTCACCTCTCCACTGAAATAGCTCCTCATTTGGTGAATAATAACATGGGCCAATCTCACACCAGGCATAAAACCACATTAACATTTTGCAGAGGCTTTTAATCAGTCTAATGAATTCTACCAGACAGACAGCGGTCTGACCTCCAACCCCTGATGAGCAAGTGATGGAGAGAGTTGGCACTGACACGACACCATTAATATTTCATTAACGGTGCTTTAACGTTCATTAAACTGCACGGTGAACTCCGCTTGCACAATGTGATCCTGCGTTGAACTGCTTCTCTTTGTAGCTAATAAAGTAGAATTTGTCTGTAACTGACGAGCGGGGAAAGTTTTCGTATTGACTGCAGTCCCCTTTCAGACATGCATGTTAGTCTTGTGTCTTGAAGCAGCTCCGGTTACTTTTCCGTGACACAAGTCTGAATTGGACTGGAAGATGCCCAAAACCTTTATTGCTTTATCAACAATCTGACTTTCTAAAAACATCCGACAGCTATTACAAGTTCTTGGCTTGCAGGAGAAAAGAAAACACTAATATTTCACAAAAAAGCACCGATTAGAAAAGTATTCCAAGATTTAGTCTTTTCTTTTTTTCTGTACTGATAATCATTCCATGACACCTGAGATTCATCCCAGGTTGGGAGCCAGAGGGAAAAAGCCTTTACAGAACCTGTTTGAATTCCACAAAGCCACTGACAATGCAGTTTCCATACGTGAAAGAGGTCAGGGTGGCAATACGGGTAACCACTCGTCATAGGGTTGGCACGCATGAGCATCATCGCAACGCATGTGGGCTTCACCTTTCACTGCTGCAGGCAAACAAAAGGTGTCTATCCGTCTCGCACTCAGCTCTGTCAGCTCGACAATGGATTTTTGAAACCTGCTTATTAAATGTGTGGGCATGTTTCCTTTCAAACACAGGTCCTTCCTCTAGCACAGTGGCAGGACACATAAACACAGTATGTAGGTCAGTCAAACAGTTTGCGTCTGTTCTCTCCCTCCACGCCTGAAGTAAACTGACAGCAAAATCAAACACATTGTTTGCAGAGTGTGACTCATCTCACCCGGAGAACCTGGGGAAGTGGAACAGGGTTTGCCTCCTCCTTGATGCTGCTCTCCACGCTGCCGTTTGTGTGTGAATGTTTGGCGTGATCAACCAAACACTGTCACACTCAGTGCCATCATCTACCTGTCGAGTCGCCCAGGCCGACTGTTTGACAGCAGCTGAGGATCACCTTTCCTTGCGCTTATGATTGATGGTTCACTCCGACCTCCTCGGTGTGTTTATAGCAGTATGTCATTTGGTGGCATAAACTGTGCTTGGCTACTTGTAGTGAGCGGAGGAAACAGAAAGAGAGGAAGATGTCATGGGGTGAAATCCATGAAATTCATTCCTTGAATTACACGGATAAGACACACAGGATGTTGATTTTTCCACATTTGATATAATGGTACAGTCATAAAATGTGGCGTCATGGGTTTGCATATATAAGGATCGTGACAACGCTTCAGTGGAACAGGAACAGAATATATGGGACAAAGTGATCCAGTGTGGAAAAATTATTTTTCTAACTTTGAAGCGATTGGGAAATTTATAGTGGTGTTCAAGACATAACTCTTAACTGGATATTCTGCTTTCATCCCACCGTGACCTGTTCAGGACCCATTCACAATATTTCACTGTTTCAATCCTTTTAAGCACAAATATCAACCAGGTCCAGTTGAAAGCAGAGGCTGCAGAGTTGTTACAGTCCTGCATCTCCAGAAAATGGAAAACAGTGTTTGCTGACACAAGCAGCTGGTTATTATGGAAGCAAGTTTGTACTTTACATGACGTGTATAAACTCTTACCTACCAAATAACCACTTATTTTGAACATTTTTCTTTACAGATGCAGCACAAATATTCATGTTCAAATGAAATGTTCAGATCAAATGAGGTAGGATTTTTTGCTGCATGTTGATTCAGTTTTAAAACTACAGGAATACTGAGTTCTGTTTGCTTAGTGAAGGTTGGATGACATCCACTTCATTCACTGCTAATGGGCCAGCTCAAGGCTGGACATCATCAGTGCGACTGACTGAAATACTGTGTCTTTAATTCCCATTTCTGGAGGGAGATGCTAATGCGCATGAACACTGACTGGTGGGCCCTTGGATAGCTTTTCTATTGAGGGTCGTTCCTCTCTAACATGTACAGTATGTCTTTCCACTCTTGATGTAAACTGTATGTACCTTCAAACTCAACACTACAATATTAACTACCATTACAGCGCTGTGAGACAGCTGGTAAACATAAGAGACACATCCTCTCACATTCAGTCCCAAAATGCCAACTTAAGTGCGTTCACATGTCACATTTCTGGTATTTTTTTGGTATGCAGGTCACAGCTCTGCAGCCAGGGTCATCAATCAAAGCTCAGGCACCAAGCCAGTCAATGTTAATGAACCAATTTACACAGGATTCAAAACAGTTTGTCCTTCAATAGCAGTGTGTAAAGCTGCAAGTCATGATTATTTACATTATCAGTAAATAATTCTGTGTCAGAAAAAAGTGAAAAAATCCAGAGCATAAGTTGGTATCTTCAAACTGCTTGTTTTGTTTGACAACCAATCCAAAACACAAAGATGTTCTACTTACAAGGCAAAATCTCCCTTTAAAAAGAAGCAAAAATTATTTTGAAGTGTCAATCAAACTAATCAATGAATCCACCAATCATTTCAGCATTGAACATCCCAGCTATGTCCTACTACTTAGTACAAAGGGACTCCTCGGTTTATATACAGTAAATGTATATAAATGTGTGTGTGGTTATCATGTGAATAAACTCTGCTACAGCCAAATACCAAAGTTAATTACATCAAGATTTGAATTTCTTTCAATAAACATCTGTATCGTCTGTGTCAGTCCTCTCCTCCACCAAGACTTGGCCTCAGCAGTGTGCCCTCTTCTTGGCCTCCTGTGTGGAGGTCTGTGTACATCACGCTGAGGGGAAGCTCCTTTAGGAGAATTAGCTCTAATCCAGCCAGTGCGTCCTGCTTTGATGAGGATTTGTCTTTACAGTGTAGCTCATAACAATGTTCTCTGCTCTCTCCCATGCACTGATGTCCCCTGCATGCAAAGAGAAAAAAGGCTGACCGGCTACAGTATTTTTACCTATCAGTGCTCCATCTGAATGTGGAAGGAACAGCAGCTTGAAAAGTTGATTTGTGCACCAAAAAAAAGGCTCATTAGAGAGACCTGTCATGAGATTACAGTGGTCAAGACTAAACTCCTAAACACTTTTGGGAGGGAAGATAAGATGCAGTGTTACCGCTGCTAATCTAAAACGTCTAAACGTCCTCTTCTCAGGATACCAAGAAAACAAAGTTGAAAAAAGAAAAGGGAGTTATGAATTGGATCATAAAACCTGCATTATTTTGTAAATGGTTTCTTTATCAACATGTAGATTTTAAAAGCGTATGAGGTTAGCCAATGACATCATTCACCAGAGGGACCAATACTGTTAGATAACATCCACACACTTCTGTGCGCTCCACACTGCACTGCTCCAAATGGTCTCTGTCTGAGGCTCCATGAAGCACATAAGCCAAAAATGAACATTAACGTCAAATACTGATCTGAGGTACAGAACTGCATGAAACAGTGAAGTGATAAGAAAGATGAGCACTAATGCACACCACCAACAAGGTAAAAATGTTAGGAATTTGTAGCTTTAACAAAATGAAAATGGTACACATGTGGAATGAGACCTTTTTCATTCATAAGATGAACTAAAAGAATCAGTATTTATGTCCTTGTTGTCTGGAACTTGACAGTGCATCTCAGGGTCTCAAATGACAGTCAGCCATTCCCATGGGAAACTGCCTGAAGCTACATGCTAATGCAACTCATATTCACAATAAAAGGTTTTAACCACTTTTGAAAAATGTGCACAACAGCTCCAGTATTGTCATAGTGTATGTCCTTACACAGACTGTGGAGAATTCAGACTTCAGTTTGATGTTAAGTATTTGTTGATGTTGCATCCGCAGCGCACACGTGTCTCATTTCTCAGCAACGTATTCCTAAACACTCTCACATGGCAAAATGTCTCACGCTGAAAACACTGTGCAGGCAAGAGGCTGGCAGCCAAACACAAACTCGTTACCGCAAATAAAAAGACGCTGACAGCTCGGAGACAGAAACAGAGAATGCAAATGTACAAATGAGGCGGCGTACTCCCAAATTGGAAAGTGATGTCATCTGATAATGATGCTGTAAAATGAGACACAGCCACAGAGAAAAGTCTTAACTGGCGAGCAGCTACAGTTTTGTCTTCAGGAGTATCAACTGCTTTAATCTATTCCAGCTTCCAACCCTGAAAAACACAGATTACATAACAGCAGACCTCCATGTATTCCTGGGCCTCTAAAGTATCTGAAAAGTATGTGTGCAGTCGTTGTGGTGAAGCAGTGGAGTTTGGCTCGGTCTAAGTTTGTCTGGAAAACACACAGATCTCTAAGATACGCTCTAACATACACAACTTTTACTGCAAAACAGCTCCAGTGAGGAGTAAAAGGTCTCACAAGCTTTAAAGTATGAGACAAGCTAAGAGCTGATGTAATCACAGCAATGCAGAAAATAAAAAATTCCTGTCCTCACTCGCGGAACTGAATCTGAACAGATCTTTGGATCTTTCCTCACTGCGACTCCACCGACGACCACATCTACTTTGTCCAACAACTGTAAACTATCTCTCTCAAAAGACTGTCGACTGCTACGCCTCTTGTTGCTGTGTCTCATGTTTATATTCTCTAACATCAGATTTAGTGCTCAAACCTCCTCCTCATAAGCTACAGAAGAATACTTCTGTTAGATGAACTGGCTCTTACCTCTGGGGGTGAAAGAGTTTTGATAATAAATTAATTATTTAAGTCATTTGTTAAACACAAATGCCAAATATTTGCCTTTGAAATACATAAACAGTGGCAAAGGGCTGTAAAACTGTGTGCCCTATTTTGCAAAAAACAAAGGCTCTCCAGATGCTGCTGATGATAACTTCATGCAGTAAGCCTAGTTTTTGTGATTTGCAGGTGAAAAGATGTCAGGCTTTACACATATGGGTTAAAACTGGGGTCCTAACTATGGGCTGAAAAGTAGCCACAGAAATGTGGTTTAAAGTGGCAGTTGAGAAACTTTCACTTTTCACTCAAATCAAACCAGTTTAACCCAAATGCCCACCTGTAAATGTCTATGTTTACTAGGTATTGCTCCTCTGCTGCAAAGCTCACTTTTAATGCCAAAATTACATCAGAGCACATCCTCTGAACGTGGATTTGAAATTTCACTGGACAAAACTCCAGCAGGGTGGCTACATGTCGTCATGGAGGCTTGAACCCAGGTCAGCCAGTCACAGCTCACTTTCCCTGCTCAGTATATACACTGCCCTGCCCACCCAGAAAGTCCACACAATGAATCCACACTAATTCCACCTTTTGTGGTCGTCCTGTGTCTCAGTGTGGCAGTACCTCATATCTCAGACGTGCAGCTCCACCACCTCTGCTAAAACCACATTTTACTTTTCCAGGAAAACACAAATGGAGTTTAGAGATATGTCTCCTTTTGTTGCACACAAACAAACTCGCCATATTGCACAACACAGCCTATAAATTCAGCAGAATGTTACCTGATACTATCACAGATGCCTTTTATTATCTCTTGTTATGATCCAAACAACTGCACTATCATACAGACAGAACAATGCTTGAAGCAGCACCAGACTTTGGGGGTCCATAGAGAATAAAGGCTTGTAAAGTCCACAATATGAGCTTTAGCACTGAATATAAAGTAAGCATCTGTCAGTGTAATCAGCGGAAACAACAAAGGACTAACAGAAAATGTGCTTTAAACGTCTCCAGCTCCAAACTCTGCAGTAATAGCAGGAGTTGGACAGACAATAGAAAAGCCAGACGAAAATAACACTTGCCCTGAGAACAATAGTTTCAGACAGGTTGTATCACCACATGAATTATATCCACATCAGATTCAACCTCTGCAAAGTCGTTTTGATTCCCACACTTACTATAACTCCTTTAAATGAAGTTTTCATCAGACAGATTGAAAGAGAGAGAGAGATTTACTTTATAATATCATCAGGGCTATTAATGCGTCTAATTTAAGAATGAGTTCAAACAAATGGTAAATGCAGTCGATAGAAAACACGTGAAGAGCTCTTACCGACTTGTTCATGCTGGTTTTGTGGCCGCTTCATTGTTTTTATATTCCCTTTATTTTTCTGATGATCGGTCGCGCGTCTCACAGACACAAATCTCGACCTCATTCCATGTGCTCGCGACCAGGACCACGCGCTCAGGGGAGCGCTCGGGATACGGCGTGTGACGTCACGGCGAGACGGGACAGCTGGTTGAAAAAGCGGCGTCGGTAAATAAATAAATAAACAAATAAAAATCAATAATGTTATAGGCATATATGAATATATACGGTCTAATATATAACGGGGAGACTTAACCGTATGTGGGACTTTGCTGGGAGGTTTAGTTATTGTTCTGTAGAATGTTTTTATTTGCTATTATTGATTATTTTCCATGAATATTCCCACAGTGATTTAGATTTAAACGGTTTTAGTCTATAGTTGCTTGTGAAAACAGACCTTTGGACTGTGTAAATAGTCTGCACGGGCAACTTAACTGCGTAAATTAATGTTTTTGCACCTGTTTAGTTTTCATACACCAAAAATAGTATTTGAATCTTTATCTGAGACATAAGAATCAGAAACAGCTTAAATGGCAAGGCATGTTTAAGTCAGAAGGTTTACTTACATCCCAAAAGAATGTAAACTTCACCTTTTATCTTTGTGTAATATTTTAGTGTTATAATAAATATAATTCACACTTGGACTGTCAGAGGTCTGCACATGCAACTTATCACCAGTGAATGCAGCTACCAGCTGTAAACCAACCTGTTTTCCTTTCATACATCCAAACATCAGCCCAGTCCTTTTCTGAAAGTTGTTTACTTCAGTATCATTTATAGTAGAAGTGGATTTCCAGTAACAAGCTCTCTCAACTTAGAAAGAGCTCTAGTGGCAGTTTACATGCCTGCACATACAAACTGGGTATCATTGTCTTACCTTGTCTTCTGTATAACCATGCACTGCATCAAAAATCGCATCTTCAGATGAAACTATTTGTTCATTTAGCCTCTAAAGCACATCATGTTACCTTAGGTAGTCAGTGTGAGACAGCCATCTTCATCTGAGCATCTGGGTCCATGTCATGTGCTAGACTTCATAGAAATTATGTAATCATGATCCTGGCTTGTCTCCTTCCCCTTGTTGAACCCACACTATACCTCCCAGCGTGCACCTCCAGCACACATTATTGTATGTCGTCTAATAGCGGAAGCAGTGATGGGATGTGTGTGTGTGTTTTAGCAGTGCGAGGACAAGGACACAAATTCAAGAGGAAACATTTTTTATATTTCAAAAAGAATCTATGAACATAATGAAAAAAACCAAACACTGGGTCTGAACATCCAGACAATTGAGATCCAAAAATACATTTTCTTAGGAAATATTAATTATATACAAAACATAAAAATTTATATTTTAGTTTGGGACCCCGATGGGACAGTCCCATTTTTAATATTTTATTAATAAAAATAAACTTTTAAATATTTAATCCACCCATAACTTCCATTGAGGCAGTTTTAACATTGAAATCAAACAAGATTCCAAACAACTTAATCCATTTTGCATTTGCATGCAACAACAACTGTACACCCTAAGTCTTAAACTTGCATAAAAAAAACAAAAAGGCCAAAAAGTCTGATTCAAACTTTAAGCACGAGAGCCTTGCAGCTGTGCCAGTCTCTGCTTTAAAAGTTCACTTTTCCTCCTCAGCTGCTCTTTGAGTGAGAGGAGTCTCTGTTCGTCTGACTGCATGCTGTAAATGCACTCTGTAGCCTTCTTCAGGATCACCACTTTGGCTGCCTTCTCATTGTTGGCCACTTCGGGGATCTCGTCCCGCAGGGCAAAGAAGCTCAACTTGAGCTCGTTCCTCCTCTGGCGCTCCAGTACGTTATGAGTCCTTCTCTTGTCATAGTCCTCCGTGTCAGACGTCCGGGGGCTCAAACACTTGCGGTTGCTGCTGATCTGTTTGAGGACCCTGCTGTGGCCACCGCCCCCACCTCCGCTGCTGCTCTCCAGCTTCAGCCTCTTGACAGCTGGCTGCTCGTGCCTCATGGATGGATGGGCGGCGTAATTATGCTGGTGGGTGGAGACGTGGCACCTCTTCAGCACGAGCGGGCTGGGATGCCTGGTCTCCAGCGGGCTGGGGTCACACCGTTTCACCGCCTGTCTCTTCTCCACTGTGACCACATCAATCTCCTCCTCCTCCTCCTCTTCCTCTTCCTCCTGGTCCTCCTCATCATCGTCTCCATCCTCATCTTCTGCAACAGCACAAAAAGCAAAACAATCACACTTGTGCTTCAGCATCCAGGCTGCAGTCCCTCTTTAAATGCATGCCACAGTAGGAAGAGGAGTGGGTACAATCTCTGCAGTCCATTTCCCACTCCCCTTCCACATCAGTTGATTGCTTAACATGCACCCATATCCTGTAGCTAATCTTACAACAGCCACATCATGACAGGGCAGCATGTCTCAACCTCCTGCCTGGAAACCCAACTGTAAATCACACTAAATAAAGCAAGACTTTGCCTCTTTTAATCGTAATACTGGCTGTCATGAAGCTCTACTTGGTGAAAAGCCAATGCAAACCCAGCAGAGGAAAAGTCCTAATTCCACAGAGGGGTGTGACTGCATGATGAGAACATATTCACAACTCACCTGAGTCACTACAACTGCTGCTGCTGCTGCCGCTGTTTGGTGGCGTGTCGAGTCCCAAATCCTTAGTAGGTGGCGTCCCTGCACTCTGCTTGGGCGTCTCTGCTATCGGATATGGGAAAACCACAGATGGATCAATGCACTCCGAGGCGGATGTGTTCAGGTCTTGCAGGTAGCTGCTGTTCAGCCTCCATGCAGCAGCACCGGCGGGCTCCGAGCTGTCACCCGCCGCCGACTCCTTCCTCGCAGCGTGCAGGGAGGCGAGCCGCTCGGAGACCACCTTCTCCAGCTTGGCCGCGGCGGAGAAGCCGCTCCACATGCAGTCCTGGATGATGATGGACTTGAGGAAGGTCTGGGAGTAGTCGGCGTCGCAGATGATGCTCTGGTTGACCACGTCGTCGCCAAGGAACTCGGTCACCATCTCCAGCTGATCCGCCGTGGAGGGGAAGAGGCTTGACAGGGACGGCCGGCGGCTCGGGGAGAGGGGAGGGGTCGGCAGCAGTTCAAATTTCTTCCAGATGTCTTCGCTCGGTGCCGGAGGCTGAAGCTGCTGAGGGTAGAAATCCTCCTCCTCGTTGTCATAGTAGAAATACGGTTGAAGAGAGTCGTAATCATAGTCATAGTTTTTACTCGTTAAACTTGAATTCAGCGGCATGATGTGTCCGGTGTTTCTGTCCTTATTGTGAAGCTGGTTGGGGGGAAAAAATAGTAATTAGTAGTTGTTCGTAAACGCTCGCAGGTTCAAGACAGAGAGCGACTGCTTAGCACTGATCCTGCCTGCACAATTAAGTGTAAGCAACATGGCATGGTCACTCCAAAACATCGACCCTCTTTGCACGCCTTGCATGCATGCACCAGTGCTGCAGCAGCAGGTGCTCCACTGGGAAACCGATGGTAAATTACGAGTAAGATGGGAAACCTCAAATTCACAGAACAGCTACTGATGATAAACTAACACCTTTTTCCACCAAACCGCGGTGGGAAAGTGACTCGAAGGCTCTGCGAACCCACTCCCTCCCTTACCTTTTAGATTTAAAATTGCTGGCCAAAGAAGACGGGGGAGGGAAATCGATCCAAAAAGCGCAAAAAAGAGCAGGAAAGTTATTCCAGTACGAAAGAACCATTAAATCCTTCAGCAGAGGCGTTGCAGTCGTTTTCAGTGAAGCTGTATGAAGCATGCATGAGGAGCTGCAAGGTTGCACCGGCGACCCTACGAGGACGACGCGCACTCTGTCAACAGCAGCGTGAGAATCACAGCTGAGACGGCAGCCGACTGCAATAAAAACCCCCTTCGCCGTATCCCTCCGCCGATTTTCCCGCGAAACACTCGCCGGCCTTGAAAATGCAACACACCCTAATTTTATTCCCCGCTTTTTAAAGAAAAAATAATTCTCACATCCCATAATGATTAACCCGCACTCGAACACGTGCATTTATCTGGGTATTAACACAGTAAGCGGCGTATTTTTCTCTTTTAAATTTCACTTGGGGTCTATTTCTTTTCAAACAAAGTGGGAGGGGTTATAGTAGAGAAGAGCTGCTATTGACTGGGGACAGGCGAAAAACAGCAACATAAGTAGTAGTGAGAGATAATTAGGTTGAATTATTTTTACTACTTTCCCGCCTGAAATGTCGCTAAACAAACCTCGAAAAAATCTGGTAAGTGTAATGGTCTCAACGGAATTAGTCCACAAGTGAGATGTAGGTTCTAAAATTATACTGATTCACCTGTTCACCCAAAATAAATAAATAAATAAAAATAAAAAATCCTGCATTTTATTGATTGAGTCTGCAGAAATACTGTAAATAACACAAGCTGCCAGGTTTGTATAGTTTGTGCAGCAATTTCAGGATAACCCCACTGCAAAGCTCACACTCACAGGTGCAGCAGCTCACCTCGCTCTGTCTGCAGGCTCTGACAGAGCTGACCTGGCTGAAACAGGTGATTTCAACAAGCAGACACACCAAATATCTGCAGTTTGTGGGTCATGGAGCTGTATGTTGACATGCACACACTAAGAAATAGTAGCACCACTCGTCCTGACCATGTAATGTGGCTCTGTTTTGAGGCTGGACAGACTGGCACCAATTAACTACAGGAAGGAAGCAATTAAAGGAATCAGATGGGTACCGCAGTTGGATGGAGGTGCCCTCCTCTGCTGTAGTGGTGAAGTGGGTCGGGTGGCATTGAACGGGCTTGGAGCGCCCTCTGCTGTTCAAAGTGATCCTGGAGTGGACATAAGACAGGGGGGATGCAGGAGGTCGCATCATGAAGGTGAACACAATAACATAAACCACCATGAACTGAGGGATTATTAACTCAGATTACATTATAGAATCCGAGAGTTTCTCAGGGATGAGCGAGGCTGTAACACTATAAATGGCTCAGTAACAAGTGCTGTGCAGTCAGTTAGTGGAGCTGTTTATTGGGGTTACTGGGTCACTTCATTAAAAAAATGGAGTTCTGGAGAACCATTAAATGACAAATATAGCAGCCACCAGCCTTCAGCCAGTAGACTGTACTATTTATAATCAGCTAAAAAAAAAAGATTAATTCATTAGTGATGTATGATCCACTGCAATTCTAAGTTAAAAGTTAATTTATTTAAAATGATAAGTTTCTATTTCGTTTTTTACTTTGTCAGAAGTCTCACTACCGGAACAGAGAAAACAATAAGAGTGAGTTAAAGGAAATGTTCACGTTTCTTATACACAGTATACACAGTGGTTCTGTGAAAATCATATTTTAGAAGGGATCAATTACAGCAGCCAGGAACTCTTTCAATGCACATATGAACACATGAGTACTGCTCACTGAGGCTTCAGAGCAAAAAAATAAACCAATACTTGGGCGAGCAAATAGAGGAGAGCAAAGAGGAGACACAACAGGAGAGAAAAAGGAGACATAAGTTTCACGGGTTTCTCTTGTTATCACTTTAACTCCAGAGGAAGTGAAGAAAATCCCCAAACTGAAATTCCACCCTCTCTCCTTTCCTCTGTGCTCATTCCTTAATCCTTTCTCTCCCTTCTCTCCTTTCCTAGCTCTGGGAGGCTGTGTGGAGGATAGCAATCATAACTACGAGGGTCATGTGTTGTGGTCATTGTGTTTATCGGCTCTGGATGTTTCTTGTGTTACGGTGTTTCAGAGTGCCTGGAGACACAGAGGGAAGCTTTTAGACCGGATCTGGCATCATTTCCTCTGATAAGTGGAGACTGAAGGTACTCAGGAGAGGTTTGATTGTGTTTTTTTTTTCTTCATCAGTCAAACTGGTTCTCCCACCTCCAATTGACACAGTCTGTACAATAAAGTGCAGAGGTTCTATTTACAAAAACATAAATTATTTTCCATCGAGGGCAGAGTTTTCCATTTACCTTGGCTTTAGGAAATCAATATTAATAGCAAAAAACTATTTACATAACACATCATATTAATACATATTTCTTTATGCATTTATTTTCCAAGTATTTAAGCCAGCTATTTACAAAGATTTACTTTAGTCTGTTTGTTCTGTTATACTACTCTTTATCACAGCATTGCACCCAGTAACTGTGCTGCTAATACAGTGTTTAAAAGACTGCTGGCTACTTGAGATAACCCACAGTCACACTGTATCAAGCAAGGATAACGCATAGAGCTTTACATGAAGGCACAAAAGGTGTGTGTGTAAACAGAAACACAGCATAGAGCATTTAAAACAAAATGAAAGCAAATTAGAAAGAAAAAAATTGTAGAAAGAAAATTAAACCGTGACATCTTAACTACTGAACGCCCGCCGGTGACTGGTTATGGTGCATGTGATAATGAATCATAAGTGTCCACAGTCTCTTTCCATAGAGTTATCTAAAGGAGCAAATGATACCAAAATCTCATTCAAACAGAAAGAAGCGCTCATCACAATCACACAGGAAGCAACGAGTCACAGTCATGTTCAAACAAGAGCAAGAAACAACAACCTAACAATAGTATTCTTATGGAAAGGAAAATATTGCTCAAATGAAAAATAAATCCCGACTTCCTCATTCACCCAGACAGGCATCCACAGCCGCTCACTGCTAAAATCCAATCATTTTGCCCTTGTTAAAGAAGAAACACCAGAGGATTTTGTCTAGTCTTGAAGACTTGCAAAAGTTATAGTGCATAGAAGAATTTATCTTTGTATCAAGCGCTTGATATGTACAGGACAGGTCAGGTCTTTTCCATTGAACATACAGTTAGATGTCTGACTGTTGAATTAGTCAGGAGGTAGACCGTCACACTTTGGAGATCAACCGGTTTCCTTCCTTTTGACTCAGAGGCTGCTTTTCTGTACTTCCCTAATTTCTGACCACAGATCTAACGTCCTGAGTCCTGTGGCCTTATAGGTACAGCATACTCAGCACACACTGGCTGTACAAGCCCTGCTAGGGTCAGTATGTTCCTTTCCTATGCCTCATCTAGTGCCTGTTACCATGATCCATAGGAGCCGATGCTGACATGAGCTTATAGTTTGCAGCTGTGGTAAAATGTAACTAAGTACATTTACTCAAGTACTGTACTTAAGTACAGATCTGAGGGACTTGTATTTTACTCTAGTATTTTGTTTCATGCAAAAAAACCCAAACATTTCATGGTTCATGTTTCTAAAACATGAGACTTTTGCAGCTTCCATCAGTCATATGGCGGTGTCTGACAAACATGGACACACAACTGCACTTAAATTCATTCATATAGAGAAAGACTAACACGTCAGCAGACACATACAGAAAAAAATCGAGGGTGTGCTTCTTCTCATACGGCCAGGAGACGATTCAGCATGATGGCTTGGAATGAGGCGGAAAATCAATAGCTGTTCAGCTTAGTCGGTGGGAGGAGGTTGCCAACTAAGCATTCAACAATGAGAGCATGGCAGATCTGTCAGACTGCTCAAGAGCTAATTGTGTCATTAATTATTGACAGTGACAACGGACAGTTATTGACACAGCCTGCAACAGCTGAATGCAGCCTAACCTGCAGCGTGTTTATAGTTACAGAGTGACACTTTACCATTTTGCACTTAAGATTTGTTTTGTGTGTTCATGTGTGCCGAGAGGATTTCCTGCCAAAGACAAATCTAGTAAAATTAAAAAGGAAGGCCACTCGAGTTAAGGGCTGAATTCTTTCTCCACCCTCCATGTGCAGGAATCTAGCCAAATGTTTTATTGCCTTTATTACATCCTTTAAAAATACATACTGTGCAGGTGCAGCACAAAAATATAGTGTAGCCATATATCAACATATAAATTATATGTCCCTACATTGTGTAGAATGCCCCCATATTTCCAACGCCATTCCTGCTTGGCAGTACTTCATAACCACCTCACTCCACCCACACCGCCACCTCATACCCTATAACAATGAAATAAAATAAAGAATATCATGGTGATTACAAAGGAAAAGAGAAATTACATCATAAATAAATAAAAACCGATAGAAAACCATTGTTACATATTCAAACAAGTAACATAAGATAGCTCCAAAAACAGTTCCTCCAACTGCCTGGTAAAGATACATAAATTATCTTATACTATCCTGTAACAGTGTCATAGTAGCAAGAGGTGTCGTGTTCTTTTAATTTTTTTATTTGTTTAATTTTAGTGTATGAAATACAGATATAATAACATGTGAGTCGTGCACCTTTTCCTTGATATATTTCCAATACTCTAGTGCAACCAGCAGCACTTGTAGCCACATCAGTAATGTGTCTACAACAAAGTGCAAAAAAAGTTCACACTTTCTAAGCTTCTCGATCAGTTCTCACACTTGACTGGCTGCAACTGTGGTGTGCAATGAAATGATCTGCACCTGGTGCATATACAGTCCTCTTAACGCTGTGGGAACAAGCACATAACACGCCCTGTGGTTTCCCTGTTAAACAGTTTAAGTCTCGTCAGTGTTGCACACTTGACATACGTGAGGTGGGATCATTTCTGCAGTTCCATGAATTTCTTCTTTTCAGAGAAAACTGGGCCAGCCAGTACGCCAAGTCAATTTCACTAATAACAGACCACTCCTGCAGCATGAGGATGTAAGTTACTGGTTGTTTATGGGGGCAACGGTTTTACTTGGGATTCAGGTGTTATCTGAGGAGAGGGACGGGTCATGGTTATGGTGAGGCAGGGCATTGCTTGTGTTGTAAATTGGTAGGAGGAGGACTTCAGCTGTCGGATTTTTTGATCTTGCATGTTTTTTTGTTTGGGGTCCATGATAGGAGCGAGAAGTCACAAGATGATGACCTTAAATCAAAAACCTGAAGGGGAGATGACGGTTAGAGGCAAATGATCATGAGGCAAAAAAAGGAAATGGGGAAAGAAGAGAGGGAATATTCACAGCGTCCATCATATTCAGAAGCTCTATCCTCCTGAATGTGGATTGTTTGAGTTGTTTTATTATGGCAATGTGTTCTGTATTAGTGAATCGGATGGTCCATATTTTGAAGAGAACATAAATCCGCTTTGTGGAACATGAGGAAGAACACCTGGAATGTGAGTAGGTGGTGATAACTTCTAATGACCTTGATTTCCAGTAGGGTCACCTGTAGCATCCAGTTCCTACAGATGGAGAAGTGCGTGATGAGTTTGAATGAATGACTGTTCACAGATTATTTACCCATGTTAAAGCATTCTTTGTCAAACATCTGCTAGTTCCTCTCTCTGCAGTTCAGTACGTGACTAACATGCAGTGACGTTTTCCTTCAGTGACAGCTCAGCTTCAGCTTCTTCATTTGACGCTAAATTTGTACTTAATTCGAATATTTTGGCAAAGTTGGAAAATTCTGTCTGTGGAGGGGGCAGGAGTGGAGTATTTAATTCCTGAAATGCAGCTCACCAGTGTATTTAGCAGCCGTGTTTTTCACACTGTAAATCCCCATGCAGGTCTAAGTACAGATAGATGCAGTTTTTAGCCATGCTAGGAGAATAGCTCTACGAAGGGCAATTTCAATTTTAGTGGTCGGTCCACCACTGCAGTCCAGACCAAAATGTTTCAGCAACCATTGGATGAACTCAGAGGAAATTTTGTACAGATATTCACAGTGACCAAACAATGATTTCTCATGATTTTGGGCGATCCAGTTCTCCTCTAACATCATCAGCAGTTAAAATGTATGGTTTTGAGTAAAATGTCTCAACAATTATTGCATGAATTGCTGTGAAATTTGGTGACATTTTTAAGTCCGCCTCAGGATGAAATGTAGCACCATTGCATCAAATTTTAATTTATCCAATAATAGCTGTCATTTCTGCTTAGCACTAATAAGGGAAGCCAAGTCATTTTTGTATTTTACTATTATTATAAGTCAGTTGACCCATAATATTATTATTTTATTATTTAATTAGCAAATGGCTAGTGGTGGAAACTGTTTTTTAGTAAGTTTATTTATCTGTAGAGCTGAACCATAGATGGAGGTATCAAATGGACGTACCTGGCACAGGCCCAGGGGCTCCTGACACAGAGACTTTGTATAACGTTCGTCAGAGAACTTGGTCAAAAATAAAGAATGAAATCTATTTTATTTATTGGTATATTGAACAGACAGCACACATTCATAATCATTTTTGTAAATGTACCAGATCAGATATCCTACACATTTATTGAAATCATTTATAAGAATAAAGCATGCTTGGTTGTATCAGTAGTTGACAACTGCTTGTCAGTGTCCATTACCTATTAGACTGAATATGGTAAATGTATGCAAGAGAATGAAAACTGCCTCAGTTCAGGGAGCAGGTCTGAATCTGCTGCTGGCTCCCTGACTGACCACTAGAGGGCACATCACATCTGAAAACCTGCATTGGATATAAAATTTAAATTTGACAACCACTTACAGAAACAGTCATTTTTTATTTATTTTTTGATAACTTTTTTTCACAGATTTGAAGTTTTTGAATGTATCTGCAGTAAACATCATCTTTGGAAACTCACATATAATCAGATTTGTTTTCCTGCAACCCATTTGTGCAAAGAAAGTCAAGGTTTACGAAATAACTTCCTTGCTCCTTGATTCCTAATCTCCTGCTGTCAGTATGTCAGCACTAAATTAAATTCCCTCTAAATGTTTGGTGGACAAATGTGCACGGAGCACAGACTTCCTGGAGTCAGAGCACTGTAGAATTCCCAAAAATGTAATTATAATAAATGTTAAAAGCAAATAGGTGTTTAGATTAGTGGCATGAGAGACTTTTGGTACCCTAAAAAGCCTTTTAGTCCTCTGCTAATGTGAACTCATAAAAGATGGTTTCCTACACAAGGAAAACACCAATTAATACAAACCACACAATAAGATAAATGTTGCAGGAAGGTTTAATAATCTGGGAAACTTGTAAACACTGTTTTCCAAGTCATGGAACATTAATTACACATTATTAGAGATTGTATCCAATCAAGCTGCCACCTCCAAAGGCAACTGCAAGAACAAACAGCACTCTGTTGAACTAAATGAAATCCTTGTTTATTGGCAAATACCATTTTTTTCATGCATACAGATATTAGTTTGTGATCCCACTGTTCCTGCACATAGACACTCAAGCTCATTCATACAGGGGTACCTGAGCACCACTCACTGTTTTATAGTACACACAGTTGCATAAATGCTCCACTAAATACACTTGTGGACTGTTTACTCAAAAAACTTGCTTGTAAAAGTCAATAATTTACTTTCAAGAAAAAACCACAAGGTCCTCTATTATTGGGAACCCTGTGAACAGTTACCAGTAGAATTAATGAAACAATCCTGACATTATAGCGGAATTATATTGTAGCTTTAGGATTTAACCCACAAAGTGTACTCACAGGAACGGACTCCTTATTAAAAATCTTAGTTTAGTTATAGCTGCCAAACAGTGGCATGTCTGCTAGTAAAATGCTGTGTTGACTGTTAAAATCACTACAGAACCTCCCTCAGGCAGCAGGCAGAAGCACAAACAACTTTGTGTTTTGACTGAACACTGTAGGCTTTACTCACAGTTCTTACACTGTGACAGTAGCACGCTCCTGCAGCTCACATTAACTTTACACAGACCAGAACTGTTGCGTAATACTTACACCAAGAAAGTGTGTGGAAGGGACCAACACCTCATAGAATAACGCTGTTCATTTCAATTCTGACATTAATAGCAACATAAAATAAGCACAGGAGTGTGACCAAAAATAATCTTAACTTGGCTGATACTTGAGCTAATATTAGTTTTATTTTTGCTAAACAACTGTTTCCAGTTAAAAAAAAAACAACTTTTACACTCAATCAAAAGTTACACAGTGTATGTGTAATGTATATATCTTTCACAAAGAGAGTTGGAACACCATTTTTTCCACTTTGAGCACCAGTTCCCCATTACTGAGTATGTCTGTCTTTTTTTTATTTTGTCAGTTTTTACTCTCTGCTAATGTACACACTCACTTGACATGAGACATATTACACAAGCAAACGTAACTGTATACATCAGCTCACGTTTATGACCTCTATATATAATATATTAAGGTAAAATAAGCCCACTGAGAGGATTACATGATTTTTCTGGTTTGTCTAGTCAGTCATCACACAAACACTCTTTTAGCCTAGATCTTGTGATGCAGATGGACAACATTTTCCCCAGTGTAACTTCATGTAACTGTATTTGTCTGAGCTGACATTTTATCACAGAATTTGGTATATACAACACACGTGTGACATAAAGATGATCAGTGCAGGTTAGGAAAAATTGTGTTTATGTGTATCTCAGTTTTTGTTGTAATTTTCACAAATTTGATATCTGCATTGAAAAGATGTCTTGGAACTATTTTTTTTTTATTCCCCTCTTGTCCACAAGGGGTCTGTATTTCACTAGCTAATGCCATATCAGGGCTGATCTGTTTACCCTTATATTACTTTCCTTAAGGGAGGAGTACAGTGTAAACATAAAAACTCCCATGGGACCAAACTATTGTGTGTTTTGCCGTGCGAAGATATATTAGACTCAATAAGGTGAACGTGGCTTTCTACTATCAAAATCCATGCTACTAGGGTTGTCATTCATTTAGACTAACCATCGTTGCACCAGTGTCCATTCACATTTTTCTAATATTTAGTCGGTTGTTCCTACAGGACTAACTGTCCAAAACGTGTGTTTATTCAACATGACAAGCCAAATGAATAGATAAGCAGTTGTTGCCCCTGCTTTAATGTAAACACGTATTATGCAGCCGTGTGTGGTGTGTTTTGTGTGTGTACGCAGTCATAATAAAAGCCAGGTTTAGTCTTGGTGGTGATGTCACGGCCGGGATGCCAGGCCCACGTGCGTGCAGCAGTGGGTTCCAGCCTCGGGGAGGGTCGACAACAACCAGACTGCCTAGCACAGGCGCAGTCAAATGCGGAGCTAGAAAACTAATCTTACCCGTCCCGGATTACCGCTTTTCCCTAAAGCTCTGCCGACGACAACGCGGGACGTTTCCTCGCTCAAATTCGGCGCTGTTTCTATGTCACCTTGCGTCTCCCCCCACCCCCTCGACGATGATTTGCGAGTAAGATGCGCCCGTCTGAAATTTCCGTTGACCTTCGCCTCCGCTCAGCAGCATCGAAGCATTGTGAAGCGCTGCCGCTACAGGAGCGCCCCGGCTCCTGCCGCTGCCCCACTTAGCCTCCCATTCTCGCTAGAAATACAGGTGCCCCGACTGCCTTCTAGCCGCTAATCTTTGATTTTCGTTTTAATAAATCAAGACCGAGGCAGATGCCCCTCGCTCTGTCAACCCGGCTTGTACTATGGTGGAGTTTCCATCTCTCAGTCCTTACTGGCCTCTCATCCGCTTTCTGGTGCCTTTGGCTATCACCAATGTTGCCATCGACCTCGGGGAACAGGTAACGTTTCTGTTTTGCTTGCCCGGTTTCTGTTTTCGCTGTGGGTCAATAACAGAAAGCCGAAGACTGCAGCTCTGGCTTCGCTAGCAGCGGCTAACGGCTTTAACGGTTTTATTCCGCCTCTTGGGAGAATCGTCTTCAGCGTGTCAGCCGCTGCTGCTGCCGAGCATCAATTTTTAAGCTCCGTGAAAACACCGACACCGTTTCTCTGAACTGACACTGAGCATTTGGACCCCGTTTTGCCCGTCGGTGACGGCTGGCTTGTGTTGCAGCTACAGCTAGCTTAGCTGGCACACTGAGATGTTCTGTTAAGATATCCATTAGAGGTTTACATGCATTATTTAGGAAGAGGAGAGGCGTGTGGACCCCTCACTCAGAGGAAGGCCCTTGTTTATTCCGAGATATGTATAGATATATATATTTGTGTATAGATATATATATATAGATATTTTTTTTCCTTTATAATAAAATCGTCGTCACTTCTGTCACCAAATGCACCGAGCTCCTGCGGATTTATTATTATCCAGAACCACAGTACCTTCTGTGATTTGTTTGCCATTTGATTAATGCCTGTTCGGATATGATGGTGGCGGATCGTGTGCACAGATTAAACGCATATTTGTTTGTGCGTTTGATTTTCTTTAATTGTCATATCTTCCTGACTGGACATTTCCTGCCCTCTCTCAGCCACATGACTGTGATCTGGTGGCTGCCCGATCCCAGGGGACACTGAGCAGATAGTGTGAGAATAAAAAAACACACACACATTGAGGCTTGGAGATGTCAGGATTAAGCTTATGTAATGGTTCTGTTAGCTGGTATAAATAGCACACGATCCTGCAAAGGAAAGGGGCAGCTGTAGTAGCTGTTCTGAAGGTAATACTGAATGGAAATAATTCTGGCGTTAAGCGTTGTGGGTGTTTCCTGTCCAGACATTGTGATGGCACTCACTGTTCTGCAGTAGCCAAAGGTCTATTTTTATTGTCTCTGTAAATCCCAGGAAGGTTTTTTTTTTAAATGCAGAATAGTTAAGGGCGAAGGTGAAGAGGCACTTGTCATCTGGTCAGAGATAAAGTTAGGCTAAGTCATGGTCATGTGGGCTGGTCATGCTACCAAACTGAACTCTTCTTTCACCTCTCCCTCTCTACACCCACCCTGTAATATCTTTTCCAGGCCCTCAACAGGGGCATAGCCACAGTCAAAGAGGATGCAGTTGAAATGCTGGCCAGCTATGGCCTGGCTTACTCCCTGATGAAGTTCTTCACTGGACCCATGAGCGACTTCAAGAATGTGGGTTTGGTGTTTGTCAACAGCAAGAGGGACCGAAGGAAGGCTGTATTCTGCATGGTCGCGGCCGGAGTCATTGCGTTCGTCCTGCATATCTTGATAGGTGTGTGTTTAAGGGTTGTTTGTGCACACATGATGACACACTGTGCTTAAACCGCGTCCTGTAAAAGTGAAGTTTTGGCATTTGTGGCATACCTAAAGTTTCATTATTGTTACACCCTCTGACAGAGTTCTTTCTGGGGGAGATCACAACCACTGCTCTCCAAAACAGTGAAAATATCCTCTGCTTACCTATGGTTTCCTCTGTTTTTTGTTTGTTTTTTGTTCTATAGCTTACACAGATTTAGGATACTACATCATTAATAAGCTCCACCATGTGGATGACTCTGTGGGGAACAAGACGAGAAAGGCTTTCTTATACCTGGCTGCATTCCCTTTGTTGGATGCAATGGTGAGTGTATGGTATGGCAGGATTATTCTACATGACATTTTATCATGCAAGAGATGGACTTAAACACAGCTGACCTAGCAATAGGTAGCTTTTAATCCTCAGTTCATACTGGTTTCTAATGATAGTGTATTCATTGCTTTAAAGTCTTGCTCATTTTCCATTATATAGAACATCATCCAGATGTGGTTGAGGAAATGGCCAGAACAGAGCTTTTGTTTTCAGTTTAAAGCTTGGTGTCTTCGGGTAACACCTCTGTCCATTGTTCTGTCTGCAGGCATGGATTCATGCAGGCATACTTCTCAAGCACAAGTACAGCGTCATAGTAGGCTCAGCCTCGATCTCTGATGTTGTGGCCCAGGTAAGAAGATCCTGATTTAATGCAGAAGGCTACATTTGAAGAGCTTAATTCAGTTAAACCTTTCAAACCATGTGTTATGATTTTTGGTGTTTATCAGCTCTGCTCTTTCCTGTAGATTGTGTTCGTGGCCATTCTCCTCCACAGTAACCTGGAATGTGTGGAGCCTTTACTCATCCCAATCCTTTCCCTGTATATGGGTGCCTTGGTCCGTTTTAGCATTGTGGGCCTGGGTTACTACTGTAACATTCACGACAACATCCCAGACTCCAGTGGACTTGATGTGGGGGTAAGTGCTGCCTTTAAATTTTTTCTCTTACTGTACTGTTTACTGTAAGGAAAAAAAAAAGAAAATATGACAGAAATATTTTTTTTTCCTTTACATTACAGTTTACATACTTTCAAGTTTATCCACATGAACCAAAGGAATATTTCTATTGAGTTTTGTGTAAAAAGCATCTCTTTTCTAAAGCAAGAGTGATTTATTGGGTATGTCTTGGTCCCTGCAGGGCGATGCCACCATCAAAAAGATGCTGAGTTTCTGGTGGCCCCTGGCCCTCATCCTGGCCACTCAGCGCATCAGTCGACCCATCGTCAACCTCTTTGTGTCTCGTGACCTCAAGGGGACCACTGATGCTACAGAGGTGATTTAATTCACCAAACGTATATATAAAATGCTGTTTTGAAGCGACTAAGTTTCATGTTTGATTGAGAAGAGCTAAGGTATTTGATATAGGGGATCATAAAGAGCGACTTTACAACTACGTGAAGTCAGTGGACTAATTTTTCCCTCAAGGTATTGCAGATGAAATGCCAGATGCTAGCAAACTCCCTCTGGAGCTTTCTGGCTTACAGAGACCCTAACTACTAGAGACAATGCATAGCTGTTTACCAGAATGAACTGGAAATCATTGACAACACTGGCTGCCAGTGGTTTGGGTGATTCACCATGTTCATGTGAAACTCAGGGCATGATTACACTGAGTGAAAACATTCCTACATGGCCCTACTGTTCCTGCGTAAAGCCTGCCACTGCCTGTTGTTGTTTGGGACACAATAACAAGCTCAAGGCTGTTGTCATATCATAAACATGTGAAAAACCTCACTGCTGGGAAAGTGAGAGACACACGTGTGGCTTTCATGTCGGTTATTCTTACACAACTGTCATTAATTTAGCCGTGTGTGGTGCGCGGAGTATTTTCAGCATTAAAGTGGTGGCGTGCCGATGACTTATAGCTGCTGGGTCTTTGTCATTCCAGGCCGTGGCTGTGCTCACAGCCACATACCCTGTGGGTCACATGCCCTACGGTTGGTTAACTGAACTGAGAGCAGTGTACCCTGCCTTTGACAAGGTAAACCACAGTCCCCCTTCATGTGTTTGTTGCAGCGGTAACAGTTTATTGTAGACAGGTTTGTTTACGCCACTAATATTCTTCTTTTACCAACAGAACAATCCCAGCAACAAGCTGAACGCAGGCAGCCCCGTCACCAAGTTGCATATTAAAAAGTTTACATTCTGCTGTCTGGCTCTATCACTCACGGTAAGATGAGGGTGAATCTTTCTGTTGTTTTTTTTCAGCCACATGATTGTACTGGCTGTGCTCTCACAATATGGGATGAATTAGCTCAGAAAGAAGGTGTGGTTGACTTTGTTTTTGTGGTCTGTGTGGAGACAATTCTGAACTTCTGGCCTGAATTTTTGATGTAAAATCAATGAGTATTAAACTGAAATAATTAACTTAACAGAAAATTAATATGCAACAAATTTGATAATCAATAGACTGTTTTAGTCAACTATTAAGCAAAACTGCCAAATAATTTTTGGTTCTAGCTTCTCAAATGTGAGGATTTGCAGGTGTTCTCCTTGTTTATCAACATAAATCCAGTTGAAAATAGAATATTTCTAGGTTTTTGACCAATAGTCAGACAAAACAAGTAATTTGAGTAATTACATCTTACATCTTTGGCTCTACCACACTGTGACACGCATTTTGGAATATATTTTGTTGTTTTATTGTACAAGAAAAAAATAATCATCCAGTTTATTTTCAGGCATCTCTGTCATTTAGACAGAATGTGATTCAGACTAGACCCACTTTAGTAGCTGATACAGCTAGCATAAAGTTTCAGGATCCACTTCATAATTGGCAGTCCCTCTCTAGCATTGTATTTGTTTACAGTCTAAGGTGTCCTTCACTGACACTTGACCTTTCCCACCATGTACATCCGTTGTATATCCTACCATGGCGTCCTGCAAAACCTGATATCCTAAGCAAGTGATTTTTCTTTCAAAAATGAAAATGCCTGATTATTGTGCACACATCCGTATTTCTTGACAGCAGATGCATTATAACTTGATTTGTGGGTTGTAAACTGTGGTTTATTTGTTATGTTTACATTTTTCGGATTGCACTGTGTAACAGATTAGAGAGTGCTACGTGTCCGTCAGAGTTCAGCTCCAAGACTGACATAACCGGTCCACCCTTAGTTTTTGCAAAGCTTGTTAGAGGCCATGGTGTCAAAGACTTTCCACTAAATTGTCTTTCAACCTGAGTGTTTTCTCAGAAACAAAGGCAAAATTTAGAAATTCTAAAAAAAAAAAAAAAAAAAGGTCTGGTGTTTAAGAGACTTTATAATGCTGGCACAGCTTTACACTAATGTTCAAAGTGATGGGGGTTCACAGCTTTGCTGCAGTCGTACTGAATGTACTTTTCCTTGTCCTGTCCTGTCCTGTCGTGGTTTCAGGTTGCACAGAGAGGGAGACACATTAGGGTGGAATTTGTGAAGAGGCTAAGGGGCTTTTGTCCCCCCCAACACCCACCCAGGCTTTAACAGCTTAATAAAATAGGCATTCACGTAAAACATCGGTTAACACATTCCTAAAGCCCCCTCGCAGGTGTACTCTTCTGTTAAGTAACGAGTGGTCACATTATGTACACTGTTGCTGAATGTTTTTGTTTCCCAACAAAATAGTTTGGATAATTTTGCCAGTGGATCTGCAGGAACACACTATGATCCAGTGTCTCTGATCATGTTAAATGATTCAAAGCGAATGTCTGTGAAGTAAAAGTGAGCCTTTGCCCCAGTTAGTCGTCTTAACAGCTCAAATAAGAAAAACAGGAAGTGTGTGGCCAAGGTTGGGCCTTTTGGGAGGAGGAGGAGGAGAATGGCACACCAGATGTGGAATCCCAGAGCTGTAAACATGTGTGTCAGGGTGTGTGCACAGCACAGAACAACAGACAGATAGGTATGGCCTGTAGCGGTGTTGAAAATGCAGGCTGACAAGCCCTCATGCCAGGGCTTGTTGTGATTATAGATGAAGGACAGACAACAGAACAAAAAACAGCAGAGGAGGAAGACGGAGTGTACTTGAGAAGGGAAATGAGTAATGTTCTGTAACAAATAATTTCATCTTATGAAAACAGACTTAGTTGAGGATGTCGAGGCAGTGAGTGTGGATGTCTCACCTTGTTTAGAGAAACCACAGCTGAGTCAGGGGAGACAGCGGTTTCGCTTGAACCACACAAATTGGTTATTATGTACCTCCATCCTGCTACAATAATGATAGATGGTAAGGTGATAACTAATGAAATCATCAGTTACAAGTAATCCGTTCCTATATTTTGGTTCAGGGGATCAAAAACCACATCAAAGGTTTTTCTGAAATGAATCGTTTTCTGCTAAATATCACATTTTTTTAAGCAGAGTGAGGTGGTGACGTGTTTATGGATTTACTCTTGGTGGTTTTTGTTTCCATGTACACAAAATATTGTGGAGCTTTCATCTTGTGCTGTGTATCATCTTTTCTCCTTCTTGGCTCTTACAATACAGTCTGACATTTACTAATTTTGCAGATGCTCTTGCCACAAGGTTGCAGGTGCATAAAGAAACAAGAAAACTGTTCTTGGAGAGAGATACATAGAGCGTATCAGCTGAGTAAATACTCTGGAAGATGTAGGTCTTCAGGCGAGTTTTGGAGGCAGAGAGCAGGAGGATTAAGAGGAAGAAACGGTTAAGCTGACTTAATCAAGTTAGGTAATTCATGGCACCATCAAGAGAACAAACCCGAGAAGAGTTCGGCCTAAGATTTCCTACCTTGAGGTCACTGTAGGACTAGTCGTCGTTCATTTTGAGATCATAGCGAACAAGGAGGATCATAAACCTGTATGAAAGAGTTGAGGTTACAAGCACAGATCCTTGTGGTGCCCCAGTGGAAACCATGCCACTTCGAGTGCTAGTTTGAGGCCTCTGAGGTAGCACCTGAAATGCCTGCTTATGTTAGGGTGGCTGGGAGGATCTGAAGGTTCATTGTGTCTGAGCTAGAGGTGCAGTGTTTTCTGGATGTGTCCAGATTTCACTAAGGACTAATATGTGACTGGCTAGCAAGGACAGGGATGCAATCAGCTTCATCCACAGACCAACAAAGTGAGGACAGCTGGAAAGTGCAGATATCACATTGCTGATACATTGACAATTAAGTCATCAGTGTGTTGCAAGCATCTGAGACTCCATTAGCAATACAGGGAGTGTCAGTCGGTGCCCTGAAACTTACACCTGTGGAGAAAATGTTCAGCAAAGTCAGAGACAACAGCGATCAAAACACCCAGCAGTAGCCAGGAGCAAGCAGTGCAGTCAGAGCAGTGTAGAACCAGAAAAGCACCTTTTATGGATTTTTTTTTTTAAAGTTTTAAAACAAATTGGTTTGTCAGGTTTATACTTCTGCTTAACACTCCGTAATGTTCTGATCATACAGTAATAGCCTGGAGACGCTTTGGTAATTTTGCACGTGCCTCGGCAACTGCTTGTGGAAACAATAACTGTCATGTGTTTGCTCGCTCGCTTGTTTTATGTGAGCTTCAAAGGCCTACATTCAATCCGAAACCCCTTGAGTTAATGAACTAATGAAATCTAATGAGCCATGCCGGGCGACTCCATTGTGGTGCAGCGAACGCAAAAATTAATTTGCTTTTGTTCATTTTGTGTCCAGCTTTGCTTTGTGGTGTTTTGGACTCCACATGTATCAGAGAAGATCCTGGTTGATGTCATTGGAGTGGAGTATGCCTTCGCTGAGCTGTGTGTGGTCCCGCTCCGAATTTTCTCCTTTTTTCCCTTGCCAGGTAAGACACTCGATTTGATATTTTTCACCATCGGTGTCCAGCTGCATTTTCCTTCCTGCTGTGGCTTTAACCGGGGCGTAGCTCGGACCAGTGGGGTGATGTTTCCACTTTGTGTGTTTGCAGTGACTGTTCGGGCTCATTTGACTGGATGGCTCATGACCCTGAAAAAGACCTTTGTGCTGGCCCCCAGCTCAGTTCTCCGCATCATTGTCCTCATCACCAGTCTAGTTGTGCTGCCTTATATGGGGTAAGTCAACACTTCAGAGAACACTGCCAGGGTCACAGAGGTCAGCACCGTGACTCAGGCGTACTGTTATTACAGTATTGTGTCGTACTCTGGTAAAATGTATTTTTATTTTTACGTCCCATTTTTACTCCTGAAAACACCAAACAGGAGGAAGATTAGAAAGTGAATCCGCTTCCACTCTTCTGAAACTGCAAAATAATTAGTATAAAAGGCAGCAGCACCTGAAAACTTCATGTAATTGTTTGTATTTCAGGGTTCACGGGGCCACCCTTGGGGTTGGATCCCTCCTGGCCGGCTTCATAGGGGAGTCGACAATGGTTGCCATAGCGGCGTGCTATGTTTATCGACAACAGGTGAGAACACTTTGGTTGAAGTCACTGCAAACATGAAAGTACACACCTTATTCTGTGCTTTTTACAAATCACGTGCAGCCATTTTGAGCAAGGTGTGTCTCTCACGTATGATCATCCTGTTCCCAACCATGAATACATAAACTCTGAAACCTATCATTTAGAGCAGCTGGATGTCTGCAGAGCTAGTAAACAGTGACACCCCTCCGAGTCTTTTCTGTGAATACATATTAGGAATTTTCCGGTTTTAAAGTCTTCTAAATATTCCAGTTTATGTGTCCAGTCTGTAATGAGGTTACAACAATAACCTAAAGCATGACCTAATGAGGTTATGTGGTTCAGGAGGCTCTGCATGATCCAAAGTACTTCCATCTTCACGTGAGGACTGGACCACTCACCCAGTTATATTCTGTTCGTACATTTTGCAGCTTATCAAGTGATAGATTAGCACAACAATGGTCTTAGCTGCACTACACAGTACTATTGTTTAATTTTTGGCCGTTCCAGCTCCCCTTTACCTCAAAGAAAGAACGTCTTAAAAATGTGGTTTTCATTCCTTTCTTATCCACAGAAAAACAATGAGATGTCCAATGAGCTGGTGGTGGAAGGCGAGGACTCCGCCCCGATGAGCGAAGTGTGCACCAGGACTCAGATGGACGCCATCGAGGAGCTCGAGGAGGAGGAGGAGGAACAGGAGTGAACTCTGACAGCAGAGGGCGGTAAAGCCGACCTCCACGTGGAACTTTGCTGAAGAGGAGACCGCTGAGTGTGACAGTGGTGGAGAGCAGAGAGGACCCGAGTATGGTTTGGTTTCAGAGGTTCCCCCATACTGAACTGAACTTTCTGTAAGAGCGACGAGGTCTTCGTCACGTCGACCTACACACCATTAAAACGCACACTGTAAAGAAAGCCATGCACCTCCAGTTGTTCATCCATCGGCGTAAATACCTTTGTCTTCCGACCTTTTCAACAGTTTTCTCATAGTTTTGCATCATCACATTAGCGGGTGTATTAACCACTTTCATGTGTTTACTGGTAAACAAGGGAAATCGACACGGGAGAACTTTTCCTCCTCAGCAGCGAGAATGAAACGTCTGTCGAGTGGTAGTGGAGTTGCCAAAATACAGAGTTCATAATTTTATGTTATTTTATCAAGATTAAGCGGCAAGGCCTTGCTTGAATTCAAATATAGACATGTTGTGGGACTTGTTGGGTTGTGCAATCGTATTTTACATACAATGGTGTACAGATTATTGTTGTTTTATATAGGTAATGCAATGTGTATATTTAATTGCCCAGAGGGGTCAGGAATCCCTCGTTATATCATTGCGTGTGTTACAGAATACAATTATGATTGTTCACTTTCCATGCAGTCTGAGAGTCGATCTACTTTTGTTTTGCTAAGCATTTTCCTGGTAGTATTCAGACTGTCGTATGTACTGTATATACTGTATAGGCATTCTTATTTGGCAAATAAATTGCTTTATTATTAACTTTTTGTTTTACTATGTTAGATTTTTTTCTTATGACCTTAGTAAAAGCCAAAATGTAGAAAAGTATCATCCCTGACTTTTGACGCAATCTGAGCTTGCACATTTCATGAAGGTGGCACAACAGGGCAATTACCACAGAGCATTGGTATTACAGGAAATAAGGAAATGTTTCATGTTTTTAATGTAATGTTGGCAAAGTGTGAACACATACACTCAGTCGCCAGGATGTTAGGTACACGTACCCGAAACTAATGCAGTTGAGTGGTATAAATGGTGTGGACAAAATAACACCTGCCGGTTAAACGTTACACAGTTCAACAACACCACAAACTTCATTCTTCAAAATGACCATAAAGTTGAATCAACACCTCTAAGACAGATTTAACAAAAACTTAACATTGTAATCCTCATGAAGGAAGCATTTACTGTGGGACTGTTACTACTACACTGCATTTGTTTCAGTTACATGTACATGATAAACTGGCAGCTGGGTATATATTATCCTTTTGTTTGCCAAAAAGTCACTGACAGAAAAAGGAATCAGGAAGGAGCAAATTGGTTTAAATTCAATAACACTGTCAACGTCAATTACAGATATAAAGCAAATGAGAATGAATTATATTTAACCAGTTTTTACAGGTGGAGTCGGCAAAACCCCAAACAGAAGTAAGGTGTCACATTTGTAGGGGACTGATAAACCAATACTGATCAAGTTTTTGAGGTGTTAAAGGGGCACTGGGTGCCCATGACCTTAAACACAACATCAGGTATACCTTGCCGCAAGACCTAAATCGCAAAGAAAAAAAAAAAACCTTTACAAAAATTGTACTTTTCCATTTTATTTAAATGCCATCCAGAAATCTAACAGTGCAAGAACATCCCTGCAAATGGCATAATCAATGTTTTGACTTTTCACCTTCACCTGCTCTGGAATTGGGGCAAGGAGATGGCCTCTTATCACTAATAACCAACATTCATTCTTATTGTGCATTATTTCTAAGGCAACATGGAGGACCAAGCGAGCCTTCTACTGAATCCAGTGGCTGGTGGTTGGGACTATTGCCAGTATTTGCAGCAACATTGGCACGTTTTTTTTTTTTTTTCTTCTTTTTCTTGTTTTTTTTTCTCCCTTCAGAACAGCTTGGTTAAAGGCAACATGTTACACATTGAGTTTGACACACACACACATACACACGTTTGCAGACGTGCACACAGACCATCACAAATCACACCTCTGACACAGAGGTCGCTCTTCATCTTCATCTTCCACCGATCGTCATCTGGTGTAAACCTGATAAATCATCAAATCCTTTGTAGACTAACACATCACACTTATTCATTTAAAATTCATTTTTTGACTTAATGAAAAAGAATAAATTAATAAAATAATTATACAAATAAAAGTGCCCAAATTCCAGTGTAAACACCAAACGATGATTTTGGCGCTGTTGGCAGCTCTGGTATGTTTTGATCAGGATTTTAAAGCGTACCAAAGAAAAAAAGAGGCAAAACATAAAAGTTTGCTTCCTTCTCCCCATCTGAAACTCAAAATGACACCCTGGAAACTAATTTGTACGTAACAGACATGACCCGGCAATATTAGATGTACACGTACCCAAATAGAAAACTCTGTATACAGTACAGTGTGTACAAAAGTGTGTAAACCACAACTTGTACAGGGTCTCAAAATCAGCATATTTTTAAAGAAACAATCCAACATTTTGGAAAATACGTCTTATTTGCTTTCTTACAGAGAGTTAGATGAGAAGATTGATACCACTCTCAAGTCTGTACAGTAAATATGAAGGTAGAGTCGACAGCTGGTTAGCTTAGCTTAGCATAAAGACTGGAAACAGAGGGAAACAGCTAGCCTGGCTTTGTCCAAAGGTAAAGAAAATCTGCAGAACACCTCTAAAGCTCAGTTATTAACACATCACGTCATCCGTTTAAGCTCACAGCAACGACAAGTCGCCAGGAAAGGAAGTAAAGAGACTCCTCCTGTGCTCACAATCCACTGTCAACAATCACACTTTTAACTTTATAGCTGTGTAACATCTCTCAACTGGATTCAGAAACATTTCTTAACAAACATCACTGCCTATGACCGGCAAGAGAAAATCTTTAGTAAATTTAATACCTCCTAAGTCCTTTCTTGAGGAACCTGAATTCAGTGCTCTTTAAGACCTGCAGATACCCAACATGAGTCTGGTATCTTCTCATCTGACTCTTAGCAGGAAAACTAACAAGCATCTCTCCCCAAATGTCAAACTATTCCTTTAATTGGTGTAAATCTATTCATCTTGATCAACCTGAGGAGTGTTTTGTTTGTATGGCAGGAGATTTCTCTGCAGTGGCAATCAGCTCGAGTCGAGCTCCTCGTGTGGCTCTGCGGCTTCTACAACTGGTACATTGTAGTGGCGATCATCCTCTGTGACGAGGCACACCGACGGCCAGTCGTCCTTATGGTCGTCTGGGTAGTAGGTGACAAACTCCTCTGTGTCAGCCTTGTACAGTCTGTAAACTTGAATGGTGCACTGCAAGGCGTGGCCCAGCAGGAACATCTCCACCTGCACAAAGCAGGGAGATAATTGCACGGTTACGGAGGAACCCAGGTGAGAACGCACACTTCCCCAAACTGCACACTGTTTAATCAGAAGCTCAAGCAAATGATATTTATGGAAGGGGTTTCTTCTATGGAAACTGTGCCTGTAAATGCTTGAATGAGAAGAGTTAAAATAATAATTAGTCACTGAGTAGCTCTGTGAAACCTCCTCACCCCTGGGGGCTCATGATGCAGAGACAAGCACCGGCATGTTTTACTGCTCATGTTACACACCCTCATGACATATCATGACAGCAAACATTAATTGTTGTTTTGCTTGTTACCAAGCCTGACATCGGTTTACTCAGCAAAAATTTATTGCCCAATCCAAAAGGTCAAGAAAAGTGACGTTGTACAAACGGTTCATGTGAACGCTTCCTACCTGCTAGGAATTGACTGTATGTACGTTGTACAACATTCTGTACAAATTTTAAATGCCTTTTCAAGTGAGTCTGCGGTGCAGTGGTAAACAAATAAAAAGAGTGCCTGGGTTTCACTCACCTGCTCCATCCCGGCACTGAGGCCCACGTGGCGAAGGTGGTTGTAGAGGAAGGAGCGCGGGCAGCTGGATGAGTCCCGGGCAAACAGCAGCCAGCAGAAGAGCGGGACGTCTCCTCCGCCCTGCATGCAGCCATGCAGCTCCACCGCTCTGCCCAGCATCAGCAGCTTGAGCGCCTCCAGCAGGCCCAGCTCCTCTTCTCCACCCTGAAACACTCGCTCGCACAGCTGCTGCCGCTCCACGGCGGAGGAGCAGTCCACCGCTGCCTGCCACTGGAGGAAATCAATGAAGTGCATCAATGACTATTTTGAGAAGCATTTTAATCACTGAAGTCATTTAGGTACAGATGCCAATTTCTTGCCTAAATAGTTCATCAGTTAATGACAAAATCAACTAATTGCTCAATAGCGAAGGATATTTAGTAGTTGTAGTGCAAGAGGAAAAATCCTGGGGTCATTTAAATCAAAATTGTCTTGGAAGGACGGATGTAAAGCTGAAACACTGTTGTTGTTTCATGTTTTTTTGCCATTCCCACATAGCTATCTCTCATAGAGCAACAGAGGTCTTACTTTAAAAAAAAAGTGTTTACTGTGTGCAGTAAACACTGTGTGTGAGTACCTCACAGGCTACCAGTCGCAGTGGCTGACTATAAATTCAGTGCCGGGCCTCATACTGTTGCAGTAAAGAGGTACTGTGGTTTTAAAAGTTAAAGCTGTTTCTTTGAGGTCGAGGGTCCGTGTATCCCTCCAAATCCTTTAGAGTATAGCAAGGCTGTGTTAATGACACACAGAAAAAACAGCCACGACGGATGGAGCGGCACAGCATTCAGAAAACTGCCTCCCTTTAACATATGGTAGCAATCACATCCAAAAGCCCTGTGGATGAATATCAATACCCTCAGTGTCCACGGATGGCATAAAAATAAGGCTGTGGTTTGCTAGCTCTGCCTTTAAAATACTTTCTCACTGTATGTATGTTTGTGAGCTGATCTGCAGTCAGTACCTTATTTCGGAGAAGCTCCATGTAGCCTTTCAGCTGCTGGGTGACATCTCTCGACCCATCTCCCTGCAGGCATTCTCCAGGAAGCATCCACTGACTTATCAGACCTTCCTGGGTCTCCAGTTGCGTCGGCAGCTGTAAACACAAAGAATTAAAATGGTAAGATGTGAAAATCAGCTGAATTAACAGCAGCAAGGTGAAAGAAAAGCCAAGTATAATAATTAATAGATGCAGCTTTTTTTGTTTGAGACAGCAGGAATTTCTAACAGCAATAAAATCTCCCACTTAAGTGAAAAGAACTGCAGTTACATCAAAATAAAATCAAGTTTTAAGCACTTACTATAATTGATTTGGCTCATTTTATAGAAGATGTACACTGTTTATATCTGTTTTCACTTGATAAACAAACTGTTACAACTACGTAATACAACAAAAGGAGCCAATTTAGGCTGTTTATCTGGTGTGAGTATGAGGTTAACCACCTTAGAAATAAACCATAAACACTCCCAAGCTGGAACAAAAAGTGTTTTTCTTGTTCGGCTCATTCTGCCAACATTGCGTGAATGCAGCACTAACCAAGGGTCAACTGATACAATCTCTTTAAAGTGAGCATTTACCATGGTAATGTCCTCCTCCTGCAGCCACGCAGGCAGCTGGGTGCTGTGGGAGAGCACCTGGAACAGCGTGGCTCTGAGTGCACAGTAGTTGTCCCCCCTCACTCTCCTCAAGCTGCTGAACCTCTGGGACATCTCTTTATAACCCTGCAGTAGCACACAGGGACACCACAGGATGTCTTTTAGCCCTTTATTGTGAAAAAAAAACACAACAACTGACTTTAATGTGAAACATTTCTTCCCAAGAGCCACAGGCACCAACCTTTCTAATGAGAGCACTTTTGGCAGTATTTCCTTTCCACTCTCTCTCGCTGTAAGACAGAATATCCACTGCTGGAGCCAAACTGCGTCTGTCCTCCACCTTCAAAACTGAGTAAGAGAAAGAAGAGAGTAAGAGGACATGATGGACCAAACAAAGGACTACTGTCCAGGTTCAACATGACAAACAAAAGCAGTGTTGTGTGTAATCCCTGGTGCAGTTTCATCATGTTGATGTGTGATTTGGATGTACTGACGTGCAGTTTCGAACACAGACGGTGGTCCTGGATTATTATTTTGTGACACTGGCAGCTCCTCAGCTCCTCTGTACAGGTCTTCTTCACTAAAAGGAAAAAAAACACATTCAGGATTCGTTCAGGACAATAAAGCAGCCAAAAGTTATCTTTACAAACCTGTCCCCCAGGTTGTCTTCAGTAGAGTCTTCCTGCTCCATGACAGGTACCACTTCGACTTTGACGTCAGTGGCAGTGCTCCCTGCCACCTGCTCCTCTTTTCCAGTTATCTCCTGAATCTCAGCATCCTTCTCAGCCTGAGTCTTGGTCTCTGAGGGGGAATTCTCTGTCTTCTCCCTCATCACATCATCCTCTTTAGCTTTGGGAACGTCGCCATCTTTATCGTGCACTTTGTCCATCATTTCCTCCCCAACATCCTGTTTGATGCTCTCCAAGGAAGTGGCCTCCTTTGAGCTCGTAGCTGAAGACTCAGGATCTGGCTTTGCACTCTGATCGGACTTTGAGCTGGAAAGAGACATATTTCTGTTACTTTTCCTAGCTTATATGCATTCAAAAGTTTACTGTCCAAATTTTAAACTCACAGTATAACAGTATTACATGTACGTGCCAGTTAAATTGCAATTTATGTTGTGAAAGATGTATTAAATTGTACAAATATTGTATGAAAAAGAAAAGGCATGAGGAACAGATGAACAGAGGTATATGATGCAAACAATGAGCCGAACAATGACCTTACTAACACAACAAGCTGTGGTGTTTCTGCGCCCCCTAGTGGCCACAATGACACAATCAAAAAAACTAAAGTACACACACACACTATAAACAAGTGTCTTGTTTTGATGTCACAAACTCTGAACCCACTGACCTCTCGCTGGCACCTGCCGGAGCTGTGGTTTCTGACTCCCTGACAGAGCTGGCGGAGTCTCGCTCCTCACCATTGTGGTTGAGTCGTGTGGGCTCTGAGCCAGTAGAAGACTCGGAGACCTGGTGGCTTTTTATGTCTTCAGGGCCATCCTGCTTGCACAATGAAGAACCTGCATTGTCTGCATCCTCTGTCACAGCACTGGATACAGGATGATGGGAGAAATATCGACATTAATGTATTCTGCTGACTGCACAAAGGTATGGGTAGGCAATAAAAAAGTTTTTTTTATTTTTTAATATATATCACCATATTGATATATGTCTTGTGACATAGTAAATTTTCTGGACATTCAGTTAACAATTTATAGAACTAATCAGATGGGAGGCTCTGTTTTTCTCCTGGTGTATTAAATACTTGGCAAGTCGAGCTACTTAAAATCCTGCCATAATGCAGCCTTGTTTCATTACTTGATTTTGTGGCACTGTGCTCAATGACGTAATACAACCATGGATGTAAAAGGGATAATGATTAAGCTATCCGAGTATGATATATTGTGGACAGACATCTGGTAAAAATACTGTAAATAAAAAGAAAATGCCCAGAAGGCCTTATTCCAATATACAGGTAATCCATGGTATCTTCTGACCTATGACCTATCAATTCATGGTGTTTTCAAGTTGAGTGATTCCTGATGTTTTTGGCTTGTGACCTTTTAAAATGAAGCACGAACGTGAACGAACCTCACCACAGTAAGCAAATATAGGTTACCACCAGGACAACAAAAAAACAGCTATCCCTTCTCTGACTGTTTTCTTGAATTGTTTTTGTCATGCGACTTACCAGTTCGGAGCCTCTGTGTTGATCTCCTGACTGACCGCAGAGATGGAAAACACCTGACAAGCCGCTGCATCCAGCCAAGTGTTTGGCACCGACAGCACTTCATTATTTTGAGAAAACTCCCCTGATGGCTCGGCTACAGCATTGTCCAAAGTGCTCACTGTAATGTGCTCTGTTGTTGTGGCTGTCTCAGAATGGGAAGGCTTTTCGGGGCGGACTGACTCAGCTGTTAGTGAGATGCCATCTGGGATTTTGTCCTGCATAGAAGCCGGATTTTCTTTTTCTGGTGCCACAATTGTGTCTGTAAAAACCTCCCAATGAGCTGCAGAGTGGTATTCCGGCAGGGATTTTAAAGTGCAATGCAGAAGTTCGGTTTGTCCACTGTCATCTGGAGGTTCCTTCATATCTTCATATTGTGCACTGGTGAAGTTGTCCTGCTCAAACCCTTTGCAGGGAGAAGGTGTTGCCGTTTGAATGCTTTCCCTCTTCAAGGGTCCATTCTCCTGAGTGTTACTGGGCTCTAACCCTCCTCTCTCAGGACTCTGCTTCACCTGAATAGCCTCAGCCTTTTCCACCACCTTTATACAGGCATCATCAGGTGTTTTCCTGAGTGGCATAACACAAGAAGAAGATGAGCAATGTCACATAATACAACAGAAACACCTTTCAAAACCAAAATTAAATGAGTAAAAGTAAAAAGCCCTTTGCATAACCAGGAAGCCAAAGCGGATATGTGACCACAGATTAAGATTTTTCATTGTAGGTGGGGAAGAAGCAGGAGACATATAAATAAAACTGTCATCTTTATCTCTTTGCAACCACCACTAGAGCGTAAAATGACAAATGTTCCTCATTGTGAAACCCTTTAAAACTTCTGGAAGTCCGCTAGTCCCATTTGTGACCTCAGTACTCTATATGTTACTTTGTGATTTGGTCACATAACACAACCTACGTGAAACTTAGGGGGAAATCTAAACGTTATCATATTATCTAAAATCTCATATTTGTCTACTTTCTGCCTGCAAAGATGAAAAATTTGCCTGAGTCAAAACCCACATTTAAATCCATTATCTCTTTAGACAAACTTCTACGCTTTCTTAGTAAATGTTCCTGGGTTGATGATTCTATACCTCCTTTACTGAGTCAGTTCTAATGTGTTATGATTTGTTGGTTAGGCAATGTCAGTCTGTGAAATCTCAGACACAACGAGTTTGATTTTCTTCCCTTGCAATTTGCATACGGTAATAGTATGTAACCGCAGCAAACAGTAAAGGTTATCTCACCTCATATCATCATCTTTGTCGGAACAACAAGTGCCCTCCACAACTGTTTCACCTACAGGCACAGTGGCCTTCGATTCGTTTGTCAGTAAACCACTACTTTCCTCTGCACTGCCACAGGGACTCTCAGTGTGACAGCAGCAGTTCCCCATCTGCTCTCTCTCTCTCTCTCTCTCTCTCTCTTCCTCGGAAGTCAGACAGGTTTTAGGCTGACCGTCGTCCAAAGCAACCACAAGCGACCTGATGAGTCGCTGAAGTCTGAAGATTTCAGGAGTCCATGATGAAGAGGGTCAAGCAGCTACTAAAGCCAGGAGGAACCATGTTTATGTGTGGTAATGTGGTTGATACCTAAAGGCAAAATGTGCAACATTAGTGAATGTAAAACACTTAGTGTGTGATGAAACTGGTGTTACAGCAAATTCTGTGACCTGGTTAGGAAGTTTTTCTCATTATTAGTTAACATGCTGATTATTTTCTACATTAACCGATTAGAGGTCTTGTCTATAAAATGTCAGACAATAAAGAAAAAATCCCTATTGTAATGTCCCACAACCTTATGTTACATGTTCAAATGCCTTTTTTTGACCAACCAACGCTCCAAAGCCCAAAGGGGAATTCTCTGGCAGTCAGCTATGGTTATGTCATATTTAATGGCACACTGTATTGTAGTAGGCATTACCAAACGTGGTACCTTTCTCTGCATCTAAATATCATATAGTCACAATATTTGGTAAACAGATATCCAAATGTATCACACTACCTAAATACTGTGTGGGAACCTCTATCCAAATACATCATGAGATTATTAAAAGATTTTGCAGTAGCAACATGGCTAAAATTCCCATTCGTGTCACACCATTTGGTGTAAGACCTGTTTCAACGATTTTAAATCATGGCTACACCCCTTTGTTAGTGTGAATACGAGGAAATAACAGCACATTTCACACTGCACATTCACCTGTCACTGCCGTATTAAACCGTAATAATGACAAAAACATACCTCGGTTGAGTTTTAATGGGGACAAAGTCCACAAGCTTTCACTCATGTAGCTCCAGTTCCTGTTTCATTTAAGGTTAGCTTGAAAACAAGCTGAAGTTAGCTAGCCAGCTAGCTGCGATAAACTTAAAACACAAACATGCGCTGCTAAAGTGTGACCGCCGCTCATGAGGAACACCGCTGCCACAGTGGTTACCTTCTCTTCTGACTACACCATCATTGTCTGATGCGGAACATTTCATAAAAAGCGGGTGTTTGCTGTGTTTTCTGCGGAACATCTGTTGGTACGAACCCTTAGCATAGCCGGAGCAGCAGGGTCACGGCTCGGTCCGAGCGCATGACGTCATACTCAAGTGCGCCGAGAGTTTTGCTGCGTTCACGTGCTCCCTGTAAACTAGAAGACTCTTGAGCAGATTGTGATATCGATGTAGTTTTTGTGATACATTTAGTTAATTAATCCGTTTGTCGACCGACAAAACAGGAGTTTAAGTAATTTACCAAGCTAAAATGATAACGACCAACTGTTTCTGAGACCTTTGAATAAGATCAAAAATAAAATTTGTTTCTGAAACAAACTATTACAGCAGTATACAACATCTGAAGCTTAACCCTATCAGTGGGTGTTCTTGTTAAACTCTGCCGATCTGATAACAGGAAAGTATTTAAATTTTCACCTTGTGGTTTTATATGATAATGCTTGTGTTTATATGAATTCAAGGAAGGACACATGCTTGGCAAAAGGCCAAAACATTTCCTAGATATAAATAAATAAATGAATGGAAATTCTTCACTGTTATAAAAATATCTATTACCAGTTACTTTTAAGGGGTAATATTGTTTTTCAGTGGGTAGCAAAATAAGTGCGAGAACAAAAGTGCAGTAAAAAGCAAATCCATTTTTTATTTTCAAACATTCTTAAAATACTAAAGATGAAAAAAATCTTATTTTACATTATATACATCAAAAGTACTTCACTGCAGCTTGTAAGAAATTTACACGTAAACATAGCGTAATTTTGTTTCATAGTTCATGTGCCTGTTTAAGCATTGTCCTCCTTCGAACCTGCTGTGGCTTTGGTCCCTGATCTTCCATCACTACATGTTCTTCAGCTCCTGTATGTGACTGACCAGTTCCTGGGGAAGACCAAGCTCTGACACTACATGCATGCAGAGCTGCAGCAGGACGTTTAGACCTTCATCTGAGCTGGAAGAGCAGTCAGTGGACCCTGAGCAGTGCTTTTGTGGCTGGTGAGGAATGTCCAGGTCCATTTTTTCTCCTCTCCTGCAGCAGCCCACCTCATCACATCCCTCTCCACAACAGTCCTGATCTGCCTGCTCCACCTCCAGATCCTCCATGCTCTCTGAGACGTCGCTCACACTGGGAGGGGGATTCTCCAAAGCCTTCCTGATGCCGTCTGTGATTTTGTCCTCATGCTGCGAAACACGCTGCAGGAGCTCAGTGACAGAGGCTGGGACGGGGTTTTCCGGATGCTGAATCTGGCACCAGCACCATATAGCACTGTGATGAGGCACACAAAGAGGCAACAGTGTCAGATACAATGGCACAGAGAAGTGACTGGGACTGGCATCTGCTGGACAGAAAAGAGACTTCAATAGAAGAGACTCATGATGTTTCTGTACAAGAACTAGGCTGAACTCTTTACTGCATAATATCACACATATACACTCTTTTTAAAGAGTTCAAAAACATGGAAAGGCTTTGCAAAAAATAAATAAATAAAATAAAATAAAACACATCTGTCCAGACCTACAGCAACGCACATTTCCAGTCTCTATTTTGTTGATAGTTTTAAAACAGTAACAACTTTTAAAGTTTTTAAACACTGGACTGTGTGTTGGTTACAAGCAGTCAGAGGTTGTATCTTTGGGAATCTATTACCTGCAGCACTGATCAAATGATAAATGTGATAAATAACATGACTGTATACCTTGCAATTCCTTTGAGGCGGCCCACGGCCACAGTCTGAGCCAGTCCTTCCCTGAACCCCAGGTTGAAACCGACCTGAAGAGAGGCTTCCTCCCCGGCATCAACTCCGTCTACATACCCATCCTGTCCGTAACACCCACACCATGAGTTAGAGGGTAAAGACTCACATTTGCACACTAAACACAAGATAGTACTTAGAGGATTGAGCATGAGACGTCAGTAACCACTGCTGTTTATACGCTAGGTTTAGCATTTTTAGTAAATTAACAGCAGGCAGGACAGTTTCAGCGAGCTCAGCTGCTTTAGCTTCACCTTGACTCGTTTCTTCATGTTGGTCGTCCACTCTTTGCTCTGAAGACCGAGATCGTCCGCGTTCTCGTCGAAGACATCCTCGGCACTGCACGGCACGGCTCTGACCCAAGACATGACTGGTTCGAGAATAAAAACCCGTTTCAACAACGATTACTGCTGTTTTACTCACATCTGTGCGACAAACCCTGTTGTATGAGGTCTGGAGACGAGCCACGCACCAGCGTGTAGCTAACGTGCTTACGTTTAGGTACGTAACGGCGCGTCAGCGGCCTTCTCCTTAAAGAGAAAGTCCACCTAAAATCGAAATGTATTATTATTATTGATTATTTATAAAAAAGAAGTAGCTACAACATTATTCATACAAAAGCATGTACAAGCCTTAAGGTTCATGAAGTTCCTGAAACAGTAGAGCTAAAATTAAAAAAAGAAAAAGAAAGAAAACGAAAAACATACAAGTTCCTGCTTCACTGGATATCCTGCTTTTTTTTAATTATTATTAATTATTTTTTAAAACACCTTGTGATAAGTGTTAAAGAACTGATTATTTTATTTTGGGGTGTACACAGCGCTTCTGTGGTGCTCACGTCTGAAATGAGAAGCTGAAGGCTGCGGTGCGTACTGCCATCTAGCGACACGACACACCGGCAGCAAATTAAAAGAACACTAATAAAAGAGAATGATTATGTTTTTTAATCCTGGAGGGGGCGCTAAAGCCTCACTCTAAAACTGACTGTGGTCCACAAAGGTTCACTACAAGGCTCACAACCATCAAACAGCCACAGCCATCAGAGCTCAGCTGTGTTTGCAGATGATCAGTTCCCTAAAACAGCCTCATTATTTTATCAGAGTTTTAGCTTTACCACCACATTCTTCCTCCAGTGCTTTTCTATGGCTGGTCTGATTTAGATTCATAAAACTGTCTGTTACATATGCAACTGCTGCTTTGTTTTGATTTTCATTAAATACAGACACGAAGCAACACAGCACATAAAACACAAATCATTCTACTTTTAGGTTCCCAGATAAACTCAAGGATCAAACAGGAGTTCAGATATTTCACCGGTCTTAAGCTAAAATAAATAAATTGTGTTTAAAACACACTCACAAACACAGCTTAAAGCTGGGCTTTGTGTCTTATTTTATGTGGAGATTTTTTCAATTTGTAGATGCAACAGTCACTAAAAGCTTTTATAGCACCACAAACAGGTATATTGGTGTGACGAGTGTATTTCTCTGCATACTTGATCAGTGCAACTTATAAATACTGGCTGATTGATTTGCATTTGGATAGATCAAATCAAATCAGAAATTAATTTTAGCCTCAGCTGTAAGTAGATTTTTACAAAAATGATTGAAGGTCATGAGAATGTGGAACTAAACACAACAAAAATACACAACAATATTATTTAGCATGTGTGTTGTGAAGGCACAGCCATGTTTTAGAAAAGAAATAAAAAAACCTTTTCAGTAACAAAATATCAGAGGCAAGGAGAAAAATGCATGAGGCCTAAAAACATGCAATATGACATTAAAACAATGTTAGAGTGTCGGAAATCACGTCTGGTATGTGATTTTTTTTCTTTTCTTTTTTTTCAGTGAAATACTTGAACATTCATACAAATGTTTAGTGCAGCCTGAACGCTCCAGCTGTTCAAATCACTGTCCGGTGCATCTTTACAGTTTCCTGTTTAAGTTTTAAAGCAAGAAAATGTCATTTGTCATGACAAACACATTATTCACTTATCAATAATGCATCTCACCTCCCTTTTTCTCACTGTTGAGTAGAGAGAGAGAAAAAATCTTTTCAGATTTTCTCATTCTTCATGCCATGCTTTATGGAAAACACAGGAGAGACCGGACGGCGGGCAAATGCATTTCACCTTGGTGGAATGCATTTGCAGCCGCTGGACAACAATGGCCTTGAGAATACCCGGAGGCCACGGTGGAGTTGTGTCTGTTCTGGAAATGGAGTCGGCCCGGAGGCCTCATTCACGGCAGCCACACCTTCAGTCCCCCTCTCTCAAAGAGTCAAAACAACCAGCCGGGGCAATCACCTGACACATTTCCATCCAATTTCCACTGCAGAATGTGTTCATTTTCAGGCTAATGGCATGTCATTTTGCTGGAGCCTTTGGTCAAGAATTAATCCTGGAATCAAAACAGATTTTCCGGGGAGCAATCTTCCATCAAGTATTGATTTTTTTACACTCACAGAGCCTGTACTCCCTAATTTAACCTGACAGCCAGAAGCACAATGGACTGGGAGCACCTTGGCATCTCACAGAAGGAGCTCTCCTCCTCCTCCTTCTCTCCATGAAGTGAAAGAGAGATTGGGGAGGAAAAAAAACGACTCCCAGATGTATAAAACAAAGAGCATTGCTTACAGAAAACACAGAGATAAAGCTTCCGTCTCTCTGTTTTACCTCTAATTATGTTTTCTGGTATAGTGCAACTTGGGCAGGTAAGGCTGAGAGGGAAAAGGGGAGAGTGTTCTGGGGCCATCAGCTATCATTATGGGCCTGTTGACATCTCCCTGTCTTTGAGTGATTCTCATCTGTGATTTCCCCTGGCCATTTTCTGCAGATGCACGAAGAGGGGTTTCATCATGGCCCCATAAAAAAGGCCCAAAGTGTCCGTACAGGCCCTCACTAATAAGAAAGCAAAGATGTGTCCGACCATGTCACTCCTCTGCCATCAATATCGGCTCTCTTGATGCCTTCAGATATGCAATCATTCCCCCCCCCCTTCTTTCTCTCCCTCTCTCTGTGTGTGCTGTAAGTATACTATACAGTACGTAGAGGTCAGCAGGATGAGAGGATGATGGAGGGCAGGGCCGGTTATTTTCCTCTGGCTCTTAAAGCTGTGATGACCCATGAGCAGGAGAGTTGCACTTTGCCAAAGGGTTTTTCCATGCACTGCTTACAAACCACCTGACAGGAGGAAACTATTTCAGTCTCCGTCTGCTGCTTTTAACTCATAATCATGCATTTCAGGCAGAATGTGCTGATGTGGCCACAGCTAAGATTAAGTTCTACATTTGTACATAAACTGTAAGTATTACTGTACATTAGCAGGGATGTAGCCACATGAATTATATGACAATGGGCCCCTGGACACATACACTGTTTAAATATAGTCTTACTTCTGCACTGAGCACAAATTAAATTAGTGGTAAAGTCAGGAGTCACTTTAAAAAGATTTACTTACAATAAAAGTTTCTTTTTGCGGACAAAACTAATTTATGTTTTCCAGCTTGATGCATTTCAGGTGGCAAATGTCAAATGAAATGATAAACAAACGGTTTATGATGCTCATGGTCAAGACAAAGAGAGGAATAATCTAATTTACAAGCAACAATAAGAACAGAGCTGTTCACTGGCACAGACCGTACATACATTTTTTGATGGTGATGATAGTGTTCATCGTGTCTTTGTGTTTCTTAGTGTGTGTGTTCAGTGCATTCAAAAGAATTGCATTCAGTATTTACAAGGCTACAAGACTTTATTAAAGAGCTGGATGTGAACTTTGAAATAACGTGTTATTGATTATTGCCTTTTATCTTAAACACTACAGAATTCCAAGGCATAGATTCGTGTGAGGCATGTGGGCAGCAGAGTGAGAAGATCTTGCAGTCTCACCTGTTTGGTCGTGATATTTTGTGGAAAGATTCCTGCAAAGAAACACTGAGATAAAACTGCTGGAAAACAGAGACATCACACTCCGAAGACATGCATTCAAAAACTGGGATGCTGGAAAGTTAAACGGACTACGGGCCGATGCAATCAGCTGCTCAGGTCGGACAGGTGTCTCTGTAAAGACCTGGGCTATTAACTCCTCTACCTGCAAATAGTTCACAGTGTGTCATTGCTAATAATGCTGGAAAAAAAGACAGAAAAAAAAGAAAAACAAACAACAGTGAAAGCAAAAGGGATCATATGCATGGCCAACCTCGATTGCATGTGAGGATTGGTAATTGCACCCCTAGAGGCATCTGGGTGTGCAGAGCAGCAAAGTGGGAGACGCCTGAGCAGCTCGGGCTCCACAGTCAGTGTACCAACGTCTCAACCTTGAGGAGGAAGTGAAAACAAGAAGGCGGAGGAGCGGAGGGTGAGGGATATACAGACAGTTCATTTACCCAGAACATCAGCCCACCGCACGTTGTCTGAAAGATAAGGAAAGTGAATGCTTCATGCCTGATTGAAAACAAAGGCAGCAATTTAAAACCATCTGCATCCAACACATGCACTCCGTCCCTCCACCTCTCTGTTTCTGTGTCCTGACTGATATTGAAACATAATCCATTTGGAGCGCCGACATGTCATAATATTTCCATCCGGCCTCCCTCTCCCCCATTCAGGACAATTTCAGGTGGCTGCAGGTTGAACAGGAATGTTTTCTTTCAACAAGTCTGACAGCTGGCTGAGACCAGAGTCTTCACTTTGATTCTGTTTAGAAAAAAATGTATATATATTTAGAGAGAGATGGAGGGACGCAAAGAAAAGATCTTACTTTGAATCCTTCTCGAACTAAGACCATATAACTTTTGCTGAGCAGAGGCAACAGCAGCCTCTGCAGCCACGTGGTCATTTAAAAGGTTCTAGCACATTAAATTCTGCTGAGGGGTTCGAGCTACTGGGAGCAGCGTCCTCCTAGAGGCTAACGGCTCATGTGCAGAGAACAGAGCCTATCAATCGCTGAGGCAACACACACACACACAATCATGATCTAAGTACAAACCAGCAATCACGCTGTCCACTCATGTCAAATCAGCATTTGTGTGACGTAGTGTCGTACAGCGTTACGCACTTCCTGCAGGAGATCATGCCCCGCACCCGCTCAACCCAAGTAACACAGGACCAATCAGCGTACCACCAAAATGATTCTGAAGCTTTTATTTTAAGCCAAAGTAGCTGCATGATGTTGCTTTAAGTAGAACTTAGCTGCTTCTCTTTGCCGCTGCAGGTTCAGAAAAAGACAAGATTCAAAGATCAGAACTCATCTTTACTGGGTGATGGTCTTAACCAGAAGCACAGTGCACCACAAAGGATGGGCTGTGAGTCATCAAACAGCTGTATAACACTCTTAGATCTCAGCTAAGTCCTGTAAAGCAAGAATTTGAATTTGCTTCTGCATTTTAACTCAGACTTGTGTGTGTGTGGGTTTCTCAATGTGGTGCTTGTGTTGTCTCATTGGTTTGTTAATCCCCTGTAAAGCACTTTACACTGAACACTTTGTCTGAACCACATCAAACATCAAAATCAACTCATTACTTTAGTACTACTCAACATGTGAGAACCGGTTGTATAATGGCCTCTGTGGCTTTGGAGGAGCTTTGTGAAGCCTGAAAAAATGACCCTGATGATTTCATGGTGATGTTATAGTAATAATTATTTTTCTGTCGACTGACTAACCGAGTAAGTAAGCACTTGTTTCAGCTCTAAAATAAAGGGAATCTCAGTCTCTGTTTTTAAATCCTTCTTTCACACGTTCAAAGTGCACAAGTTTATCAAAGTGCAAAACTAAATCCTTGGAATACTTGAGAATAAAATTACGTTTCTTGATATTTCAACATACAACACCTATTACATGACTAATGAAAAAAAAAGGGTCCTTCTGCTGCATTTCCCTTTTCTAAACTGAGAGTCTGAAAAGCTTCGGGCTACTTAAATAAAAGTGATGCGACTCACACTGTGATTAATGACCAGCTGTTTTCTGTGATGAGTAAGTAAATGATTGTAGGTCACATACTGAGGATTTCCATTATTTTACATTTGGAGCAGGTGGAAATTTTAAGGATTAACTAAAACATTTCAGGTGTATGAGATGTCTTGACACAGTTTGACTTTGTGTTATTTCCCTCTGCAAAAGCCACTCAGGACTGGCACTGTGACAGATGTTGATAATATAGGTCAGATTTAATCAAAACTTAGTTAAGTAGCTTCTTTTTTCCTCCTTCTTTTGCTAAAGAACTAATGTGAGCAAATTTCCTCAAATTTATTCAGGTAAAAATATCAAGAGGCTTTAGGAGGGAGATTTTTTAAGGAGTATGTTCAACTTTGGATTTAAGATGATAAATCAAGAATTTCATAAAACTTACAACTGTGCACAAACAGTAACAAAACTTTTCTGTATGGCTCATTTTCACCAAATTCACATCCAAGGATGATTGATAAAAAAAGCCCTGACGTTTACTCCATAATGTCGGTGTTAGGATTCCTAATTGAGCTGTTACTCTACATTCAAAAGCAGTGCTGTGCTGCTGCAGAGGGAGAATAGAAAGCAAACTTTTATCAGCAGCAGAATACAAACAGTTTGAGAAAACAGATATGGGTCAGGAGCTGCATCGGCACAATTACATTGTTAATGGCAAAGACAATGAACATGGCGCGGAGAGAAAACAAAAGAATGTCAAATAACTTGCTGGAGCTGCACACACCTCACCCATCACCACTCAAAAACACGTCCAGTGTTTTGAAATGAAGGGAGGAGAGAAAGCTGAAAGGAAGACGAAAAAGCATCTTGAACATCAGTTTTCAGTCTAATGTTAATAATTTATGTTGTCTGTGCTTTTTATTATTATTATTTATTTATTTACTACTTTCTTTTCAGCAGCCTGCCCGTTTTTCAAAGGCATCATGGACAGGGAAGCTGTATCAAACTTTTGAGTTTAGTTTCAAAAGGCTTTCTCTGCGTTTATTTATATATTTCTTCTTCTTTACACTTGTCTTGTTGTTATTTGGTGAAGCGAACACATGAAGCTTTGATGAGAAGCAAACCTGACATGTATTCTTCTCTCCTGACCCTAAGGAAATCTAAATAAGTTGCTAAATATTGTATGTAGGATTCCTCTCTCATTAAACAGACCAAGAAGCCAGTTAAAGTCATTCATCTATCCACCAATGATAGATCAAATGTCAGAAAACTGCATACCACCTTAAATGTGCAGGTTTGTATAGGATGATTTCACATGCACTTGGACATGACCTTGCAAACAGAGTAAGTCAGGACATTTTTGATTTTATTTGACGTTCTCAATAACTGTGTTTATGTGTTTAGCACCAAAAGATGAAAAGAGAAGTTAGCAGTGTTTTCAGAACGTTACAGAAACTTTTGAACTCTACAGCGGCCTTTACCTTATATCATACTTTTTTCTCCATCTATCAATCCTGCTGTAGAAAGAAAGAAAGAATGTGTGGTGATAGAAAGTTTTCAAGCTGTCCGGAGTAACAGAGAGAAATTTTGTGGTGCCTTAACATAAAACCTAGAAGTGCTCTGCCTTCAGACAAGCATCTACTAACAAACTGAATTCTTTTTTGTCCATGTGAACTTGTTTCAACTATGAAAATCAATTAAATTCCATGGTTATAGGGATTAGGACACGTATATCTGTTTTGCAAATGTCTGTTCACTGTCACTGTACTTACTGTACAGAAAATATAAACTCGTAGTCAAAAGTCAGTTAATGCTTCTCACAGTTCCACTGAAAACACGACACAAAATTCATGTCAAACAATTGTTTATTACTAATTATGGTACAAATCAATGTGACAGACTTGAAGCTTTTTTGTTTTGTTTTTTTTTTTTTTTAGAAATACACAAAGTGCTGCTTAACTGACCAAACAGATATTGCTCTATAGATTAAGTACAGTTTTCAGTCTATTAAAAAATGAAAACCAACCTCTGCAGGCTCTTCAGCTTTGGTTTCAAGTTCTTTGACTATTAACAAAACGTAAAACCAGGTTGTCTGTGTTAGTAAAATTTCACAAAAGTATTTAAAGGTGATTTACAAATCATCCTAATTGGGTTAAGAGCAACATTACGGTAATCTCCTTGTCTTCTACATGGGTCTACAGGTCTGTGAAAACCGAGGTGGATGTCACAACGAATGAGAAATAATGCAATACAATAATAAAAACAGATGACCAGAGAGTCACGTGTGGCTCAGGAAACCATTTCACTAAAATAAAACAATCATGTGTCACATAATAATAAATAAAACACAAGCCTCCCCCTCCACGTTGAAGGTGAACACCGACGACACACAGTGCAGAGTAATCATTAGTCTTTTCTTCTGACCTGCTGCTGCTTGTATGGCATTTGTATGATTCTCACAAGAACAGTACTGAGGTAAACCTTGGATGAACTACTGTACATTTCTTCTCTTCAATTCTTTTATCTCAGATTTTAAAGATTGTCAACATCGTGAATCTATTTCTCTGTACAATGTGCATAACTATAGAGCTTTGGTCCAGCATTGAAAAGTTGAGCAAAGGCATAACTCCTTTCTGTGTCTTCTTTTAGTTTTTGGTTTTGGTTACAGCTTTTATTGTTAAGCCTCACAACTGATCCACTGCTGCTTTCTCATATATTCTCTGATAGGTGGTGCAGATGTGTAGTAATTCTTGGCCCAAGATTTGCCTGAAGTTAAGTTGTTTTCTTTCTTTTTTTTGTCTTGGAAGGAAAATAAATATGCACAAAATCTGTATGTGTAAATGCAGTAAAAACATAACAGTAAGTGGATATTTTTCATGTGTTTTCTTACATTTTTAGTGTGTGTGTGTGTGTATTTTCCAGGCAGTGAAGATGAACACAGCAGTGCACAGGGGACTGAAAGACTGAGATAACCAATGTGACATGGAAGGACAGATATCAAGCAGACACATGATTCTGAATAAATTGCATCAAATTTCACCTCACTTCAAATTAAGTTCACTTGCTCTGAAATGTGACACTTAGTTTCAACATTCACCTCTATTTTTTTCCTTTAGTGACAGACTGGGAGTTTGTTTTGTTTTTTTTTTGCCTGGAATTTTGACATTTCTGAGAAGGTAACACCATCTAAAATAAAAAGTGTTAATAACCCTAAATACTAATAAATATAAAGAACAAATTAATAAACATATGGGCTGAAAATAAATTTCTACCAATAGAAAAAATAACCACAAATGCATGAGATCTTCAAGAGAATCTGCTGAGATTAACCTTTTTAAACATTTCACTGCAGTAGAAATAAATTCATAGTTGAGAACAAACAAATTCCATTAAAAACGCTGATTGTAACACCTGTAAACTTAGCTGAGAGGAATGCAGAATATAAAGAAAACAACAATAGCTACCTTTGCAGAAAAGCATATTCGAGTTGAAATATTCAGGTTATAAAAACAGTAAAACTGGAATGAGCTCAGTAGTTTGGTCAGTGGCAACAGACAGGCTTCAACCACACGTTTACTTAATTTTAGGGCACAATTAAAGGGTTTATGGTGCAAAAATATGTGTTATTTCCAGTGATATTAGCAAAATTCAGGTATTCCTTTTATTTTTTTGGGCTGTCTGAAATGTATCGTAGCCACGTCTGTAAATAATCTTTCTTCACGTGGTTTGAGTTGAGACATGCAGAAGCGAATTTGCTTAAAAGAAAATTCTTCCGACACATTTTCCATATTGCCGTGATAAGAAATTAGAGCAAACACTGCTGCAGCTGTTTGACATGACGGTGTTTTTTTTTTTGTTTTTGTTTAGTTTTTTTGGTTTGTTTCTTCTTTTTTTTTTAAACTTGAATCACAGAATAAAACACTTTAGAAAAAGGGGGGAGAAAGCCATGTGAACAAATAAATAAAAAGGTAAACTCTTCCCCAGTCCTTGAGCTGAATGTTTATGTGTTCTTTGGCTATCAGGCTTTGGCAACAGAATGACACAGTAGCTCAAAACAAAGCTGCAGTTGACTTGACAGACACTGAAACCCCTCCTCCTCCTCATCCCATCCTCATCTTCATCATCTTGTGACAGTCCACAATTTAATCTCCCTCCGTCCGTCTTCTGAAACAATCTCATGAGATTATTAATAAATACCTGTAAAAGTTGTACAAAGTTACACTGTGACTGAAAATATTTGCAGATGAAACACAAATCGGAGGCAAACAACATTATTATGCAATTGTTTAACAGCAAAGGTAATTTTTTTTTTTTGTCCAAAAGAGAACTTTATCATTGTGATTTCAATTTGAAGACAGCATTTTTCTTTTTTTTTTGTTTTAGATATTTACATAAAAACAATGAAGAAAAAAGTAAGCGAGACAAAGATAAAATGTATACTCAACCTCACACATATAGCTTAGATTTGCCAGTACAAATGTAAAAATTTAGAGCACATTTACATTACAAAATTATTCTTAGTACTCAGATGCAACAGACTTTGGTAAATAGTGTTTTGATTTGGTATGATCTCTTTACTAAATCCCTCCTCGTGGGAACCAAAATTTGGGCGATAGTCTGGTCTGTAAGGCCAGAATCTAAAACTCTTTGATACAGCACACCATATGTTTTTACATAATTCTCAGATATTAATCTCTTTTTTCTTGTTTTTGGTTTCGCCAAGGTCATTTACATAACTGTGGTAATCACACTGACAACACATAGTTTTTGACTGTCCATCCAGGTGACTGGGAGCATTTTTCAGTTCTCATTTCAAGATGAGTTCGTCCACCTTTGTTGTTTTTAACGGCTGCCACTTTTCTGCTCCACTTTTTTTTTTTCATTTTTTTTTGTTGGAGAGCTCGTTCATTTCGGGAGCTCCTCTAGAGAATCAGTGAGAGGGTCCATTGGTGCAGCCGCGCCGAGTTCGGGCTGTTTCAAACGCTTTATTGTGTTTTTCAAGGCTTGCCGCTTGTTGCAGAACCAGACACGCACCACCTCCCTGTCATAGTTCAGTTTCTCGGCTATTTCCGTCATTTCCTGTCCAGAGGGGTGTGTGTTCTTCTCAAAGTGGCTGTTGAGGATCTCGAGCGCCTGCGGGGTGAAAGAGGTCCTCCGCTTGCGTTTTTTCGAAGGCTCGCTGCCGATAAACTCAGTCAGGTTCTGCATGCCGGATCGGTGGCGGGCTTCAGCCTCGGCCATCCAGCGCTCCAGAACGGGCTTAATCTTCTGGGCGCTTTTAGGGGTGATGTCCAACTTCTCAAACCTGGCAGGATATAAAAGGCCAGGGTTCAGTTTGCCTGTCAGACTGCTACCTATAGTGTTCTCTTGGGCTTCCTGTGGTAGGAAAAAGTGGCTTCTCAGGATGGTGTGTCTGGGGAGAATTGAGAAAAAACAATCTTACTTAGGTGCCCTGCCAGAACAAGGGATAAGCTGCCTGCCTTTTAGTCTCCTCAACCAGAATGCCACAGGGACTGAGACTAGCATCCAGGTACACATCCGAGCCAAACTCCTCTGTGTTCTGGAGCTGGATCCACCTCAGCTGCAGCAGCTGGAGGTGATGTTTGCCAGTGGTGTGTTAATTTTCTGGAGGAGGCTGTGGTTCTCTGTCCCAAATTGGCAATAGTGGAGCAAGGAGATATTGCCAATGGCTAAAATCAGGTCCAGTTGAACCAAAAACATAGCAAACATCTAACTAAATGTTTAAAATACTGTACTTCAAAATTAACAAAATGAATCAACACAAAAACAAAATAGGAATTACTGACAAATATCCCATTTCTTTCCCTCAGGTGATAAAAAAAACAAACAAAACAAAAAAAACAAACAAAAAAACAAAACAAAACAACAAAATGCCCTAATGCATGCAGTTAAATATGGCACCATCATTTATTTACAAAAAGAGCTTGAATTATTAATCAAATTGTACATTTAATACATTTTTCAAACTTTCTTTCATCCTCTAACAACCTCTCATTTTATATTTAATAAGAATACATTTACACACTCTAATCCTGAAAGTTTCTGGAACTTCATGGCTGCGTGACACATAATTCTGACTTCACAAATAGCCTGCATTTTATCAAGTCACAGTAAGAATGGAGAATTAAGCTTGTTGGCAGCCCAGTGACTCTGCCAGGTGCTTTAGTCTGTGATATGAACAGATACTGTATATGTCATGTGAATTAGAGATGATGATGAAGATGACGTCAGGTGTTGAAAGGATACCTCTCACACGTGGAATGCTTGTATTTTTATTTTTTGGTGGGTTGTTCTTGTTCTGCTTATGGAGGAAAAGGAGAGTGTTCCACCCGGATGGGTAATACCTGGTGATTTGACTGCACTGGCCCACAACCCCTTCCAGTTAAAATAATGAAACCCATCTGATTTAAGTCGTTTAAGTAGAAAGTCACGGAGATGAGAGGCGACAAAAGTCATCGTTTAGACTCTAAACAGTGACGAGGCAGTTACTTAAACACCTCGGTCACTTAGACATCCGGGCTGTCTAGACTTCCCATTATGGTAAGTGTTTTATGAAAGGAGCAGATCAGGATTAAATCCAGCTGAGATTCAATGAAGGGAATTTGTCTGAAACTGCCTAAATGGAATGAAACTCATTTCACACACGGCCTTTAGAGCTTTACTTGCTGATATTCTTTAATAAAACATAATTTTGATTGTTTTAATTGTGTGTCTGTGTGCGACTGTGTGACTGACTCAACATATGTATGTATAATTTCTTCTTCAGTCACATTACTTGTTAGTAGAATTTAATTGTAGTAATATTTATGTTTTCCTCAGCTTTACACGTCTACCTTGTCAGATTCACTTATACTGAGTCAAATGCTTGTTTTTAATGATTTATGTAATGAGCACCACAAATTAGAGAGAGCATTACGGTGCACATTAAACACAAATACACACTCCAGCCATGTGAAACACAAATTAGTGAATTATTAAACCAACTGCTCAGCATGTTTCTAGAAACTTAATGTGTTTATTCTGGAAAAATATTATTTGAAGAGCCTTTAAAAACAGGGGAATGCTTACAACAGCTGATCTTTAACATCTGATTTCCAGACCAATAAACTCAGATGAGTTGACTGAACGTGTTTATGGGACAAACAGGAGTGTGACGTGTGGGGATGCTTTTAGTAACATAAGTCCTGAGCTGACAGCTCTGATGGAAAGACAGCAGAGAGCTAGAAGGAAGCTCTGCTCTCTGTGGAACAAACAATGCACACAAGACATTTTTAATGGCGAGGTGAGCTGCTGCAGACAACAACAGCGCGGGCGAGATGCCCATGCATGCATGAACTTCCTCTGTTTCTACACCTCGTTGGTGCATTCCTGCTTGTCGACAGGCGGTATTATTTATAACCCCGTCATCCTCCTAAACAGTGGAAAGGGGAGAGCTCCATACTGCGGGGAATACATTAGTAAATATGAAGAGTCACCAGAGACAGGACATTTCATGGATCAACAGGAACCGCAGATACTAAAATGAGTTGAGAGCTGCTCAGCTGGTGTATGCACTCCCTCCTCTAGTGCATCAGCACGAGGGAGAAATGGCCCTGAATGCACCTCCAGCCTCTCTGGCTCTTCTTAAAAGTACCTTAGGAGCTCTGCTTAGATGTGCTCAATGTTTAGACCTGAGGTGCAGTTTGCCTGAGGGTTTACAGTCATGAACAAGAGTTTTAAGCCATTCAGAGAGAACTATCTAAGAGGTATATGCTTAAGATCAGGGCTGGAAGAAGGCAGCCTAAAATCTATATCTGGATAAATGATCAGATTCACCTCAAGCTATGGTATTTTCAGTTTAATATTATCAGCTCACTCCTTGTGTCGGGTACCCAAAGTTGGCATCGTATTCTTAGTAAAACTTTCATTTACTTTGTGTCTTAGTCATGTTTATTTATGCTGAGTCAAATGTGTCTTCTTGAAGGTTAAACTAATGAGGACAGCAATCTAAATTAAATTCTAAGCAGCGCAACTCACAAATTAAGGTGAGGTATTAATGTTTTCTATCTTAAATCATGTAATTAAAATGAAAAATGGGATGACTTTTTAAATTTTAATCAAATAATTTCACTCTGAATATTATTTTGTATTCGTCTCTGATAAAACAAGCCCAAATACAAGCCAAAAGAGGACAGACTGACACATCATTGGTTTGATGAAGCCCCCATGTAATGCCTGTGCCTGTTTAGATAAACTAATAAAGTGCCTGGAAACATACTGAGCAATGAAAGGAGACAAGATGGAAGCATCTGTCAGTGTCTGTTCACTGTCTGGGTTCAGAGCCGGAGCCCCTGAGCTACTGTGACGTCCCGTCTCTCCTCAAACTTCATGTCTGTGTTGATGTTAACTAAACTAAAGCATGTGAAGTTTGCCCCTCTACTTAAAACATCAGGATGTCATGTCCAATGTCATACCAACAAAAAAAAAAATTGTCTTAACAGCATGAATAACAGCCCACAGAGTGTTTATTTTTGAAGCTAATGGCTTTTAATGTATATTATAAATATTTGAATTATGTCTGGCTGTAAATATTTCATGTGTGATTTTAAGACTTTAAACATTAGTCAGAGATGGTCGGGCCTCATAAGAACCCTGGCCCCTGTACCGTTTCACATTTTATCGGACGTTTGATGTTGATGTGATGAAATTTTTAAAAGTGCGTGGCAGCGCTGTGTCACATAAACAGTACCGGTCATCAGCCAAGCACATGCACTGCAGAGGGACATTAAAATTAATACGGGAATTTTACAGAGGGGAATATTTGATGCAAAACAAGCTAAAATGGTGCTGGAGTTCTGTGAGTTCTCGGAAAAGAAAAGAAAGAAAAATGCATCCTTTAATTTGATTTTAGAAAATAAATTTAACATCAACTTGCTTTTGTTGACTCTTTAATTAATTATATGCATAAAACAGTTTTCTGCATTGAGTATAAATGATTACACTATTTAGTTCTCTTAAAAAATTAATGTTTGGACATGCCCAATTACTCTGCCTTGAAAGGGAAATGTGGCTCATTTGGCCTCTTCATGCAAAATGTTAGTGAAGTGGAACAACAGGAGGGATGAAACACTGATTGTCTGATTGTCTCATGAATATATAATGCTCCATTTATGAATAAACTGTCCTCGTGGCAGCAGTAAAACATGGCAATCTTATTAACAGATCATCGCCGTCAAGTTCCTTCATGTTCAGGCGGAGTGAAAGGCAGCGGGCCTTAGTAATTATTAAATGCTTTAAGTGCTTCGTGTAATAGTTGTGTATGTTTTTTGCATAAGTAACACGAGGCTGTCATGTCAGCGGGTGAGAAGGAAGGCAGAGGAAGAAGGGTAAGTACAGACATGAGAGCTTTCGTTTGTCAGGGTGGTGATAGTCAATTATGTATTTTAATATCTTAATAATGTCTGTTAAAACGGCGAATGAAAAATAGATGGCAGTTATGAGCACCAGACGACTCACTGAGGCTGCACAACTTCATCTGCCTCCGTTTGACACAATCAGGGCATATTAATTAGAAATAATGAGCCAGTTATTAAGATTTTTTCCTTCTTTGTTTGTCCTTACCTGCAGATGGCAGACTGACTGTACGCCGGGCCCTCGGCAGCGCTGAGTGCCTGGCCCACCTGGGTCTGTGTCAGGCCCAGGGACAGCCGGCGGATCTTGAATGCTTTGGCGAATTCACGAATCTCCTCCAGGTTGACCCCGTCCACCTCGCTGGGGGCGGTCTGCGGGTCTACAATATAACAAACACATCTCATTTTATTAGCCCTCTGCTCCTCTGTTGCTTACCTCATTTTCCAGAGTGAATGAAGCAAACATTCAGCCATATGCAATCGTGATCGTCTCTAAACAACTTTAAAAAATAGCCCTAGTCTGGGTCAGAACTTATTATTTGTCTTTGCCCTTGTGCTGTAAACTACATGTATCTGAGAGATGTTTTGAAGAATAAATTCATCTGAGGCATGAATACAGGCATGTCATGGCTCACAGAGCTTTTCATTTTTTTTTTTATTCAATAGACAGATCTGGACCAGATAGATAGTGTAATGTTATACTTTTCTGTTTTAATACACATACATTTTGAAGCTAGCTCTCTCAGATCAACATTAAAGAATGTATAAAGACATTATTTCATCCATCTGACCCTTTGTGAAGACAGTTCAGGGCTCATACACAAACGATGCCCAGCTCCAGTCTAACAGAAACACTCTTTATACAAAGAAATGTTTGTGAATCTCTGCATTTGGGTAGATGTGAGAAACTTCACTGAAGCAGTCTGAAGAATTTCCCTGCTAATAAAAAGTGATTTCACATTGTACATCAATGTCAGGTGCCCTGGCATCCTGCTTACTAAAGCAAAGTTTGTGCCTCTGAATTATTCATCTTGGTCATTATCAATGAATTATTAAAGGAATCCTCCAAGCGTATTTAAGTAAAAATCTATGGGGCTGCCATCTCGTTGTGCCTCATAAGTGACGTGTAGCGTATGCGGCGTGCTCCAGACGTGTGAACACTTGGAAGATGAGGGACCAGAGACTCCAAGCCGACTGAAATGGGAGGGATGAGCACTCACAGCTTCGGCTCCCATCATCTCCACATTGATGAGCATCTCCTCATCATTCCCACTGGAGACTATTTACTTAGTGGTTTGAAAGACTAATGGTTTTCCTGAGCAGCAGTTCTCAGCTGGTGTATACTCTGGATCCATATTTTCTTTAGATATAAAGTCACAACCCAAACACTATTTTAGATTTAATCCTCTTCTACTTTATTATGCAAAAATGAACGGTGGACTAAAGCTTTCACAAAACAAACAGAATATTGCATGAAAGGTTTTAAAAGCCAATTTTAAAAACGCTGGAATAATGGAGACAATCAATTTATGGGCTTCCAAAAGCTGCTTTTCTTCACAGCAACACACCAGTAAACGTAATAATTACAACAGGTCAGTACAAGTTAAACACCTACTTCAGTTTGCTGGAATGGGAAATGAGAAAAAAAAATGAATTACCAACTAGGACTTGTGCTATTATGTGCAGTTTTTGTCTCTTGTCTGTCTTAAACGAAAGACTAAATGATGAAGAAATTTGTTGCTGAAACCCACCAGTTGAAAAAGAGGAGTCTAAAAGTTAAAAAGCGATCATATGTCAGTGTTGTGTTAGTAACATGTTTCTGCTGCCACCAAATGGCCACAAAAAAAGAGTTTAAGAATGTGGAGGTGCAAAACAGATGCAGACCTCCGATGTGATCGGGCTGATCCGACTGCTTCCTGTCCACAATGTGTTCTGGAGGCAGCTACACCTGCATTTCTCCTTATCCAGATCAGATCCAGATGCAGATCGCGTGTTATTACCAGGTGTAAAATGGAAAAAATGCTGTTGAGTAACGTGTTTAGCAACCGAACAGACGTATTATACACAGGAAAACAGAATGCGTGCTTAGTTGACTTAAAAGTAAAGATAAAAAAAATATTGCTGACAGCCTTTATGACTGAAATTTTACCTTCTGATTGTTTTAAATAACAGTAACAGACATTCTCAGCTTTTTTTCATCTGTTTCTGGCACTTTGTTCGTGGCCAGCGAATGCATTGACAATTCATCGTTTCCCCTCTGCATACGACTCTGATTCTGTCATGGGATTTTGCTTTTGTGTCTATTTGCTGTAAGTGATACTGAGACAAAGTGATATGGTTCATACTCAGCATAAAGCATTAATTCTATTTACCACAGCACTGAGCCACAGTGATTTTGTGCAGACTCAAAAATGGTTTATAAGATATTTTTCAAGCCACAAGTAAACATAAACTAAACACAATATCTACAACAAGTTGATCAATGGCGACTTGTTTTTTATTAAATTCAGCAGCGCTATAGCTGCCTTTGAAATGAGTTTACATGGAGTTTAGCGGAATCGACTCTGACAAATGAAATTTATCTGAATAAAACTGAGTTTTTAAAGGCAATAGCTGCATGTTGACAGGCTGCGGCCCAGTGATTTATAAGGCTCTGCCAAAGGCCCACGCATTGGGAGACTGAAACTTATGTTCATTATACATAACACACGCCACTTTGGATCGTCTAATAAACCAAAGAAATGACAGTCAGGAAAAATAAAACAATTGTTGGAGGCGGGGATCAGTCAAAAGCTGTCCACGTAGAGTGTAATGTAGGCACAGAGTCCACCCTGTTGGATCTCCAGCCAGCGATGTTAAAGGAACAGTTACCCCAAATTACAAAAAGACATTTTTATTCTCTCGCCGTTGGTGATTTCTGTGATTCAGTTATATTTGCCCTGACATCTTTGCTGCCATCTTAATACAGCGGAGGTGAACTGAATTTCATTTGAGGCACTTTCAACATCCCAAAAATTGCATTTAAAAAAAAAAGCAGCATGTCTTTCCGGAAACTATGTCCCTGTTACTCTGGATAAAACACAGATAGTGATGCCAACATTTTTTTAGAGGAACTATTTTTTCAATAGAAAGCAGTTCCAATTAAAACTGATAATAGGGAGGCAGTGAACTGCTATAAAATCATCTTATCATACATTTTTTGTTTTCTTCTGTAAACCTAAAAATATACTTTCTTAACTTTCTTAAATGAAAAAGGTTGTAACAACTCACTAGAGCACCAAATGTTTATTAATCCGCAGCTGAAAATAGTCCCAAACAGATACACTGATTACTCCTGTTTGTAAAATGTCTGATAAAAACTGCAGTGCCCAGCTGTTTTAGGAAACTGTTTAGCTTTTTGTTTTTTTTAAAAAAAGATTTGTGTCTTAAGCAGGAATTAATGGCCTTGGGTCTGAGAGCCACAGACGGAGAACTGCAGGGAAGTCACAAGGAACTGAGAGGTGAACTACTACTTTGCAGGTTTTGTTCGTCTCATGGGATTTGTTGACAGCGATAAAAGTAAAGAAAACTGCCAGTTTTATCTTTTAAGCAAATAAGACTATGAGGACTCAAATGACAGACTAAAATCTTTAGGAGAGTTTTTTTTTGTGTGGGTTATTCAGAGAACTCAGGATAATGAGAAACAGAATGCTCTTTCAGCACAATGAGCACCACAAACAAAACTCTGTATTGTATTGAGGTAGTGGCAGAAATCTCAGAGACTGCATGGCTAGATTCTGCTAGTGGTACGTGAGAAAATGGTGTCCAGTAATTTAGGTGTCCAGGCCCTTTAATGCACATTATATATCATATAAAAACAATAGTACTGACATGGCTCTTTATTGGATGTATTCGAAGGTGTGTTTTTGGTTTTTTTTTGTGTGTGAGCTGTGTCGGACACTTACTGCTGACCAGCTGCCCCACGCTGAGAGCCGAGGAAGAGGAGGAGGTGGAGGAGGACGAAGAGGCCTGGTGGAGTGGACTCTGTCTGTGGGGCATGTGGAGCAGGTTGGGCTGAGACGATGCGGGGCCTGTCTGACCCTGCTGAGCCTGAGGCAGCTGGACACACACACAAACACACACCCGCAGAGCTGATACAACATATCGACACTGTGTAGTACAGAGCAATATCCATTATTTCCCTCTGCACATCATCATAATAACCATCATTTATAGTAATCATGTCATTATGGTGATTGGGCTATAGTATTAAATCTAATCAACCAATCAGCAGCTATTAAATTAGCCACTTAGAAGCTGAATATAATGAGATTTACCTTGTACCTGATGATGAATAAATGTTAATTACTGCCTGAAGTATTTAGACTGACAGAGCAGAATATAGCGTCAATAGTCTGCTCAATACACTACAGCAGAGGTTTACGATTGCAGGAGGCACTGAGAGGCTAAAAGGAAGTAGGTGCTGGTTCAGCTCAGGTACTCCACTGTCTCTATGAGCTTTGTAATAGCTTCTCTGCAAAAATAAACTTAGTTTTAAAAAAGAAGGCGAACAGCTCGTGACAATTAGAGTCCTCTGTCTCGTCATCAGGCTTGTGAGGATGCTAATAATGGCAGCCTGAATCTGAAATAAAAACCTGTGGACACAGCAGTCCCCATATCAAACATAATTCATGATCCACAAGCTACGTGCTCTGATGGCGAGAAAACGATGTATTTTCATGTTTTATGCACATGTGAATTGCTTTTACAAGATCAAGATGGTACGTCTTCACTTTTAAAGCTGTCTCCGCCATAAGCTGGGCTGGCTTCTCCTCTCCTTCTATGCTATTAATTATTTTCTCTGTGGCATGTGTTTGTTTGGATGGTGGGGGGTGTCAGCAGCGATGCACACACTGTCAGGACTGTTGACAGGCTCGGAGAATTATCTAGCTTCACTGGAAATATTCTAGACTGCAGGCTCTGACAACCGTAAATTATGCCTGTGGAACAATGTGTACAAGCGAGCTTTGAAGTGGAGACAAAAGCATAAACATTATTACAAATGCATTAATTCATTCAAGAGTATGATCTGGAGTTTCGGGGAGCCACAATTAGGTGTCCGTCTGCTGAGAGTTCATCCGTTTGGCACTGTACGCGCTTTCAATGTGAACTTTTACCCTGTAATTCTGCGCTGACATCGTCATTATCAAGTCAATAACATTTTCATTGTTGTGTGCATGCATCTGGCTCCACACTTGAGCACTGTATAGATCTTCAAATTGGGAGGAGAAAATGTGGGAGCTCCAGTTTCTGCACTTACAGTATAAGTTCAAATCTAGTGTGCAAAAAAAAAAAAAAAAACAACTTGTGTGTTTTGTGTGCCTTCCTTTAAATCAAAACAAAATACTTCTAGTTCAGGTCAGAGAGGACAAATCATAAGGCTGGAGAGTGTGGCTGAGGAAGGAGGAGGAGGGGGAGGAGGAGAGGGAGGAACGGGGGGGGGGGGTGAAACGGGAAAGAGGTGGAGAACAGAGGCAGGAGTGTTTGAGTTTTAAGTGGAGTGATGAAAAGTGTTGTTTTGTTTTTGGTTTTTTTTGGGGGGGGGGGGCTCTGCAGGGGCGCAGCAGTCTCCCTGAGACTGAGTCTGAAAGGTTGGCTGACAAGTGCCTCCCAAACATGAACAGGCACACACGGAAACATGCAAACACACACACAAAGATACACAAACGCATTGTGTTGTGCTTCCTAGGTGAAATGATGCAAATGAGCATTATGAGTATTCAAGCGGGAAAAATATGAGGTGTTTAGCGTAAACAGACCTGACTAGCTGTGCTGGGATATTGCTTTCATGAATAAACAGAGCTCTACTTCGACTCCACTAGGTGTTGCTCATTCAACAGTTTTAAAATCAACTCTTGATCATAGTGGAAGGGTCAGTTTAAGCTCATAATAAGCTGCTCTGCAAGACATCTTCCTTTATGTGTGTGCGTTTGTGCATCAGCGTATATGTTACCTGCTGTCCAGGCTTGATTGGTGACAGTGTGATTCCCTGGGTGTTGATGACAGGCAGGATCTGATTGCCGATCACTGTGGCGATGATCTGGCCTTGAGCGTTGGTCAGAAGCTGAGGTGTAATTGGCTGTACCTGCAGTGCTGGGTTGCCACCCCCTGATTGGCTGGAGGGCCCTGCAGAGTTGGGCATCAGTGGGATTGTTCCAATTATCTACAAAGGGGGTAGAGAGGAGACAAAATCAGCTGGGCGGTTTTAAAAAGAAGAAGGAACAGAGAGGGTAAACGCTACTGGAGGTATCAGTCTTAATGATCTCTGCCGCTGTGAGTCTTTTTTCGGCTTTTTGGTTGTGATCGGAAACAAAGCGTGAGGTCGCTTTGCCGTGTTATGAGGCTAATCAGAGCACTCTGCTTTTGAGTTGGTCTGTGTGTGATTCAGACAGAGGAACATGCACAAGTGTTCACTGATCATCTGTCACTGAGGTGGTTTTACAGGCTAGAGCAAGTGAAGCCAAAGCAGACTGCTGGGAGCACACTGCAAAGGTCAGTGCTGAATACCTGTGTGTGTGATGGTGCACACCACTGACTGTATTATCCATCAGCGGGCCAAGACTGGAATGAGTGTGTGCGTATGTGTGACTGTGTGTCTAAGTGTGTTTGTGCTTAAGTGTCTTTGTCGGGTCTCTGGTGAGGAGGAGTGTGGCTGCTGAGAGACAGAGTCCCCCATTTCACTCTCTCTCTCTCTCTCTCTCTCTCACACACACACACACACACACACACAGGCAGGAAGACGAAGTGGAAAGAAAGAGCGAGAAAAGAAACAAAAAGAGGGAAGAGGTGCATCAGAGAGTGAGACAGGACCCTGTGTTTCTAATTCAACTCTCAGGGTCCCAGGGGTACTTCACCCCTCCTCCACCCCCTTCCATCCCCTGCTCTCCTCTCCTCTGTCTCTGTAATCAGGAAGGGCAGATCAAAGGGGGCGGCAGAGTGTCACTGCAGCGTTTTAGCTCTCAGAGCTGCCAGAGTGTGGCCAAGAGTGGCGCTTTAGGGGGGACTTAGTGCCTCTTCACCATGATGAAGGTTAATGTCATCTGGGGACTGGTTCTGGGCAGCTCCTGAGCAAGCGTTGCTCCAGCGCCCACCCCCCCACACCCCCGCTGACAGTGCTCCTCCACCAAGCCTCATTACAGCAGAGAGCAGCTCAACGCGGATGAGACGCCCATCATTCTAAATTCTGTTATTTGGCAACTGGGCAAAAAGCTACTTTTGCTAAAATTGCACTGTCTTTGAGTCTTCTTCATGTTTACATTTTATTCCAAGCTTCCACACGTCAACCCGAAGCAACACAAAACTACAAACAGCTTTCACGCAGCAGTAACCGAGCCTTTTCTGGCTCCGCAGTCTCTATCGCTACCACTGATGTGCTGATGTATTTCAGTGCGTGGTCTGCCTCACCCTCCCCTCTCCCCCCGTCTCTTTGACATAATAGGGAGGGATCAGTGAGAGAAAGGTGGGCCGACAATCTGTAATTCATCCCTGCCACGGCTCATTTGCTTACGTTACTTCGCATTAGGGGAGAGATAATTTATCTCTCTCTCTGCGCCGGCTTTACAAATTCCCTGTAATGCTCTCCTGCCACTTAGCATATTTTATTGCCCTGCCTGACGCTCATGTCTCCCGAGTCCCACTGATCCCGCTTTGCATGCCACAGTGGAAGGGAACTTGTTCCGCTCAATTATTCATCGTCATTGGACTAAGTGGTTGTTCTATAAGCATAATAAAAGAGCAGGCAACTGACAGCTTAGCTCTCGTCCCTGTCCCACCAAGCAGTGCTTCTCCATCTGACTTTCTCAGGCAGATGTTTCATGGCAGTGTCACACAGCTCTTCCTCTGGGAGGGTAGAGGTCTTAGAGTACTCAACTGTGTGAGTGTTAACTTATAGACACATGGGGAGACTTTGCTATACAATAAACTAATGGGAAATATTGAATTCAGTAATGCTGAGGTTTAGGGAGCAGAGGCCTCATTCATTACCAACAAAAAAAAAATGTTCTTGAGTTTTTATTTCAACATAACTGGGGTTGGGTCTGGAGCCTCAATGCATCAGCAAACATGTCTTACATTAGTCCATATTTTAGTAATTTATTTTACACTGATGCACTGAGAATTTTTTCCTAGGCAAAATAAAATGGTTTAAATATATTTGCATTCCCAAAATTGAGTAATATATATAGTAATATATTTAGTATAGTAATAGTAGTTATTAATCTGCATTTGATGGAGACATTAAATCACTTTCCACCTCAAACTACTTGACTGTGTGTTTCTTAAGGTGCAATTTCCTCGTGCAACCTTTTCATAAATAGGCAGCCTTCAGGACCTTCACTCTTCTCAGTTATCTTTCGGTTTATTCTCCTTTATTTGGCTTCCCGTGTTTGCTTCCCGCTCCAGTTTGTATGGCACATGAGTAACGTGCCTCTCTCCACCCAGCAGAACTCATTAAGATTATGCTGCTCTTGTTTCCACAGAAATGTCATCTCATCTCTCCAGCCAGGGCAATCTGTGTCTTTAGCTATGGTCGCCAGGCAATATCTCTGCCCATTTTCTCTCCTCCACTGTTCATCCGGTGAATTGAGACCCGAGAGGAAAAATGTTTGGGAAGTTTGGACTCGTGTCAACACACAAGTCCAAAAAAAGCTAACATTCAGAGCAAATCAGAGCCTAAAACAGCAGACTCATAATGGTGCACTACACACAAGACATTTCCTGGGTATCCCTTTTTAGAACTTATACAGAACACCACAGGTTTTTCTATTATTTTAACTGCTTTTGTTTTATGTTCTCAAATATGCAAAATGAAACGGATTTGTGCACCAGTGACTAGTTGTTTAACAGAAATAAGCTAATTGATAGAAACTTAACCTACAACTGTCCTGATTAAGGATTAATCATTTAAGTTATCTACTGAAAATATCAAGCATTAGCTGGTGTCAGTGACCCAAAGGTGAGAATCTGCTGCTCTTCTGTTTTTTTTTTTAATATCATTACAAATGTAACATATTTGGTCTTTGAAGTGTTAGTCAGACAAACCAAGCGACCTGGGAACTTGTACAGTATTGACAGACGAATTGATAATGCAAATAATCAATGGTTGCAGCCCGACAGAAGATTTACAACTACAAGGTCAATAGCAGTTTACACTGTGGTTGCACTTGATCTAAGGGCTAGAAGCTCCCATCAATAGAGCATGCTTGTGTTGTGGTTCAGCTTCAGCTGCTTTACAGGCCAACTTGCTTTGCAGGTTAACAGTGCATGTGTTCCTTACCTGTTGTTCTCTGCATTAGTGCCAGCACTGTCTACCCAGGAGGTTCAAGGCCTTCCCAAAGGCTGGGAATGCTGGGAGTAGAAAAGGATGGATAGCACAGTGGGAGGAGGGGGCTCTCATACATAATGCTGAGGCACTGCGGTTAATGAAAGTGGGACTACTTCAGGGAGGTCAGCACCTTTCAGCATGTATCGCATGTTACATGAAACAGCCCTTAAAATCCACATTTTCCACCTCAGTTTTTGCTCACATATTAAGTTGCAGGAAAATTGAGAGTTTATGTTCAATAGAAGATGTTCATAAAAATGCCACAGATTCATACCGGGGGGAAAAATATATCAGGAGTGAGAGTGGCTTAACAATGTTCTGGATTTTATCCGCAGACTTAATCACTGTTGTAGAGGCGGTGAGGATAAAAGAACCTCATTGATTCTCCTTGGAGAATAAAATGTCTGGGGCCAAGATAATTAAGGTTTAAAAAACATATTGAACTCCAAACGTCTATCAAAGCTGGCACTTTTCAAGGTCCCCAGAGCTCTTGCTAATGAAAAGGTCTTCTGACAGAGTTGTAGAAGAAATCAGGAGGTCAAAAACAGAACACCATGTTTTAAATTCAAGGAAAGGTACATTTTTGCTCGTGGAGCACAGTGATGCTTGTTCCCTAAATTCCATGAATACTAGCCTGAATGAATAAAAGCAGTTCTCAGGTGATACAAACTAAAGTTTGTCAAAAGCTGCCTCGTGTTTTGTTTGCATTTCCATGCTGACATAAGTTCTCAGAGCATGTTTGTTGGACCTCCAGCCTTGTTTGAGGTATGTATTAGCTTGTATAATCTCCTCTGTGTTTCGGGGGAAGGGGGCGGGGGTGGGGGTGGGCAGGACCTTCTGATAGGGGAGTGCATGTTTCAGAGTCCTCCGTCTGAATAATGCTGTGGAATAATGAGGTGGGGAGCAAAGGCTGTAGCCCAGGGCTTTGACCGTGTCTGTGACCTGATTATGTCAGGGAGTGTCAGCCGCCAAGAAACTACAAAAGCACAGAGCATCCCATCAAGTCCATATCCACAGTGATCTGTCCCCAGTGCTCCAGGCACCTTGTGAGCCAGGGAAGTCCATACTGTCTCATTAGCGACATTTAGCATCAAGGGAGCTCACACACGGACAACACATCACCATAAACAGTGAAGCATGGTCACACTGGTGGTACTGAGACACAGCTCCGGTAGGTTAAATGTCAAGTGTGGAATTCAAAATCAACTGTTTTTGCCTGTTTTTTTAGTGCTAAGAATTAACACCCACCGCCTCGCCTTCACCTTATTTTTGTTAACCTTACTCTAGGGAGACTCTGCAAGTGTTAAAAGATGAACACGGGTTAAGGTAAATAACACAGAGTGGCATGAAAGGGCACATTGTCCATACAATTTTCCTTTAATGTGTGCTGTGTGCACCTGCGATAAGATGATTCATTAGATAGAGCCCCACAATGACAAGCATCATCGTTCAAGCCTCTAGCTACTGATGGAACAATTCTGCAGCCACCCTGTAAATATGACAAGGTCAGCATTTTACCACGACAAGCGCATGCGGATAAGAGAAAGAGGGACTTTGTTTATTCCCAAAAAGCTTAATATATGGCAGGGCGGCTACTAGACTGTAGACAAACGGCTTCAAGACAACACAGAGAGCCAACACTAGAAATCTATGAGCAAAGATCAGAAATACTATACAAAGGTTTTTTTGGAGCTGCACATTCATACATGACAGATGGCCCAGAAACATATTTTAAAGAACATTTACCAATGCAACTGTTTTCTCTCTGTTAGTATTCAATTAGCTGTATGTGTAAAGGATCATTCAGCATTTTTTTTTTCTTTTGCATCTTAGCATCTAGCGGACAGGACTCACCTGTCCTTGTGCGTTGGTGACCAGCTGCCCGGTGGCTCCTTGCAGGTTTGACAGGGTGTTGCCAAACACCTGAGAACCAGCGATTGATCCCATGGCTGCCGCTGCTGCTACCGCCGCCTGGCTGGCCAGAGGATTCAGCTGGAGAGGGAAAAGAAATCATTCATCAAAACTGCATCTGCTAATGTCACCAGTGCAGATGTTTACCAGTACAATGCTAATTCCCAAAAAAAGCAGGTTAAGTCAAGCTCAGCATGGGGGCCTTCACACTTTGTTCTTTGTTGCCAGGGCCAGAGTAGGCTGACTGCAGTGAGGTCTGTATAGTCCAGCAGTGAGGGCTATGCAGTCCATCATACAGTTCCCGGAGGTCTGTGCTCCTGAACCCAGTGGGAGACTCGAGGGTAGGGAGGAGCGGTGAGAACGGGAGGGTGGCTGTGAATAAGTGGCCATTTTACCACTCTAAGTGCTTCCTCTGGCCCCCGGGGCTCCCCATGGGCCAAGCCGAGTCTCTCCACCCGCAGCAATGGCCCAACAGCAATCCCCTCTCACAATAGAGCCAGGCAGTGTGGCCATGCATCACTGTATCGTCAACTGCTTCGATACGCTTCGACTAAGAATTCCTCCTGCGTCATAATGCACTAGCACACTGTTACTTTTGAAGGAGAGGAGGGTTAAATGACCATCTTTACCTCTGCTGTAATGGACTCATCTGGTCTGGCCTGTGGTTGTGAAAAGAGGCTCCTTGCGTCGGGGAGAGGTTGTAGAGCCCTGCCACATCGCCAAGATTACCCATATAAATCAAGCTAACCACTTATTAGGGGGCTGAAAATGCACTGCTGATTTGGTTGTAGTGCAGCAGAGCAAAGTCTTATTAGGTTGAGTAAGTAGATCAAAGACCAAGAAGAGATAGGAGACCTCCCAATTACTCAACAGAATAGAGAAATAATAGAAACACTGCTTAGAAGCAGGCTGCCTGCTCCCTCCTGCTAATACTGCTTGGCTACATATTCAAACAAGACTGCTGAAATCAGAAGAAGAGCTTATATAACAGACTTAAAATAACAAAAGTACTGCATGTGTTTTATATACATTCATACAGTTGATGTAAAACACAATGTGCAGCAACAGAAATTGTTCTACTGAAACGTAAACTTTTCTCCACGTTCTGTTCTCTGCAGGGAATTCAGCTTTGTTCATGTGAGATTGTTCAGTTGCCATTCATCTTTTATCTTACCCCACCACCATATATTATTACACTTTCTGAAATCAAATGATGAAAAAATACCACCGAGCAATCAATACTTTTTCATTGACAGTAAAGGTTAAGCACATTAAGAATGACACTGCATTTGTCTTATGAAATCATATTTCATGTTGGTGGCCTCAAATTGGCCGTGATTGATATTGCCTCCCCTCGTCTGAAAGTCATCCAGTTTTTCCTCGATAATCGCAAGATTGTCTTTTATGTGTCCAGCGGTTTGTCCTTCGGAAATCTTAACATCTCAAATGTTGAAAAAGCAGAGGCCTGATTCTGACTTTACGCGCAAAGGCAATAGGGTAGCAGAATCCCTGTCGCGCTGGAATTAATACTTTGAGACTCATCAACAGTCAACATTAGATAAGAAGTTTTCCAGTTGATTATGTACTTTGGAAAAATACTGAATTGAGCTGATCTGGGTTTTCATGCTCTTACAATTAAACATTACAAATTCGTTAAACTCAGAGGGACTACCAGTGGAAAATTAACAGTGTGAATCACTGTGCAACACAGCTTATTTCTTTGAAGATCATAATACTACATATGATTTTGCAAACCGTTGCTATATTGGAACGTAAACTTATTTTGGAAAACATCCTTAATAATGCTGTGATAATATTTTCAACTATATTACTCAGACTTCATTGATATATTTCAAATAGCTTGATAAAAGTACTAATGATAATTTATAGAATTAGTTTTTATTATCATCTTCATCCCAACAGCCAGCGACACACTGGTGGTAAATACATCTGCATTGTGGTGGAAAGTGGCAAAAGTAATATTTTGTTGGAAGAGACAAAATAAGAAACCATCATTTCTGATTTCTGAAAAGCAGTAGTGCACAATTACATTTTCTTAGCTGTTAAAATATGTTTCATATTGGAGCAGATTTGTGTCATTATATAGCTATCAAGATCATATACCAAGATGGATTTGATCAGCACATGTCTAAGCAAAACACACAATCAGTGAATTGGTAATTCTTTACAGTCCGACATGATAATGCACATTAAAACAACTATTTTCAAAATCCTGAAATAAGATGTGGGTGAAGAGACAGTTAAAGCTAAACGTTGATACCAGCAGATAAATTCCTTTTCGATTGTGGCTGGAGTAGTAGTAGTAAACCTGGACCGGCTGCTGTGTTAGTATATGTGAAAGAGGTTGTGAATATAAAATACTGACATAAGAGGTCTAATCCGTGTTGGCGAAAACACAGTATTATCGGTGTGTGATGGTGAAAGGGAACATAGAGAAAAGCCAACACGGCCAGCTGAACAGAGTTAAACAGAGGCTACAGATCAACACACAGATAATGTGATCTGTTCAGAGGAGCACACCCGGAGTCTCCCTGAAAATCTGCTGCGCTTGGTGTCATTGTGTGAGTGATAGGTTGTTGGAAAAGCTTTCAGATTGATTTGAAATATTATCATTGCGTTTCATTTGATGATAGCCCTTTCAGATGCTATGTTATTCTGGTAAATCTAGATGAAAAGAGAGCAGGCTTTATTGCTGCATCTCCTGGCACTGGGTAATATGGATAGCAGTTGGAAGGAGAGCCAGGCATAAGGAGAGGTGAGGCTGTGTTCAACACCTAAACAGGTGATTTTCCGCCACGGTGACTCCTCTCAACACCTCGGCGGGAGGCACAAAATGACAGACCTGGCCTAGCATTTGTACTGATTGCATGTGTTGGAGGAGATAAACAGTGATCTTCCAGTTTGCAGAGCCTGCATGTTAACCATTGTGTTTCGTTCTTTACATTCACCGTGAAAAGGGCGTCAAGAGGATTTTCAGCAGCACAGACCGCTTTGGATTTCCACACAGTGCTGAAATAAACAGAAGTCAGTGTATGTGTTAAAGAAATGATTGAGATTTTAAGTTAAATGTAAGAATTTAGATTTTGTTTTTACATTCCTATGTTGTGTAGCTGCAAACTTTAGCACAGCCAGAGCCTCCATTATATCATGTGACACTACCATGTCACCTTTTAGTCACCACAGCTGCTATCACTCTCTGCACTATCACAGTTTAATATAGCCAAATATACAGGGCTACACAGAGATCAACAAACAAAATAAATGTCTCTGGCAGGGAAAAAAATAACCCCTGCAAATTGTTAAAAAATGCATCTTCTCTCCGTAGGGCATGAAGGGGAGGGAATCTAAACTCCACCAGGCTCTCCGTCGCCTGTTTGACCATAAGGGTCACCTGGTGCAGCAACCCGTGTAATCTCAGGAATAGAGGGAAAAATAGCGTCCCGCAAACCGTGGAGAGACCCCTGGAAACTAAAATTGTCTGACACAAACTAACTGGAGTTTATTCTTGGTTTTGCTCTTTTCATGTGGCCATTTTAAACTTAATTGCTTTTTTTTTTCTGGGCCTGCACATGACATAAAAGAGAGCAAAGATAAATGGACAAAGTGGTGCAGACACCAGAGGTGGACAGATTTGTCTGCGCTCAGTCTTCACTGGTGTGTAAAACTTATTTTCTACTCATCTATGATTCAACAACAGGATCAAACATTTAACTTATATATGAGAAAAAAATGAAAGAGAATTGAAGACCACAGAAAATCATTCAGCAAATTAGTGGTCAGTAATGTTTTTAATTGACAAAGCAGCTATATGTAAACTTTTGTCAATAAAGTGACTAAAACTAGAATATTTTCCTTTTCAAAAAGTCTCTCACATTGATTACATGTCAGAGAAAGTCCGATAGAGGCTGACATTTTTGCGAAAATGTGAGACATTTACCAAAGTCTTTGTGCTTTACTCGCCATCAGTCAGACAAAAGTGCATCAAAGTGGACCAAACAGGGTAAATTAACCGTCAATAGCACAATTGTTTCTGGACTGGAAGAATGTCCTTTATCTCTGGACCAACATGGAAGTTTCTCTCCTTCATCCTGGCTCCACATCTCCTCCGTCTTTTCCCATTCCGGAGTGAATGTAATCAGCTGTGACATGAAAAAACACGTTCTCTGTCTGTCAGGACTCTGCTAGTCTTCCGCTGACAGTCCTCTGCTGACTCTCCTCCTCCGCCTCCCCCAAAATGGCCTCTCCCCCACCTCCCTGTCTCCCCTCCCTCACATCCGCTGTGCTTATGAACATCAAAATGCCATTAGGCCCTCAAAAACACCTCTGTTCCCTTGGTTGGCGGGGTCTCGCACCGCGGCCGTGCACTCTGAGCCCTCCGAGCGCCGACTATTGCTCACCACTGGGCCTCTGCTCCAGCCGTTGTGAAAAATAAACCCCAAAAAGAGCCATTCTTGAGGAAAAATATTGGGAAGTGAAAGACGGATAGAACAACTGGGGCAGATAACACCCGGCAAAATACAATAACGTTGCATCCGGTGACAGTTGGACATTGTAATTGCTTAAGGCAGAGGAGGGATGGTGGTGGCAGCGGGTGTGGACGTGGAGGTGGCTGAGATGGCATGGCGGGTGCTAATGGAGTGATGTCACATGAAACGCCAGAATGACAGCTAGTTAACTGGGGAGGTTTGGCTGATCAAATAAAAAGCATTAACTGTAGGAAATGGATATTGCGGGCGGCCTCAGAAATGGCCGTATCTAATGAGGCAAAATGCAAATGAAGGAGGAAAAGAGTCGTGAAAACGTTTAAACTAACTATAAAGGGATGATGGAGTGTCGGACAGTGGCCGTCAATCTCCCCACTCATTACCTTCATGTGAAATTAACAGCAGCTTTAATCATTACATAAAATCTGCTCCAGCCCATTTGTTGATAATTGTGAAGCGCAGAGGTTCAGAGTGGGTTCTTTGTCATCAATCACAGCAGCAGTACATTTCCTCTGGTTAGGGGACACTGCGAGTAAAAATATAAGTTTTACTACATTCCTCGCACACGATTCCTCTTCCTGAGGAATGATCTATAATATTTAGCTGTTTCCAGATGTATTAAATTTGAAACTACTTGGTGATTAAGTATCTAGAGGAAAGTGCTGACCATTTCAGCTCATGATGTGACATATTTGGTGCAGTTATTTCTGTACCATACTCGTGTTGGGTTGGAAATCATAGCAGCGTTAAACCGGTGTTGCAGTAAATCTACTGCGGCTGCGACTTTAAAGTGGATACATGGATACGTCGTTCGCTGCTGTGAGAAAAATAAAACCATTAGAGTCTGGTCAGAGCGAGGAGATCGGGCTATGGAGAAATTATGAAGACTACTATTTTGGTGTATTATCAGAGACTCTCCTCAGCCTTTTGATGACAATTACCTGAAATATTCAATACGTAATAAAACAATTACAAAATATTTCTTGATTTTAAGAGTTTTATTTCAGCTGGACCGACTGCAATCCATTCATTTTCGTTTATGTGGAAATGGCATCTCTTTTCACTCTGCTGTTGTTTGACATATAAATATAGCATTTGAATGACTTTAATATCCTTCTAATCAATGTCCAGTGATCTTTTGATGTCCTCAATTCAATATAGGAAGGGTCATCCATGCCGCAGCTTTATAAACACAATAAAGGTAAATGATTACTCTCCACTGTGGTGACCAAAAATACGGCCAGTAATGAAGAGAAATGGAGGAGTTTGAGGGGGAGGCCTGTCATGTGTCATTGGCCAACTCTAAGCCCAAAGATTAATCACAAGAGAGGGGCTCTGTGGCTAAGATGTGGTCACCCTTGATCAATACATCCGCCTTCCTCCCTCCCTCAATGTCGCTGTGCTTCACTGTCTCTCTCCTTCTCCAAAATATACATAGTTGTTGGCACAAGCTAAATCAGCATAAGTGGAAAGATGAATTGATGACATTTACATCCGTATTTGTATTGATTACCGTACTCGCGTTTTGACTTCCCAGACTCCCGTCTGGAGGAGTTGACTTAAGAAAATGCACAGTTGTAGTTGAGTCTATTAACAAAGCCATCAACTGCACATTCACACTCCCAATGAAAAAGAGCACAAAATAACCCCCAAGGAAAAATGTAAAAATGCAAAATTATCCTCATAAGAGCACAGGGCAACAGAGTTTAGAGGAATTTCACTTCATGCAGTCACTATTCATCGCAAAAAATATACCAAATCTACCTTCAGCTAACCACAAGCGAACACACAGTGGAGAAGAATTTCTGATAATATTCTGCAGGGACCACAAATGGGACTTTTGACTTGGTCTATGAGGAGGGCATAATGCAATAACATTGCATTAAAAGGGTTTTTTTTACAGCGCGGCAGCGCTGTGCGGCTGTATTCCTTGTGTGAGCCCGGTGCTCTGTTTGCGGTCACTAATGGGCATCAGAAATTACAGGCAGTGGAATCGCGCCCCGCGGGGGGACTGGCCTCCTCAGCGGAGCGGAGCACTTAGACAGTGTCTGGGAGGCTGCTGGAGGAGGAAGGGGGGAACTCAATGTCACAGCCCTGCCTCATAATTAAAGAAACCCTATTCCTTATCCACTGTTAGGTGAGCCCTAGCTTGGTGCTCCATCTGAGGGCTCCCCTGTGGGCGTCTAATGCGTGTTGCCCCCAGTGTGCATGTGGGCTGATCAGGGAGCTGTGCCTTTCTGCTGGGTGTCTGAGCTGGAAGCCCTCTGCCCACCATGAGGGTAAAGGGGGCCAGGTTTATAAGAATCGCAGACCTCAAAAAGCAAAGGAAAAATCAACTCGGAGAGGCCTGAAAACCGAACAAAACCAGAAAAGCCAAAAAGTAAGTGCAAAGCGCAATGTAGGTGTATTTTTAAAATTGAAAGTACCAGCACAGTTTTCCAAATGATCCTCCTGAAATATGATAAATTTAACTTTCTCCTTATTTAGAAATTCAGGACTCATCGTTGGTCCTTAAGTCTCTAGATTTTCTTCTTGCCTAATCCCTCATTTGAAGTAAATAAAAGTAGTAGAGCTGTCATGGTCAGGTTGTTTTCCTCATCTAGCTCCCATGCTTTATAATTATTCATATGAAATGTGGTGCTGTTGATGGGCAACAGTCTTATTTTCTGCTTCAGTCAACAGTGCACATTTGTATTTCTAAATTGTGGAGCGCTTGTTATGTAAGGCAATTTTCTGCCTTCTTAAGAGCCGGATCTCCTGTGCATTAATAAGAGCCTAGGCTGAGCTGCTGGAGAGCTGAGGGCCTGTTCATGCTCTAAACCACGCAACCACTACCAGCAACAGCAGCAGCAGCAGCAGCAAGCATGGCCATTTAAACACAGTCTGTCACCACATACCATTTATACACATTTAAAAGTTTTATAAGAAAACTGTGATTTAGAAACAGGTGTTAACCTGAACAATGGTCAGTTGTGAGAATGCTCAAAGTTAAATGATAAAAGATAAATGTAAAATTAAAAAAAGAAAACACCACTTCACCAGAGCCAAAGCAAAAATTTTTTATAAATACTGAGGTCATGAGTCCCCAATTCCATCACCGCAACCCTATGCCCCTATTCAGTTACATAATTAATTATATTTTCTGTTAATTTTACCTCCCACCATGGTGCTCTGAATTCTTTTCCTTAAAGCCTTTCCCATCCTGCTAGGCGCTGATTTAAATGCTTTGCCAATCAGAACCAGACCTCAGTGTCATCAGCAGTAACTGAATCTGAATTTAAAGAACTCTTTCTGAGCAGCCTCCAATAAACAAACAGAATTTTGGAACGTTTTTGAAATAATAAAATCCTGATTAACATTAATTTGTTTGACCAGGGCACTCTAAATGTGCTTTGAGGTTGAAAATGGTTAGGAAAAAAAAAGTGCATTTCTACGTTTATTGTGAGAAGTCAATTGAAAAAGATCTGTAAAATTATATCATTAAGAATAACCTCCAGTGCTTTCCCAAACAGACACCGCTGTTGAGATATGAGACATGCGATAGATAATGGACTCTTCCCTCAGTGTAAGCGTTGCCAGTTTCACTGACAAGCCACAGTATGAGCCATTGGGGCCGCATTTGAGCATGTCATTTTAATTTTGATTTAATGCCCCGCAGAATGAAGGCAGCCCGTTTCGCTAAATTGAACAGACGTGAAGCTGATCTGGAAAATCAATTAATCGATGTGCAAGGCTCATTTAATATACATGTTAATATAATGGGAGAAACACCCACTGCCCATAAAAGAAGAGAAATTTGGAGCAAATTGGACAGTGGTGATTTTAACAGCGGTTGACATAAGTAAAAGTGCACTGCAGTGGAAAACAGTGACGTGAGTGTCTGAAGAGGCCTCAGCTGGAGACAAAAGCAGCAGAGATGGGCCCGAGACTTGAGGAGGACGGTGGAGCGAACGAGAGGGGGAGAGGTGGGGGGGAGGGGGAAGATGGCAAGGAGGTGAGAAGAGATGGAGAGTGCAGACAGGCAGGCCTCTGAAAGGCCGTTGTGGTTGGCAGCCGCTGACCTTGGTGACGATGGGTTTTCACCAGAGGCTTCTAATGAAGGCTGATTGCCAGGGAATAGTGAGGGAGCCAAGGGGTAGAGAAGGGGGAAGAGGAGAGAGAGCAAGAGAGAGTGAGAAGAGAGAAGGGAGAGAGAGAGAGAGAGAGAGAGAGAGAGAGAGAAGGATAGAGGAGAGGCTCAGGTAATTGCAGCACTTGTGGGTCTGAGGCCCTGCGGTCCTGTGATGTCGGGGTGCAGTGGGGAAGAAGAGAGATGTCTGTGGACGCTTTGGTGGTAAATTGTGGAGCACAGGGACAGGAGGCAGGCCCCTAGGCTGTAATTACCCCTATGAGTGTGCGGATGGAGAGTGGACAGGCCCAGTGTGGGGCTCTGACAGCGATCAAGGAGACGACTGCGAAGGGGAGTAAAGACAGACATGCAGACAGACGGCGGGAGTCTGACGGAGGAGGAAGACAAGATGCCTCCATCTCCGCCAGGCCGCCCGAAAACCAACCAGGCAGACACTGGACCAAGGTCAGAAGCTATTAGTGAACACACAACATGCTGGTGACAAGACAGCCATGACGAGAACAGCAGAGAGACAGAGCAGAGTGATAGAAGATGCAGATCCTGAATGTAGACAGACATAACAGAAAAGAAAAAAAAATGCAATAAAAAGCAACTAATTAGATCAAGAGGCACAGAGAGAGCAGGATGTTGGGGCTCCGCTGGATGGCGCAGTAGGGTCAGGAGGGTCTGGGCATACAAACTGGAAAAAGAGAATTGATAGGCTGGCCTAAGCTTCCCGCTGCCACGGATCAGTATGTACTGCCTCTCCTATCCCTGCCTGGGCTGATGTAACTCACTGGAGTGGCAAATTACACCAGACCTACAGCTGTAGCCCGACATTATGATTAATTTGATCAGTAATTTCTCCTGTTTTTCATTTTAATCGCCGCGACCATTCTGCTGTGGCAGGTCTTTCAGATCTAATTAAGATCAATTCCGGTGTAACAGACTTGGCGAGCGCCTTTACCCCGTCAAATCCCTGAGCTCTCCGGGCGTGGAGAAAACCCGCAGCTCTAATCAATCAACTTCCAGCAAAATCCAGCGGGCTGCCGCAATCAGCCCATTAACACACTTAAGCAAATTTCATAATCTTCCCTCGTCTATTTGTCATCACTGTGCTGGCTATTTCAGGCAGCTACAGGCTGCATCTCACTGTACTCTGCATATTGGGGAGTGTTAGCGGGTGTGGGCGGGGTAGAAAGGTAAATTCTTACTCCATTTAACCAAATTAGCTGCACTAATCTGAGTTTAGACCATTGACTCAAGGGGACACAGTCCGCTGTGGTGTGATTTGTATTCTAATAGGGATATTAATGAGCCAATTAATGAATTTTGTCTCACAAATTAAAAACACCAAACACTAAAAACACTGGGGATGTAATGAATGCTCAGGATTTCCTCACTATGAGTTTACAAAGAATATCACACACCTCCCATGAGAAGAGAATTACAATGGGACATTAATTGGAACATAATGAGTATTTGTCTCTTTGCAGCTCTGCGCAGTATTTTCGGCAAATAGTTGAACGGCTGGGTGATTCTGCGTGTCTGAATAATGACAGTAGGAAATAGGGGTGTTATCTGTGTAATGCTGATTGTATTATGGTAATTATGACTCGACTTTACTGCACAGACCAGCTCCTCTGGGTAAGGAAAGGAAACACCAGAAATGCCCTTCTGCGTCTTCAATTAAAACATACAAAAGGCAGATAACGGGGACAATTCACATGTGTTTGTGACAAACTCTTTGAACTCTTTGCTCAATTCCTGAATTAAAAACTTGTGTGAATTAACCAATGAGGTGCTCAGTGATTCTGGGACTGAAAATCCAATCACGGATCCAGGCAGTGGGGGGAGGTGGAGCTGCTGTTTAAATCCTATTGCAGCCTTGAGTGGGTGCTGAGGCCATGGCCTGTCCTTGGGCGAGCCCCTCGCTGGGTGACACACTCTTTGACAACCCCAGCACTGACCCAGAGAAACTAAACCTTTTACGGCCATTCTGATCCTCTCACACCCACAACCATGCACGCACGCACGCACACACGCACACACACACGCACATATACATCTTCCATAATCCTATTTGATGAGGCAATATCTTAATGATACCCGATGTGGCCTCTTCGGCCCCCCTCAAGGGAGGTCTGTCCTCAGTCATCATAATCAGCCGAGCTGCTTCTTTTAGAAGACAGTCTATATAAAGCTAAAGGGGCTCAGTCTCAAAATGACCCTGCTTCTGCTGTCTTTGTGTGTCACAGAGAGATATTCACAGATTCTGGGAAATTTAAGAAAGCTGCGGCTTCGTGGCAAATCAAAGACTTGTGGAAGAGTCCGATTGTAGTTTAGCTGTTACCTAAGGTTTTTGTGCGCTGCTTAATGCAAGCTTAATGCGTGAATCTGTATGTTGGTCAGTAGCCATTGTATCCACAGTCAGACTGGACAGTGTGTTCGGCACGATGTAGCGGCTAGCCTTTGGAGCCCATTAAATCCAGAGGCTGTTTTTTCCTGCTGAGTCTCACTAGGCCGTGACAGGGCCGGAGAGGGCTGCAACGGGGGAAACAAATAGCCCAACTCATCCTGGCCATAAAGAAGGTTGCACCACAACCCAATAAGGCTCTGACGCTGATGAATGTGACCAGGGACAGAAAGGCGACCCTGGCCAGTCTCCACCAGAAATGAAACCACAGGGATATAAAATAGGTTATTATCGTCACACAGTGACAGCAGGACAGACAGAAGGTTGGAGATGGATGGACAGACAAAGTGACTAAAAAGGAGGTTGAGTAGGAAGAGCAGCAAAGATTAAGGGACTGATTATGGCTGGAAAGCCCAAGGATAGATAACCGCAGAATCCCTACTGAATCGGCAGGAGGAGGATGTGAATCATGCTTCTTGCCTGGTCGTGAGGTTTGATGTGCTTAAGTGCGTCAAGGCTTCAACAACAAGATACATATTCTAATAGCTCCACATAGACAGAAGAGCTGCCAGCCTCCATTCAAACGCAGCCACTTGATAAAGATCAAGTGCTGACAGAAAATCAAGCACTGCGTATGCCGCTTCAGCACAGTGTTTTCTCAAGGCTGACCAGCCCAAACTCACACCATCATCAATGGCACCATTCAGATGAACACTTGAATCCTTTAAGTGGAGCATCATATTTGTTAAATAGGGATTACATATCTAATTGAATATGTAATGAATATGCATTGGCTGTACTGTGCTGGATCATTACGGTTTTAAATACTGGTGGACAGGTTGGATTAAATTAATCAGGTACCAGTCAAAAGTAACAAGTCCACATTTTATACTGTTTCTCTGTATTTTGTTATTATAAACATTTGTACAAGAAAGTCAGCGTATAAACATCTCAAATCATGGCAAACAGGTGGTATGTCTTAGTTTGCTGACTTACCGGCAAAGGCATGGGCGGGGTGACGGGAGAAGGGAGGCTGCGGGCCGGTGACTGGTTGGGTCGGTGTGGTGGAGACGAGGAGCAGGCAGACCCTGGAGATGGGACAGAGGTCTGCTGCTGGTTGGGCGGGGTCATGTGATGGTGGGATGACAGCTGGTTCTGGGTGTGGGAGTGGGTCTGTTGGTGATGGTGCTGCTGCTGCTGCTGTTGCTGTTGCTGCTGGTGGTGCTGCTGCATCTGTTGGAGCTGCTGCAGGTGCTGGAGCTGGGAGTTGAGTGATGAGGTAGCTGTTGATGAAATGACAGCAAGTTGTTTGATTCCTCTTTCTGCGTGAGACCTGAGCTCTCCATACAGAGTGCAACAAACACAAATGAACTTTGACTGACAACATGACAACAAGTGTTTTAGCACATGAAGAGGAAGCCCTCATTATCTGAAGAATATGCTCACACCTCAGATAGAAACACATGCACACATAGAGGTGTGGGATGCATAGGGTGAATAGTGAGAGACAGATGTAAATTGCGTGGAGCCACAACAAGGTCCTCCAGGGTTTTTAGCCTGCATGATAGAGTCAGTGAATTTAATTTCACTAGTTGGAGGACAAAGCTATCAAGCCTGACTGATATAATTGCTCTCTCCGGAGCTAAAAGTCTTCATTGTAACTTGGAGAATGTCAGAATCTTTGGTTTAATGGCTTAAAATCTCATAGGAAAGAGACATCCATCTTCAGTGCAAGAGTTCAGAAATAAACCCATTAACTAATTGGATCCAATAATGGCACGCCATTAGAACCTCATTTCTACATTTAAATGCTTATAAATTTTTATGCTGTTTAAAAAAAAAAAAAAAAAACCTTAACACTCAGGTTGAGACAGAAGAGCCTGCAGCTACACGGCATGCAAATACTCCCATAAACCCAGACTGTCCATCTAAACTATGATATGAAACAAACATGTTAAAATATTGTTCTGTGAACACGGTGCACGTGCATCTCAACTTCGTGGTAATTTTCTATGTTCTCTCAGTCCTTACAAAAATATCTGAGTACAGAACATGGTGGATGTCATAACAGCTCACACATGCACAATGTGTTTGAATGTCAGAAATCCATAACACAACATAGACAACAAAGAACGTTTTTTTTGCGAGGTCGCAGTGACCTCCAAACCGAAAACATAATGCCTATGCCGCCTATGGCTGTATCCGGCGTGGAGACATATAAACTCTGGCTTTGACTCTGTGATGTTACACATCTTTGAATAGACCATGACAGGATAATTTAAAAGTATTCTATTTCTTTGACACTGAGCAAGAAATATATGCAGAGGATTCACACACTCACACATTAAGATGTGAAGAAACGAAACTGATCGATCCTGCTGAGGAAATAAGTTTACTGTGGCTCTATCCATTTGATGGTCATTGTTGTAAAACACAACCATTCAGTAATGAGGAAATAAAAGTAGATATCTGAATGACTAAACGTTTAAAACGTTAACTGATTATTAACTAATTACACAGAAGAAACAAATCATTTTTCTTCAGCCATTCGTCACTTATGGAAATCTTGAATATTCAAATTAATGGCTGTAGATATGTATAATCTGCAGTATTATCAGGAAGAGCTTAAACTGAGCGTTTAGTATGAAAATGACTTCAAACACAAAACTGAATAACAAACAAGGGTTCAAAAGAGTGTTTGTGAACATCCATTGATAATGCAGCAGAGCGATTGTGAACACAGGCATAGACAAGCTTGTATATATACAGAATCAATGCACTTAAATAATTTAAGCATGCTTGTCTTATAAAATATGAATAAAACATCAGGGCAGACGAGTCTTTGATTAGTGTGGTCATTACAACTTCAGGACAGGCACAGATGAACATTTGATGAAGATCAGATCATCATCCTCTTTCTTCACTATGCAGAAGCTCAGCAAAAGAAAGCCAGTGTCTCTTGGCCAGTAAACAGCACACTTTTACATTTCTTCTACCTCCTGACACATTGACACCTCTCTCACACCCCCACCATGAATTATATATCATCTGTGCAAACGGCGAGAGTCCAATTCTCCCTTAAAATGTTGGGGCAAGTTGTCTAGCAAGCGCTGAGCCCTTGACAGGACCGGCTCTTTTCCTTTGCAACTTCACAACGACAAAATGTTGAGCCCTACTTAAAGATGGAATAAAAGAGAAGAAAGACGGAGAAAACAAAAGGGGGGTAAAATGAGATTTCTGTCAAAAAATTATCGAAACCAGGCGAAGATCAAAGACAATTGGAGAATTTCCTCCAGCGCCAACCATTACGCTGAGGAACAAGAGGCACAACAAAAGAATATGAGGCAAAAGAAAACAAATACAGAGGGAATATGGAAGAAGCCCCATGTGGCCTTATTATAAGGGCTACACCGCAGGTAACTATATTCTTTAACAGTAGTGCTTTATAAATTCTGTCATCTTGTTAAGACTGTCAGGACCACTGACCCTCCCTTCCCCTCTAACTGGGCAACTGGCATTTTGAAGCTCATTCTTTTAACCACAGCTGTCTGATTGCTTTGGTTGAGCACATAATCCAAACGGCTTGTCTCAGCTAATTGTTTGTGCTCCTTCCTCCAGCAGACACAGGGCTGTGGATGAGAGCGGGAGCTTCACTTATGATGGAGAGAGGGCAAAAGGGTGCTGGGATCCTATAGTGCTCATTATATCTCCCACTGTCTCTTTGTTGTGTTTCATATTCACTAGTCCTCCGACTGCGATGCAAGCAGCGCTCCCACTTAGTCATCGTGCCCGAGGGGTGCAAGAGCAAGGGTCCCACTTTCACTGTTGTCACAACTTGCCTATGTTAATGTTTATAATGAGGAATGAGCCAGATCATAGTGAAAAGTCATGCAGCTAAATGATCACACATGGCCTGAACTGTGGCATTTTGTGCTCCATTTAAACATTTAACAACAATCATCTGGGAGTATGAAACACCAGCACTCAGAAGTCTAAGGCCTCCAACCTCAACGCTTTGAGAAACTGTTCTGCCATCTCTCTTTCAGAGCTTCTTTCTTCAGTGCCACAGAAGAAATCAACTGTTATCTTTGACTGTCCCGGCCCAGGCTTCTGAAGTACTGGAGGACAAAGCAAGACTGATTGTCAGAGGTCGAAAGGCTAGGTCAGAGCTAGCTCATTCGTCAGACAAAATGCTATTTTTGCTTCCTGTGCGGTTGAGGAGTGGGGGGGTGGGCTTAGGCTGCTCTCTCATTACCATCACTATCTCAGTAGTCCCTGCCAACCCCCCTATTACAGCACTTTTCTCTCCGATTCCGACTGATTCGAGCTTGACTCCTTGTTTTCTTCTCAATGCACAACACCTACGTTTACAACTATTCCCTATGAGATATCTTATACATCGTTTGTGTGTGTGCATGGTGTGCACAGGTCTAGTCAGGGGGCAGAAGTCCAACACTTGATACTCAACCTAAAGGTGAAGGAACAAGCAGGACTCTAATACATATTTACAAAAAACTGCCACAAATGCCCCGTGTGAGAAATGTACATGTATAAAAAGTTTGCTGATGTACCTAAGATACTCACTACATAAAATAAGTTTCATGCCATACTGACTGGAGTTTAGAGAAATACAAAAAAATCTATTGATGCGTTCAGGTGATCTAGAAAGCATTTACAAAAAGGTGCTCATGACTTTAAAGTCCTTAGAAAAAGCCTGGCCAAGGCCAACATGAAGAGTGACTCCAGCATGACAGTAATCACACAAAAGGACTTTCATTCATCCTTCATTCCATCAAACTGCATGTGCTCCACATAGCATAAAGTAGGAGGGGGAGATGATCGTCTCATGTCGAAGGAATTTAAGGCTCCTGGACATCAAAAAGGAGAAAGAGATCACAAACCTTGAAATTTATGTATCGAGTGCACAGTAATGAATAAAATGTACAGCACCTTTTGTGTCACATCAGTAAGTTATGTGTATTGGTGAACTGCTTTCTTTTCTTAAAGATGTGCTTATAGCTTGTGAAGTAGTTCCCATATTTGATGTAATGATGCAAACCAAATCTAACTGCTGTTGAGTGACTGAGCGTCTTTAGCATAATTTAGAAGTGCTGTGAATGAAGAGCTAACCAGGAACTGCACAGAAGCCCATCAGGAGTTAATGAAATTGTCCAGTGTGACCCACCCTGTATTTTTAGGACCTGCTCTAATCTAAACACAGCTGTCATTCTTTTACAAGGGAGGTGAGAGGGGACAAACAAGCTCCCCATTACTGCTCTGCCGCACGTTCCACTATGGGAGTCCATAAACCACTGTCTCAATTGCCTTTTCAGTGAGTCACACTGATAATTACTCCACTGGAGGTAAGGAGATTTAGACTCTATGAGATCTGGTAATTATGAAGGTGGTCAAAGGAAGGTCATTTTTACTCTGTGGATTAGATTGGAACACGTGCACACTGGTGAAGTGGATAACATCACTGTTTCTACACTCATTCCCTTAACTCACTGTTAGCTCTTACCACAGCTGGTCACTTTGTATCACACTGATAACACATGAGCTTCAGTAATGATCAATCTGTTAATATTGTTTTGAGATTAATGATTTAGCCTAGAAACCGTTACAAACAAAACCGTTACAAGTTACCAGACTGAAAACTGATTTCTTAAAACAAACGTGAAAAATAGAAAGAGTGTGTGTAAAGTAACAATAGCTGTCAAATGAATGCAGTGGAGCGAGAAAGACGATATTTCTCTCCGAAATGTTGTGAAAAAGAAGCATAAAATAACATGAAAAGGAAATACTCCAGCGAAACATGGACTTGAGTAAATGAACTTGTTGGACTTTCATCATAAATATGAAGCAGAAAAACAAAAAAGGTTGGTTTTTTTTAATACAACCATGAACACCTTGGCAAATATATATATATATATATATATATATATATATATGCTGTCAAAATTTGAGCAGAGTTGCAGAGCCACAGGATTTTAGAGCCTAAACCACATCACTTGTAGGGATCCAGAGATAATGCTTTCACTTTGTGATGCAAGGCAATATCAAGCTGTGTTGTAGAATTCTCACTCTGAGGGGAAGCATTTCAAAGAATCAAATCCTCTCCATGGAGATGTTACACATACAAGAAAATCCCTGTGTACTCGATAATGTTGCCCTTTTGGTGTGTCTTATGCTAGGTTATTGATTTCCAAAGTGCGGTGTGTGGTCCAGGGACCTCCAAGGGCCCTTGAGAGAGGTTCCAGGGGGTCCTGACCAAAGTGAGATCTAGTTTACTTTCACTAAATTTAATTCCTTTGACAGAATGTGTAACAAATGTTGTTTTGACTGTCTGTCCCTTTTTCTGCCTTTTTAATACTGATGTGTGGTGCCAAAACACGTGCTGGGGAGGTGAGTTAATTTTCTTTATTAGTTGATCCCTCCCTACTTAAAAGTTAAAATATTCAATATCCAAATATTTATGTTCTATATTCAATACACAGTTTCATATAACACTTTCTAAAACCAAGTTAATGACCAAACCAACTAGAGCTCTTGTATACACTGAGAAATTTTCATCTGCTTTTGGACAGAGGAGTTTCACTCTTATTTCAACAGTATGTAATACTGTGGTGCCCAGTAAGGGGTCCCTCGCTTTTGTCCTTCAAAGTCCAGAAGGTGTTGGGACCCCCCCCCCCCCTCCCCTCCCTCACACACAACTCCCCTTCTTTAAAAAAGCGCCTGTCTGCTTGGCAGGACAGACTGGGTTATTACAGCGTGTTCACGGTCCCATCATGTGTCGTCAGACCAAAGCGGAGGCCGCGAGTAAAAGCCTCATGCAAAATTTATGTTCATGCGGCTGTTTCAGTGGGTGGAAAAATCAATATTGCGGGCCTGATGCACGGAGATGACTGAGTGCTCTCTGACTGACAGTAAAAGCTGAGAGAGATTGAGGGGCTACATTTACTGCTCTAGAAATGGAGTGGAGTGGAGTTGCCCTAATAGTCTAGTTCACCTTAAATTTGAATTTCATTGTGGATTATTTTGGTAACAACTTGGATAGTGAGGGCTTGAAGAAATTATGCCATTAGAGAAAATGAGAAAAAAGGAAGAATAAGCAAGCATGTTTTCAAACCATCGAAAACGCGTCTCACATTGTGGTTTCTGAGCTGCTACAGTATTGAATATTATGAGGTTATTAAGCCTTCCCTTCCTCTCCAACTTACACAGATATAAAATGATTGTAGAATAATCAAAAGACAATGTGGGTATGAGGAGGACATCATAGGGCTTTTATTCTGCGCTGCTTCGCTTACATATGCTTTTGATAGCATGCCACATACCCACAGTGCATTTGGGGAGCGAAAGAAAGGGAGAAAAAGAAATTCAGTGGGATGAAATAACCCCAAACAATGGGATTTGCTTTCCATTCTTCTGCCTCCATCTTCTGTCTTTAATTATTCCCTTTGGTTGTCTGAGGGAGCGTGTAAGCACTTTCACACAGCACAACATGCCCAGCAGCACAACACTGTCTGCCTTAGTGATGTGGAGACTTCTGAGTGACACTGAGCCTCTTGTGATTATTAATGCTGTTTAATACAACACAGAGCAGCCACTATGATTGAGGGAAAAAACAGATTTCAAAATGCATGCATTCAAAATGCAATGTGAATGGAATTATGTACAACATGAGCACTGCACTTGAGATATATTTCCCCCTTGAAACATAAACAATGTGTACACCATGAAATGAAGGCTAATGTTTTGTAGATGCAACACTGAAAATGTGTATTTGATAACAAGTACCAAGTGCGCTCTATTTTGTACACAGCGTTTAATAGAACCTCAGCTGATCCTGGCGGGTTCCTTTGTGCCGGTTTAGTAGTTTCTTCCTGAATCGTATATGAGATATTTGAGAGCCCAGAACGATGTATGATGAATGAAGTAGCATGCTACTTATACGCTTATCGTGCTCACTGACTAGCAACAGGTTCAGCAAAGGGCAGCGGCAGTAAATGAAATTCCGCACTGGGACAATATATCATCAAAAGAAATGTATGCACCCGAAACTTACAAGCCTTCTTCAGATGCGGACAAGGTGCCTGACGGGGCTGGGGGAGGGGGTGAGGATGGGATAGTGGAGGGGCAAAAAAAGAGGAGGGGAAGTGGGAGAATAGTGGGGGAGGGTTTTTTTTTTTTGCTGGATGGGTGAGGAGCAAGCAAGGGGAAGCAGCAGATTTTGTTGAATCAGTTCTATTTTCATACCGGCTGATCTGTGTCTTTTAACCATTTCACTGCAGCTGGAAAATGAAAGTACTAGGGCTAATTTCACAGTGAGAGCTCACTGAACAAAACCCCCCACGGTCTGTGGAAAAAGGTGCTAAGTCTACTTTGTCATTGTGAATTACGTCAATGTAATTCAGGAAAAGGGCTCATGTGTATGAGACAGAAAAGTAGAAAATATGTGCAAAAAAAAAAAGGCAAGAAAATCCCCTTTTTCTGCTCCTACTGAGAGGTTTTCTTATGATCTGTTAGTAACAGATAGCTCTCTCCAAACATGCCGTCCTGTACTGATGCCACAGGATCCATCTGTGATGTGTCTGCAGTTAGTCCAGAAATAGCACCCACGGGACCTACACACTCCTCAGGCCTCCTGCGGGACCTTTTAAGCTGCACCGATACTGATAAAAGCCCCCACAAATCTGGCCCCTAGATACCTCGGCCATTAATTAAGGTAATTAGGCCCTGGTCAGCAATTAGTAACCACAGATAGCTTTTAGCAGTGGCTAAGACGTCCCCGCTGGTGAGGGGTTTGGTTCCATACCATCTGCTGACAAATGTCACCACGGACTCTTTGGTTTCACTCACAGGGAACTGGAGAGCTATGTTTAAAAATGACCTCTGTGTGATCCAGGCTGGCTCCCAGACTCCCACAGCCTCTCTGCTGCTGCTGCTGCTGCTGCTGCAGGATCACTTTTGTTTGTTCTTCTCACTTCACTTTAGTTCTTTTCTTTTCCAAACATGGAAGAGCGAGCTCTATGAAAATCCATACATGTTGCACACGGCCAGAGTGGGAACAGGAAACGTTCACTGCGCATTGTATTGATCAAAATTAGAACATCTGGGCTGAGTGTAAGTAGTATTGATTAGAGTGTAATGCTACATTGATTTGCTTGTATTATTAAGTCCATGATAGATCCATATTGATAATGTCTTTGTTTACATTATGATCTTATATAAACTTCTATTGAAATTAAATCAAAATGATGCTGCATATACAGCAGTTTTCAGCAAGTTTTCACAGATACAATCTATTTTAACTGCACTTCAGGTTGATTATTTATACCAGGACATTCCCTTAGATATAAAAAATTACCATGTTCTTCTAATTAAGATCCAATTAAAGTCCCTGTGATTTATGAATTTGTGGGAAAACACAAACAAAAGCAAATACCTGCCTGAGACACATTCACAAACAAATGTGACATTTTTTTTACTGATATCAAAATGCAGCAGTCTGTGTATTTCATCCTGTGGAAAAGGTGTGTGATATAAGGCGCTCTGACTAGAACACACTGATAAAAACAGGCTGAATACACACATTCAACCTCAGAGGACAGATCATGCAATAACTCACATTACTGGGGAATAGGAAATAAAGGATGCAGCAGTGCTACTTTACACAATTCCACATTTGAAGCAATCGGTGATAACACCATTTTCATTCCAGTTCAGTCCCATAAAATTACCATTAACATTACAACTCATGCAGAACACAGATAAATGTAAAATGTCACCCAGTTCTGCCAGGCGGGAATTCCAGTTCCACAAGATTACCATCTCTGTCTGCTCTCTCCCACTGCACCTTGTCTAATATTTCATTTACAACATTTCATAAGTTCATTTTCCCCTCACTGACCATGTAAATCACAAATCAATTTTCATTTAAAATGCTTGACTACAGATTGTTGCTGAAAGCTTCTGAATTGCACCTCAGCAATATGGCAGACCTTTGGCAAATCTTTTGGAAACAGTCTGGACAGAAAGGGGAGGAAAAAAGTGAGATGTAATTTCTACAAAACATCTCCGGGGCCAAGTGGTCAAGGCATTTACTGGAAGCATTTCACAAGTGCTGAAATATCACAAAAACAATACACTATTATGTATTGTAATTTATATCAACCTTAGTGCTCCCTCATTTATTGAAACCTCCGACTTGTGATCGACTGGTCTGTTCAAAAGGAACAATAGGCTGATTATGTGATGATGAAAAGATGAACTCTATTGATTGTTCATAATTTAAGGGGATAGTTAATCAATATGTGCAGCAATCTTAAATACTGAATATTTACTAAGGATATCAGTGGGCAGAAGATTTTAGAAAAGGTTCAGATATTTGAGGTTTAATTCAAAAACAGTCACATAATTATTTCAATTAACAACTTAATTTGGTTAAATGGTCACAATAATATGCATGTCACACATTTAAAAACTTAATTACAACAAGCAGAGGGCAATTTGCTGCAGCGCAGGAGCTTAGGGAATCAAAAAATAGCTGGATTAAAATGGAATAATTTAGCACGTTTCTAATTATTCATTTAACTGGAAGCTAATTTTAAAAACTGACATTTTGAAATTCAAACTCCTAATTCAGTAAACTATGCTCTCCTAATACACATCTACTATGAAATTCATTTAAATAAATGTATTACACTCTGCATACACAGCACAGACAGACAGTGTGTTGTGTGGATGGACTGTCTTGTAGACTGTGTGTTTATGGCAGCAGGTTTGCAAAAAGCCTCCCTCAGTGTTTACCAGTGAGGGCAGATGTCAGGGTTTTCTGTGGAGGAGCAGATACAGCCACATCTGATTAACAATATTATTGTCCTCCTCCACACCGCCATAAAGACTCAGCCCCCTCCTCCTCCTCCTCCTTTTTTCTTTTCTTTCTTTCTATTTCAGGCTCTGGCAGCATGCTGTCCTGTGGCATGGCTGAGCCAGAGTGACACTGCCACCATCCACAGAAACAAAACATGAATCAAGAGCCAGCAGGTTAAGACAAACAGCCACTACTGTTTCTTACCAGGCAGAAATCATAAAAATACACTGGGATAATACACTTTAAAAAAAAAAAAAAATATATATATCTATATATAATAATACTTTATATTCAGACGCACTTTTTTTTTTTTTACACATTTGTACTGTTATTTTTGTGCAATTATGAAATATGTGTAACTTGAATTCCGAATAAATCATTAGCATGTCTGCAACAAGTGAAACACCAGGGGGTAAAATTTACTCACATCTCAGCTTCAAAAAAAGACATCAGAGTATAAATCATGAGTCTCATGGGAGTGTGTCTGTGTGTTCATATGAGCATGTACAGTAAACCTGCGCATCAGGCTGACTGCAAATTTGCGTGTTTGATTCTAACCCTCTCATCGCTCCTCTGTACGTTCTGATTGGTGATTTTTTCCTTTGCATTCTGTCGCCAAACTGTCACAAAGGCACTAACCCCACACGTTTCCAAGCTGCTTATTGAAGACAAACAATAAACCACTGGCAGATATCAATGGCAGAGATGAGAACCCGGGTGCCATATCTGCTGGGACTGCCTGGCGAACCTGCCTCTGCCTGCGCTTCATCTCCAGCAGCACCTCTCACTCTCAATTATTTGGCTGCTGTCACAACAAATCAATCAAATTACCGCTCCAGGACTGTGTGCAGCTGCTCCTATTGCACCGCTAGTTGCATTAGCTTTGAAATGTATGAGGTCTACATTTTATCACTGTTATTTATTTAATGCAGCTCTCTCCCCTGCGAGTCATCTTACAACCACAGCAAAGTTAAATCATTAAAGGACGACGTGGAATACATACTGCTTGAGAACACTTCAAATTAAACAGCGATAAGGGAAAAGGGATGGATTTGGCCTCTATTGTGTTAAGATGGCAGATGCTTATGTGAGGAAGTGTGGACTTCTTGCACAGGGTCTGCTTAATGTACTCCTCCGCTGGCTGAATGTGCACACAGACAATAGCTGATTTCTTTTCTTATCCCAAAATGATTCGACAACTATACACATGAGGAAAAGAATCCCACAATGACCAACTAGTGTGGCTATAACAAGCCCAAAAAAGGATGTTTGAAGTTCTCTAGCTCTGATAATGTAATGGGTAAAGGGACACAGAGGCATTCCCACAGCAGACAGAGGTTAAGTCAGTGGCCCGGCCCGGTGAGCTAACCTCTTAAAGGAGCAGCAGTCAGCTGAGGCAGAAGAGATGCAGTCTGACGTGTCTAACTAGTGTGGAAACATTTGGCTCTTCCCCCAGGAGCCCACCCTTTGGTGGTGTAATGAGCAGAGTGATTTCCCTAATTTGTATCATGCCAACACCCGCAACCTGCGCACGACACTGCTGAGCATTTTCATCAAAACGGCAGACATGCCTTTGATTGGCACTGACACCGGGTCTCATTACTGCAGGTGAGTGGGATGCCGACCTTTATCAGGAAGCCTGAGTGCTGTTTTGTGTTTCCTGCAGACGAGTACAGAGGAACAATGCTCTCACCTCACCATTAGAACTCAGCTCTCTGATGTGATGTGCTGCCTGGCTTTCTGCTGAGAGCAAATAAGATGGGATATGCTTATGAATATGAAAGAGCTCCAGTAAACTAGCTTCTTGCATTATCTTTGAGTGAGTCATGAAGAAGAGGAGTAGACAGATGAGACTTTGTTCTGCTTCCTCCCATTGAGCATTACATGTACAATGCTTTGATACAACTACTTTTACAAGTATGGTAATCATGCTTGGCTTGTTATAAAATCATACGAAATGAAAACCCATTAAAAATGCAGCCGCAAGTTAGCACCATATCTAACAACAACAATGTGCAGATGTTTTGTCCTCATCAGTCTTGCACACTCGCGTTAAAAATTGTGAAAATCATGCATGATTTTTTTATTTATATGAGCTGTCATATTTACAGACCTCTAGCATGACCCAACCTAGTTTTTGCCTCTGTGAAGTCAGCTAGAATTGTGTGCACTCTGTCACAAAAGATAACTTTCTCCCTTGTTTAGTTTCATTGGGAATTTGTTTTTACTGCATGTTTGCAGGCATAAATCATTCTGACAAATAACCAGTTACACTGGTGCCTGTGTTTACTGAGTCTGCCACAAGATGCTGCTCAGTTTTATTTAAGCAACTGCTCCAACTTTATAGCACAACCCCATTATAGTGATAGTTATTCATCACAGTCTGAGAGAGCTGCCTTCTTAAAGCTCACAGCAGTCCAGCCAGTTCCCTTCTGTCAACATTCATTTTTACAGAGCCAGCTTTGATTAGCTCGATCAAAACGTGTGATCAGAGATGCTGTTGTCACTGCTTGTTCGGATTTCGTCTTTTCATTTAATTTCTCCTCATCAGGACTAAATATAAAAATGTAAATAATATGCAATAATCAATATGGACTGAAACACCTAAATCTGACCTGTTATAACTGATAAACATCATATTCTTCCAATGGGTAAAAGTCTGAAGACTGTGAGACTACCAGCATGCCGACTCTCATGTTAAGTATACAATTCCTCCACCCTCAACCACCCATTCCCCAAGACAAACAGCCTTATTAGTTGGTCATTAGCCGCCTCATTACATTTAAATACAGGCATTGACTGGGCTCCTCCTGGAGTCTCATTACTGTGCCTCACAGTTGTCTTGTGTCTGATCTGACGCTAATTAGCTAGCAGCATGAGTGCTGTAAAGCACACTTACTCCTGAGGTCGTGAAATGAGCTGACTGCTCCCTGGCGACAGCGTGGCGCTGTATTATATGTGTGATTAATCAGGCCTGGAGACCCAGAGGGGCTGGGAGGGGAAGAGGGGGCAGAGGCCAGAGTTGCAGTTGTCTGACAGAGGTGCTGTGCCAGCAGGCCTCATTCAGAGGAGCTGTGATGAACTCAGACAGGGGAGAGTGGAGGAGCGCCGTGTGGCCAGAGGGGCCCGGACACAGTCAAGACATTTAGCTTCACTCGTGACTTGTGTCACTTTCTCTCCATGGAGGTCTCTTCAATGCATCCCCTTCAGATAAGAGGACGTGCGAACAGGCAGTCTGTCAGTCCACACGCTTAAAAAAAGATCTGCCACAGAGGCATTTCTCCACAACAGTTTTTTTTTCACTATCTCTCATGGATGGGGAATTTTATCAGGACATTGGATTCCAGACCAGTCTGTTGGTTTGTTTGGCAGTGGACAATAAGGATGACTGAGAGGTGTTTGTTTTGGCATTCTGACACCCTGACAATGTGTTTGTCGATCAGTTCATCAGATCACTGAAGCCTCTGGGTTGTCCCTCACGCACCAGGAGGAAGATCTGTTGAAGTGTGAGTCAGACGGGCCTGCTGGGCCCATTATCGTCCACCACTGACGGATACATTGAAGGGCTCGCTGGATAGATGTGGGTTTATTAAAAGCTCTGCCCACAGCGATGGCTGCTGTTATTTATGCATGTTTGTGTCCATTAGGCTTCTACCTCCACATTTCCTCACTCAGGGCATCTGTCCATCCATTTCCCCACATGAAGGGAGCCTTCCCTGCACTTTGTGCTGCACTGGCATTATTGTAATCTCCATCCTAAAAACACACTGCTTTACATGTAGCCTGGCATCTTTTTACATTAGTGCGGCTCTCTCATCCAAGATTTATGACTGACTGTTTCCCCATCCATCCCTCAATCTAATGGTATAAAAGAGACAATGTTTTAAACATTAAAATGAAAACCATTTACAACTATGATCAAAAGAGAACACTTGGGCATTAAAGTTTAAAAGGCAGGGATAAGTACAGCCATGTGGATGGACAGATGAGGTGGAAAAGAGATAAAAAAAAAAAAAGTGAAGTACAGTGCACTCTTATGCACAGAGAAGGGGCATAAAGTGCTTTTGCGTTGTTGACCTGTAATTAATATGGTTGTTCCTCCGGGCAAGTTGAGGATAGCAGCTTTCTGGGATACAAAACCCTGAAGAAATCTTACCTGCTCAGAAGCTTTGTAAAGCATTTTTATTAAAGAGAAAACAAAAAACTGTTCCATGTCATACAGTAGACATATAACAAGCTCTTACTGGGAGCAATATCTGTATTTATTACTAATAGTTCCTGGTAAATATGGTGTCTCATATTCTATGAATCATCATGTAGAGTTGAACTCGTTTTGTCGTACAAATGATTCATTTTCGATTCTGTAGCTGAATGTTTGCTTGGCCCTTTTTCTTACCTTGCAGGTTCTGGAGGGGGAGCGTCATGATGCCCCCTGCAGCAGCAGCAGCCACCAGGCTCTGGATGTTGGCCGTGGGCAGGGAGAGGACCAGGCCCTGCTGCCCGCCCAGGTGTCCGCCTGCGTTGAACGGGATGAGGATGGGCTGGTTCATACCTGGCGCTGCCCCAGACATCACGCCACCTACTGCATTGGCCAGCTGCTGTGCCACCAGAAGAGACTATGGGACACACACACATGCACAGACATATCCATAGTATCAATGGACACTGGAGTTTTTCTTTTTAAATGTGTTTCTGTGTCACTGACTAAAACATCAGAACTGTGCATAACGATCACACGATAAGATTCCTCTGTAGTGCATTAACGACAACATTGACTTACTGCCTGGTTCTACCTGCGTGTGCTGCAGAACACGTGTTTTACCCAAGTAAAATACAGAATGAGGACATCACATTTAACTGATGAATACGCACACTGTTTTATATCCTTGGATGTTTAATTGAGACAGGTAAAGCAATAAAGCAAATGTCACCAACCTCCCTGTATTACTAATCAATGTGTTTTGATGAATGCAGTTGTTTTGCAGGGAAATTCTGTGCTTTGCGGTGTCACAGACTGACAGTCAAAGCACACTGGTACTGTCAAAGATCAAATCTAATCTCTGTGAAAGAGATGAGAACTTTCCTTTCACAAGGATGCAGAGTGATTTATGTTTTATCCCACTGAACAACTCCCCGGTACCACAGAAATGTTCTTGAAATACACAGTAGAATTCAAAAAATAAAAAATAAATAAAAAGTGGCAGTACTTTACTCTTTTGATGAGGGATATAACACATCACTCTTCATCTCCTCATTCATTCGTATTAGTTAAAGTGGAATTGGTGCAGTCATACCCATAGAGGAAAAGATATGTTATCAGAAGTATCGCTAAGATATTTTGCACAGCAGAAGATCTCTTCAAATGTATTTTCCGAGGAAGTGGGTTTAGAAATACACCAACACATTTTTCATCAAGAGCTTTGAGCCAGAAGTGGGAAGGTTTGTACCATGGCTGAAATCTCCATGAATACACTGGGAATGACATCTTAAATTTTATTCATTCTCATAAAACCTTTTTCAAATTATGTCAGCGCTGGAGCATGTCAAACTGAATTTGCACAGGAGGTGCGAGACAGGAGATGCCGAAGATGCTTTAAAATCCAACAAAATCACTCTTTAAACATTGAATTGAATTGTTTGGAATAAAACTAATAGAAGGACATTGTCAGCTTGCGTTGTGTCCACAGTAAAGCAGCCTTTACACGTTGCTAGGTGAGCCTGGCTGCACTGTGTTGACTCCTCCACTGTGACTTAGGTTCACAAGCCTTTAACTCCAATTGTCAGCTATCTGCTTCTGTTTTGCATGGTGTGTCTGCAGCTTGCACAGGATACAGAGTGGGCTGACTGGTGCGAAGAGCCCACCATACTCCCAAGCCTGGTGCTCCTAGGTGACAGGCGTGTCACTGTGATAACCCTGCATGGTGCAGAACGCCTGCACCCACTCCGACACACATGCGATCACAGTTTAAGAGGTACGAGGTCACGTGGGTTTAAAGCCGCAAAGCACAGAGACATCTCAGGGCAAAAAAGACAAATGAATACCTGTTTGTGTTTCTAAGCTGTTAAAGGAACAAAAAAAAAAAAAAAAAAAAAAAGGACAGAGAGGTTGATTGTTGCTGGCAGGAGTAATCACACACACACTGTAAAGAATTCCTCTTTCTAAACATTTGCTTTGATACACAACAACAGTGCATAACCAATGACAAAATCTGACGCTTGTGAGAGCATTCAAAATGAAATTTGCCATTAACTTTAAAAAAATGAATTAATAATTCGGGAGCTCAAAGAATCCTCAAAGGACAATAACAAAGGCGATGCGTTTGTTAGCTGCAAGTGACATATGTTTAATCTCGCGTTTTAAACTAAATTTAATCTTGAATCGAAGAAGCATATAATCAAAGACAGTCTTTGAACATTTCATCTCTCAGCCAAACAAAATGAGATTGCCAAGCTTGACAGCAAAGACAGCCTCACATAGAAGGGAATAACATTAAAAGACAATTCTACAATTATCAGATGTAGCCCTGATTTATTTATCATTACAGGCAGCTTTGGAGAAGCAGGCAGCTGTTAGGCACATAGGCAGCTGCTGAGAGAAAGCACTTTGGAGATTTTTTTTTTTTTTTTTAAGCATGCAAGAGCTCTTGGTCTTTAGGCTGTTTGTTGTGCCAGTTTAAGGCTGATTATAATCTTTATGTGAGGTGAGGACACTGTACATGCACATATCAAAATCAGAGATAAGAATAAATTCAGCGTGAACATAATTAGCTCAACTCTGCAGCTACACAACAAGCTTTTACTACAAGGATTCCCAGCATCACTCATCTAGATTTACACGCAGTTCCCCTTCTGCCTTTTCGCCTGATACTCTCACTCTTCTTCTCCATAGGTGCTGTTGGTAAGCTACAGTGCTTGGCAGGCCTGACAGCTGAGTGTTGAGAAGTGGTCTCCTAGGGGCCACACAGACGCACAGAACTGGGTGTGTGTTGGGATCTGTATGGGGAAGCAGCCCCACTCAGGACTGGATGCGGTACCCAGCCTCTCTGCCCATCAGGGGAGAATAGGCCCTTCTATCTGCTTGGCAGCTCTGGCACTGAGAAATTGCCCATAATCACCCAGATAGCAGACTTTTGTCATCCTAACTGCGAGTGGGAAACAGAAGGAAGGTGGATTCATGTTGGGTAAACTACCATCGGATAATGGTTGTTCGAACAATATCCGGCTCTGGAGCGAGAATCTATCAAAACATATTGATCCTGGAACAAGAGAATTGGGTATGGCATGCGGAGCGCCTTTGTTTCTGAAAAGTGTTAGCTTCACAGAGACTGTACTGACAGCATTAATATATTAGATGGTGACTGTTGAGAGCCGCCTGCTGAGGCTCAGACTCTAACTGTTGCCTGCTCGAGATGCTTTCACTTTTGTGTTTATTTCTTATCTATTACCAAAACAGTGGCTTTGACCAGTGAGGGTATGTGTAATCAGAAAAGTGCTTTTAATTAAGCTCATTCTTTATCTCCACTTCCGGCAGATCGACTCTTTCACCGGGGATTTCTCACCCTGCAAACCTACCCAGCAAAACTGAACGGCTTTCCTCTTCTCATGTTCCCTCTTTTGTTTATCCTGATGAGGACTGACTGTCATTGAGTAACACTGTGCAGGGAGAATGGCCTTATTAAAGAGGGTGGAGGAAAGCTGACACTGTGTGCGTGCGTGCATGTGTGTGAGAGTGTGTTGAGCGGTGACATTGAGCAACACTAATGAGATAGATGTTCATTAAACATTGGCGAGCCACCAGGCCAATAAATCCAATCAGATAGGACAATGCCTGATTGAGCTATTAAGAGGGCTGCAGGCTCTGGCTCTTTGCTCCCCTGCTTGTTTTGACAAGGCCTTGTATTGTCAGCTCATTAGTGCCACAACTCAATTATATTTGAAGATGATGTGTGATGACAAATGACGTTACAATTTCACATTTTAGCTGAAAATTATTCTCGGTGTAGGATTCAGTGAAGGCATTTTATGTTATGTTTCACTCAGCGTGTTTAAATGCACTGAAAGAATTTAACTAGAAGGAGAGCGTTGCAGGTTGGTTATTGAAACTGTCATTCAAACACCTTAATCTTTCTCTCATTATGGCTTTGATCAGAGTACACATAACACGATAAACAGAGCTCAGTCAGTCGTCAATCTTTCGAATTACTCTTAGTGTACACAACTTAGTTTGGCTAATCTGAGTATTTTTATTCCACACATGTGCAACAATGATCATCAAGTGAAAAAAGATCAGCATGACCAGAGAGAAGGCAGAAAAATAACCATTTTCAGAGGTCTGAAGTCGGTGGAGACACAGGGGGCTGTTAAAATAGTTCAAGCCAACAAAAAAATACACTCGGAAGAACTTGCGGTAACCAGTGAAAACCCAACAAGACAGAGATCCTGTTTCCAGAGGCAGGAGTGTCCTTCGAGTGACCCTCTCAGAGGGAAAACAGAGGATCCTCAGATACAAAAAGAATCAATCTATCGTGTGTAAAATGTGAGAAAATGTGACAAAAAAAAGTGAACGTGTTGGTCACAGGACTATTGTCAGGAAAACTAACAGACCACGTAATTCTAGAGACTTTAACACACCATTTTCCGCCCCAGTTAGAGCAGTTCTGGTTATTGCACACTGGTTTACACTCGTTACTTATTTGGTCACAAATATTTAATGTTATAGAGAAACACTTTTTTGCAATAGGTTGTCAGGAGATAACAAACTGAATTTTTTTGCATCTGAAGAACCTTTTGTTTTTTTTGTGCACAGATTTTTTTTTCACATGACATGGGACTATTTATCATGGCTTCACCTCTTCTTCTTGAAAACCCTTTTACATTTGTTTGTCATCTTACTATGCCAGCTGTCCTTTTTCACAGATCCTCACACTCACCTGTGGACCCATTGGGTATCCTGGGTGAGGCTGGCCCAGCTGACTCTGCTCTGAGGGACTGCTGCTGGCATCAGACTGGACCGAACCGTCACGAGCTCCTGAGACAGCAATGGAGATCCAAGTGGAAAGGTAGAAAGAAAAAGAGAAGACAAAGATTCCACCTTAGATCAACACAGTCAATATAAGTAGATAAACACACAACACGGACCATGATGTGATATTACAATACAGAGAGCTGTGCGCATCTGAGGAGGGCAGTTGGGAAAGGAGAGGAATTTGTATTTAAGTGTTTTATCAATAACCGCTGTAGAACTGAATAAATTACCAACCAGTAGAGAGGCTCATTGATGGGAGATGATGCATACTGGCGGGTCCCCGATGGCCTAGATTACCGCCGAGAGACAGAGCTCTACCACAAACGCTGAGGCCATATTATTCAGCCATTTACATCAGTGAGTATCACTCATCTAAACCCACCCTCACCCCCCTCTGTTCTGAGCCTGCAGCTACGAGACACAATTAGACCTGTTTGCTATGAGGGCAGAGTGGAACAGAGCAGACAGGGACATGATAATAAGCTTGCTGATGGCTGCAGGGAAAATAAAGGACACCGACGATTGGATATCATAGCAATCCCCTATCTCACAGAATCTCTCAGAGGCGCACCGAGTGTGTGCTGCTCTAAACGGTCCGAAAGGCTGCTTTGACCCTCACCCTTTGACCCTGATTATATGGAGATCGCAGGATGCGTCACTGTTGACACAACGGACAATGGAGTGCAAAGATGAGTAAATCTCACAGAGAGAACTGTCAGAAAACTCAGATGACTCTTGGACGTCCAACTAAAATGACTGTCCAGAGGAAAAATACCGCCTGACTGAAAAATACTTTATTAATTATCTGGGTATCTCAGGTTGATTTTCCAGCAAGAAGAGGGAATTTTATGATTTTATAATTCTAAAACAAATTAACCAACATGAGGTACAACACACAAAGCAACCCTGCATTGATTTTCAAGACACTTCAAAAAAAGAGAGCTGAAAAGATGTTGTAGTGGTCGCATGGTTCAGAGAATGAATGTCTTTTGAATAAGCTGGTGAATGTGAGGGTGAAGTGCTGCAGAAACCAAGTCTTGCAAAACTATGTGCCACTATCAACAAAGACCCCCTTTCTCTTAGTGACAGTGCAGTCAGTGCACTCATTGGTTCATCTGATGTGCCAGTGACAACCTCAGGACTTTTATTGTCCCGTTTTACAGTAGCCCAAGGTCGCTTATTTAGTCATAAATAAGTCTATGTCATGGAGAAATACCTAAGATCTGAACATGTTTTCAGTCCAACTATTTCACTGATATTTGCATGATTCTTGCTTTGCCACAGCAGCGTGAAACCCAGATTCCGATGTGTGTCTTCATTTCTGAAAGCTGACATTTAAAGCAGAGGCAAGAGGGTGGTTTGTGTCGCGTGGGGGACATTCCAGTAACAACGCAGAATCCATGTTGGCCAAGGTGGTTAGTCAGAGAGCTTTTACCGATCTGGGATGATCTGCAGACTTTTAAAGAAAAGACAGTGTAAGTAACTTTCTAACGTACAAGTTCAGTTTTTATGCATATTTGTATAATAATGCATGCACACTTGTCTGTAGCTAGCTATCGCTAGTCACCCGTCAAGCTCCAACAAGCTCCAGCCTTTGTCGACGAGACACGGCTGGAGCTTGCGAAAATGGCAGAAACGACAGATGTGACAGCCGGTAATCACTGTAGCTTTCAGAGACAATAACTTGCGGCGGCCACAAGGGGGCAGTAAATTAGAAGATGAATGCAAACAGGCAACATCTGATCCTTTATGGAACAGAAAGCTGTTCTGAGATGCAAAAGGAAATATCGCTTCCATTTTGGTATTGTTCTAATTGATGTTTTGCTTTAACTGGTCAAGCACTGCTTGCCTTGCTTGTTCTGACCAAACGCCAGTAATTTAAAGTAAATATGAGTGTACAAATTTATTGCAGAACAATTGCGGAATTGCACAAAATGCGCTGAACTACTTTTTCCTATTCCCTCAAGAAGTGTGAGTACACTTAAACTTTTTGCTTGAAATTAGGGATTTGCAAGCTCGGTTCACGTAGAGATGAGTACCTGAAACTCTAATTAGTCATAGTTGTTCAGTCAATTTACAGGCACAATACTGTTAAATTGACTTTTATAACATAAAGGTTATGTGCCATCTGTAATTTAATAAGCAAGAGCCTGCTTTGAATGTATGATACAGGCCTCTGACAAAAACGTAATTAAACATCTTTTTAAAAGTACTGCCTCCTTCATAAAACAGCTTTTACCTTGAATAAAGTGGATTTTGTAGATGAAGTCAAGCCAACCACATGGAAACTCATTTGAAGGCTACACAACCACATTAACTACACAATGTTGGCAATGAATTTAAAAAATGTAATCACATTTCCACTATGAGATTGATTTTCTTAAATGGAATATCGCAGCTTTTAAATAAAGAATAAAGCCCTGATGTATTGTGTCTTTTTATTCATGGATGAATAGAGTTTTTTTGTAATACATACATGGCATGCAGTGTTTTTCCTTTTTTTTTTAGTCCTCTTATAAAAGCTTCATATAAAACGCGCTATTGAATAGCCTCGCCAGCAAGATCTCATTGCTTGTCAAGTATATTTATGCATTACATTTTAAACTTCCCTCCGCCAACTAAAATCATTTCATCTTTACATAAAATCCAAATAATTGGTGAATGGCATGACCTAACAAATGAACCTCAAGCATTTGATGGTTGATGTGAAAGCCCAAGGGGAAGCCTGCTTTTCTAGCTGGTTTCTACCTCTGACTGGCTGGCCCTGCTTCTCGATGAAGGTCCACATCCTCTCGCTTATCAGCCTCGAAACGCAGTGGATATTTTGACAAGCCAGTCTCTTTTCACCAATTATTTCACCCATTATGGTTCACGTGGTGCACAGCCCCACCCTGTGCACTCAGCTTCTGGAATTAAGATCAATCTGAACATGCAGGAAAGACTTTGTGACTGTATTAGAGTCAATAAAGATAAAGCACAATATCATCATAATCTGCTCTATAATTTCACATTTATTTGGAAAACTGGAGAGTGCATATTATGAGGCCACAAATTCTTCAGCGGGATTTCATTAGAGGTATTGTCTCTGAGCAGTTAATTCTCACTTTGGACGTTATGAAATTAAAGCAGTTTCTTTCCTCCACACTTGAAACAGTCTGATTTTCATTTACACCAACTCAAACTTTCCAACCATCTCAAAGGCAATTCTCTGCATGCAGCTGCCACACTGTGATAACAATAAAAACCCAGCAGTGCTACTGAGCAACTTTTATGCCAGTGAATTATCTAGTTATCATCATAACAAAGCCAATTAGCTAAATTAAGATTCTCAACCACAATGAAGAGACTTTATAATATCATCAATAAGCTCCAAACAGTATGGCTCATGACTGTGGTTAAGACACTGGTCGTGAATAATGTATTTTATCTGATAAACAGTGTGGGAGAGTTACAGAATAACGATTCCTTGATGCCTTTCATTGCAGCATTTCACAATAACTTAGAAAGCCTCATCCCCTTGCAAATTTCTGTAACGTTAACACATTTATCGCAGGGGAAAAAATCAATAATAAATAAATACACATGCACATCTTCCCCCAAAGGATCTGTGTAATTTCTTTAACTAAATTAAATAGCTGACAGGAGAAATACCCAGGGAGTCAATCTTCAATTATTTTTTATTACTAGAATCTTTGTATGTTTTGCTTTTCTTTTCTTTAAAAAAAAAAATCTACTTATCTAATGTGAATGATTCTTAAATAGATTTCCAGATGGAGATTAGTACTGTACACAGGGAAAAAAAAGAGAAAATATCCTGATCAAACCTTTACTAAAAAGAAAGTCCTTTGATGCCGTGATTTTACGCAGGTCACCCGATGGATAAAATGGAATAAATGGATGTATTGATGTGAGGAGAGATGAAAGCAGAGGCCAAATGGATGAAAGACCAAGCAACTCACATTCAACATAGCTTTACATTTATCTAGGACATTCAGGGCTCATCTCTTTCTTGAATTTCCTGAGCAATTTAATTGCTGTTGTAACAGCACAAGTGTCCTTAAGTCACATCCTCACTCTGAATAACAAAAAAACTCCTTAGCCCTCAAATACACATACAGTTGTTTTCATGGCCTTGACTTAAATTGAAAGAATGAATTTAATTACACGAAACAAGCCTTAATTAAATCCAAACTTACACTGGCAGTGACATGATTAGTGACAGTGAAAATCATTTATTTCTGTGTAAGTGAAATAATCATATTTATCACAGGGCACAGGGTGCAATTTGATGTGACTTATGTGATGGAAATATTGCCAATATCCACCACTATATAAATTCTCTTTCATTGATCACCAAAGTGGCCACTGGAGAGTGACTTTCAATGCCACAGAAGGCAAAAGGCCTCTCTGTGCTGTGTGTGTGTGTGTGTGTGTGTGTGTGTGTGTGTGTGTGTGTGTGTGTGTGTGTGTGTGTGTGTGTGTGT